>JAHLSL010000218.1:619249-755214 GCA_025920805.1 Petroica traversi | reverse complement strand
GGGGGGGGGGGTGGGGTGGGGAGAAAGAGGGTTGATTGACATAAACAGGGGCCAATGAGAGAGGGAAAGGAAAAGGGCGGGGAGAAGGGTCAGGAGTCCAGGGAGAGAGAGCCAGATAGAGAGGGAGACACGCACACGGAGACGCACACACACAGGCACACACACACACCTAGCAAGTGGGGGGGGGGGGAGGGAGTGAATTTAGTCACCACAACATGGCCAGGGTCTGTTATAGGTAAAAATAAACTGCTTTTGGTGCTGGGGGGAGGAGAGGGGGACAACACAGCCTTGGACAGCAGTAATGGTTTTTCTGCCAAGAACCATTGTGTGTCAGAAATGGCAAGAGTGTCAGTAGCATTCCCATTAGAGTGTCAGTAGCAGCCCCTCTGCTGGCTTGCTCTTCTGGTGGCACTGTGGGTGATCCCTTTAAAAATAAGCATCAGAAGAAACATGCTACTTGACTGACTTCTCTAGAGCAAAGGGGACTGTGAATATTTTCCAGCTGGTGTCAGCAAAGCTAACTACAACTAATATCTTTTCCCCACCTATGTGGCTTTGTTAAACAGTTTTAACATTCTTCATTATAATCACTACAGGCAGAATAGTGAAGTTTGTTTTAACAGTTTTAACTGAAAATATTTTTAACTGAAAAAAAATAGTTTCTTAATCAGCTTGCCTGTTTGTTTTGAGCAACAGGTATGAAAGATGATGATGCAACAGGGAAAAGGCTCAGAAAGTTAAGTGTTGGGCAGTATGACAATGACGTTCCTGGGGAGCCATTGTATAACAGGTGTGGATGGATAAAGTCTCCTGCTACTCACCAGGCTGTAATTCCAGGATCACTCGTTACTGGAGGGAAAACCAAAGAGGTAAACAATCAAGAATTTTTTTCTAAATACTGAAGCGAGTGGCCAGTAGGAAGTCTTACATTCTGTGTCCACAATTAACGTTAAGCAATTGGGCGGTCGCATCATCGCAATAAGAACAAATAACTGCAGTTCAGAATGCAATTCTCAGAAATGCAATTCAGTGTTTAAGGATGCTCTTGTCTATATTTGTTTGTATGTTTTCAGTGTTCCAAGATCTCTCTGCTGGAACAGTAGATCACATGATATCTGATTACAGAAATCTTCTGTAATTTGATGAAGAATGTCCCACTGTGTCATAGGCTTAAGTGAGAGTTATCACATTATAATTTTGCTTTTTTGTGCCTTCTCTTAGATGGTCGTTGTACATTACCAAGATGAAAGAGATGGAGGAATATTCTCCACAACAAAAAATGGAAATGAAGCAGTCACATTCACATCAGCTTTTTCCCTGTCACCAGAGATGACATATGGTAAGAATATGTCTGCCTCTATTTATTTATTTTTTTATTTTAATAGCACTATTGACATTTTAGCTGTTACCGAAGAGGAACTGCCCTTTTCCCTCTCTCCTAGTGACAGCACCTCCACTATGCCATCAGCAGATTACCTCCAGCCAAAAGGTCAGCAGCCCATCTGAGCTATACAGAACAGTTTCTGATAAGGTACCCCTATTTCCTAAATAATGTGAAAATTAACTGTGTATGAAGGCAACTAACACAACAGTGGTTTATAAATAGGACATATACATGGTGAGATTAGGCATATAAGTCAGAGAAACGGATTTTAAAAATCCTACTTTAATCACACCAAAAAGAAGTGAATAATGAAGAATTATATAATAAATACTTAATGCCTTCCAGATTTTAATTGCCAATAAGTAGTCCCATGTTCACATTCATTGTGCAAATTCAGTATGGCACAATTAGGCAGCTGTGTCACAAAAATAAGAGGAAATGCAGCTCAGTGTTTGAGGCTGTCCTGCTCCTGTTCTCTCTATTGCATTGCATGGTTTAATGTCCCACAATCTTTCTGCTGATATTTAATGATGTCAAAATAGTACTATCAGGAGACCCGAATTCTTTGTGGTTTTAAGCAGATTTTGTCTCCATCTGAGGAAGGAGGGGTGATATCCATGTTGCAATCTTTCCAGGCAAGTGAAGCTGACTACAGAGCTTGATAGTAGCTATGCTCAAGTCAAGGCAATCCTTATGCAGAGAAATGGATGTTCTGGAGGGTTTTTTTTGCCATGATACAGTTTGTAAATGTGCAACCATGGAAAAGTAGTTGGTAATAGATTATTACATACTTAAATATTTAATATGATCTAGTTATGATTTTTTTATAATAAAGAATTATTTTCAAGGCCTTAACTCTTTGCTACTAAAATAGCAGCTACTGTTACCTTTTTTGTGCAAAATTATTTGAAAACATTAAGATTGAAAAGAAAAAAGTATTTCTGGACTGCTAGACAGCACAGCAGGAAGCCAGTTAATGCATTTAAAACCTGAATAAAAACCACAGGCATTCATTTTATGCCTTACATGATGTTCAAATGAAAATTCACATATATTATGTTTGGTTTTACTGCTTAGTCTGTCTTCTCCAGGAGGATCTTGATAGTAGAGTTTTCAATACTATTGATGATGGGTTTTGATGCAATAATAATATTTCAGTTTTAACTTTAAAAAATGCTTTATGTTTAATTTGCCTCACTTAACAGTTGTCAAAAGCAAATAACATCAACACAGAACAAAATTAGCTATAGAAAAATCTTCTATCCAGCTCAGGACATCTCTTTAATTCTAAATAATTAGGGGCAGATATGCTCCTGTGGACAACTTCTGCAAATCTATTACAGGCTGATCTACTGAACACTTTGTGAAACGGTTTCCATTAATGTTGTTAAGAGTTAGGATTTGCCCTGGAAAAATATTTGGCTTTCAACATATTTCTCTCTTTTGATTTTCCTCCTTAATTCTAAATGCTGTCATATCTCAAATGCTGGTTTTAGATATTCAGTTAATAGAATCCTGCAATTAATTATTCTAATTATTAGAAAAGGAGGCAATTCTTCCTTTGAGTGCCTGTTTCAAAATGAGGCTCAAGGTGTACTAAATGCTGCAGGTTAAGCACTCATCTCCGTGCAGCTTTGATTTTTGCTGTAAACATAAGGTACTTTGACATTAAAGGTGTTAGTTGTTAGTTAAGGTTAAAGGTGTATGAGGCGGGTCAGCTAGAAAACATACTGTTAAAGATACCTGTTAGCAAGCATCTCTCAGAAATACTGAGTAACTTTCCCATCAGAGCACAGAAACTTCTATTGTCAGAGGCAACAAAGAATCATACTTTAAATATTTTAAAATTTTCTCTTTCCCCTTCACTTCTACTATAGTTATTGCCTGTATCTATAGTAAGTATCTACTGTATCTACTACTTGCTTCTGTGTCTTTTGATTTCTTTGGCAAGAAGTGCTTCTTATTTCTGTTACCAATCTCTAATTCTTGCCCAGAGCAAGAGTGTTATGTTTTGTGTGTTGAAGAGGCCAAGAATCTGAAGGGAACAGAAGCAGCTGTTCCCGTGGTTGAGACTGCTTTAATGCACATGCCACAAAGGTGACTGTAATAGTGTGCAATTTGCAAGAGTCTCTAGCAGTGTCAACTTTTAGTACTTTCCCTTGCAGCCTAGCTCTTTTAAATGCTTACATGATCGTTATTTTGGTAGAAGTCAGGAAACATACTGACTTCTTCAGAAATTTTCAACAGACAGAGGCCTTTTGAATCATGGACTCAAGTCTTAATTTCTGCCATTAAGTTATTGGTACTTTGCTCAGTCAAATTACCCTTTAATTCAAAACTGCTTTGTTTTGCATCTCACTTTGCTATTTTTCTGCTTTTTAAGTTACCAGTGAGGATGCTGTAATCTAGTTATCAAATATCTAGACATATTACTGTTTTATTTCCTCTCTGTTTCATTGTGGAGAATAGCATTCAGGTAATTAGCACTCACCATATTAAGGGATTATGTTGTGCTTTTAGAAAAGTACAAAAGTATGTATTTTAAAACAAAAGTTTTATGTATGCTATAGTCAAGAATTGCACTGACAGCCAGTCCTTAAGTATAAAAATATTAATTTTTTATTATTTATAATTATGTATTATTTATAGTACCTAATAAAGTTATTGTTATTATATATTATATATAATTATATAATATATCATAATGCATAATAATAATTATATATTTATTGTTTATAATAATTCTCTCTTCTTTTGGTTATTATTGTAAACTGTGTATCTAGTATCTTGAATGCATCTGGCTTTCAGTCTGTTTACCTAAGGCCACTGTTTTAATAATGTCTTATGAAATGGAGTTCAGTTATCCCTAAAATTCTCAATTTTCTTTCTAGGTAAAACCAATTTGCTGGGGAATGTCAGTCCAGTAGGGTTATGTATCTGTCTCCCTTACATTAGTTATGCCCTAACTCTTCCTTCTCCCTGTACATTTACTGGAGATGTCCTGCTTGCAGGATTTCTTTTCAGAGCTTTGCTCTTTATCAAACAGGTGTAAATTTAACCTCCCTCAGTCTGTGTGCATGCAGCCAATTTTGCGTCAGAACTGCTGCTCCAGTGATCACTTGCTGCCATGGTTTCATTGCCCTTTTCTTCACTTCACTTAGCCTGAAAGTAATACAGCATCCACAGAATTAATTCTGAATTATCTTTGAAAGACACCTTGTTTCTTGAGATGAACCTAAGTGGTCTATAAATCGTCTAGTTTTATAAACACCCCTCAAAAAGTAGGGCTGCTCCAGATAGAACTGAAATACAGTTCTCTGGAATAACACAATAGCTGATGTATATTGCATGGGAGGGAGAGGCCCATACATCAGTGAAGGAACTGAAGCACTGTTTGTAGGCCATTTTGAAACTTATAAAGGCTCTTTTGTCT
Organism: Petroica traversi; assembly: GCA_025920805.1. NCBI lineage: Eukaryota > Metazoa > Chordata > Aves > Passeriformes > Petroicidae > Petroica > Petroica traversi. The sequence goes on along the minus strand of JAHLSL010000218.1, from coordinate 750,397 downwards.
CAGACAGTAGACAGCTAATTGAAGTCCCTTTGTATACAGAAGTAACAAATAAAAGCGAGGCAAGCTCTTTGCCAGGGGACTGAATGCTGGCTAGCTGCCCTGCCAATCCACCCGTGAGGCTAGATGTGAAGAGCTGCCACTTCCTCAGCCCTGGTCAAAGCATAGACAGAAGGTCTGCATTCACAAGCAGGCACTGACTTACAATAGAAGGCAGGGATATGTGGAACAAGGGAAGATTGTCTATAATCCTTTATCAATGTAGTGACAAAGAGAAGACATCTTTTTTCCATCTTTTCAGAACAGCCGAACTAGACTTGTGTAGTTCAAGCAGTGCAAATGATGGAATGCAAGCATTACTGCTGGTATAAGGAATCTCTGAGCCTTCAGACATGTGTAAGGCCTTGCATTTTTCTCTCTTCCGTGTAGCTTAGCCTATGTACTGTACTCAAAGCTTGTGTATGAGCTGCATCTATTCTAAAAATTTTAAAAAGGGCAACTTTTCTCCTCATGACATTGTGGAACTTTTCAAGACCACACACTGAAATATTTCCACAATTTTTCTCATATAGACTCTTTTTTCATCTGACAGAGACATTGTAGCCCTCAATTCCCCTCACTGACTAACACAGACTTACTCTATTACATCATCCAGTAGAGTTATGAGTGTTTAATAAATGTATTGGAAAGGAAACCCACAACTGAATAGCCTCTTTATTGCATAATTCTATTACTGATTAGAATTTTTATACTGTTGTGGTTTCATACCATTATTCCAGGATTTTAATTTCTTCCAGTCACTGAGTTGCAAGGGAAATGATACCCACTGCTTAATTTTTTGATTAAAAAAAGTCAGGGTTCTATACCAAGGGTCAGTAGCATTGGGAATAAAAGTGAAAGTAATTTGTGAAAGGGACAAATTCCCTGTTTATGATGAGCAAAAACTTTCTCCACAGTGTGAAAAGCTTTCATATAATATTCATTTATACCTGTCTTTCTCTCCTCCTTTTACCTGTTTATGTAAGATATGGAAATGCTGTATTTGTTTGGCCACAGAGAAATAAACAACCCTTATTATCAGTGATTTCACTCTGGTAGTCCAAATTCACAGCAAAAGTAACAATATTCCACCGCATGTGCTGAAGAGCTTAACCATTTAATTGATTGAGTTTAAATCAATCTGAATGGTGGAAAATATCTTGTAACAGTAGAATGAAATTGAAACTGAAAATAACTTAAAATACTTGTAGTCTATGCCTGCCTCTACTAAGTGGTATTCACCACAATACTTATACTGTAAGTGTCTACAACTGAGCTGTTTGGTAATTAGCTTTGATTGAGCTTCCCCCCCCCCCCACCTTTGGCTAATATTTTCATGGGAGGAATTCTCCCAGAGTACACTACTTAACTTCCCAAAGCTTTAGAAGTGAAATTATTTAGAGCTTAATCCATTTAGCCATGGATTGGAGAGGTCTTTTTGGATATGGAGAAGTCTTTTTACAGCTGTGGTACGTGTTTCTATATAAAAGTTAAAAAAATCTGTACATATTTTAGCTACTTAGTAAACATTCTAATATGTCATTGATTCAGATGAGAAGGGAATATAATTATACTGAATATAAATAATATTAAGTATAATATTATAACTGAATATAAAAAAGCTAGGCCATGCCAAGTCCATGGCAGATAGTATGTTGTGACAATAATGGGACAATATAAATATGTGTTTTCTTTGGCTGATACATTGAAGCTGGCAAAATAGGCCACTCTTGTTACTGGATTTTCATAAGAAAACTCATTCTCTAAAATATACTCTCTCTTCCACTGGTTTTGGATACTCAAGGTTGATAAAATATTCTGGAACATGAATATATTTTGTTTTGTAGCCAATGTTGTATCTGATCATAGAATCAAAATTTCTTCAAATCTGATGCTTATGTCAAGACAAAGATATTCCATGATAAATTGTTCTTACAGCTCCACGAGCTAAACTTCTGCAAAGGGACGTTGTCTGCTATGACCTACATCTTGAACATCAAGTTAAACATGAGAAAAATTCAAGTGCTACAGATGGTCATGGAAAACACTGTGCTAGCAAAATGCATAACTTAGTGCACATGTATATAATTCCATGTGCAGCTTCTCTATAATACTGAAGAATTTGAAGGGAAAAAAGAAGAGAGTATAGGTTTTTCAGACATTACATGGAAGAGATGTTCTGAAACTATTCACTTCTTCTCTTCCCACCCCCGTTGCTTTTGTAGCAGGATTTTCATCTGGACAGAAACTCTGTGATCAGAGATCAGAATGGGCCTTAAATCATATCCTGCCCTGTTAAAACTGCTTTAGAGAAAGAATCAGATTCTGATTTGGAAAGTATTTGTTTTATACTGTGTGTTTAATTTTCTGTGCAAGTATGTACGTTGCTTTTTGTTTGTTTGTTTGTTTGTTTTAATGGATAACTTTTCATTCCATGTGGGCAAAATGTTGATAGGTATGTAAATCGGAGAATTGAGACTGTTCCCCTAAAAATGGCCCTCTGAGAGGTCCCTTGGCACTGCCTGCATTATGCATTTGAACCAAGACACTTATGAAAAGTTACATGGAGTCTTCTGCCTAAAACGCCAAATGTGAATTAAGTTTTCTCACTGGGAAATGAGTATCCAGGTGGTGGGGACCCTAAATACAGAAACAGGCTCTACTTTCTCATCCACTCGTTTTGTCCTCAATTCAAATGCATTAAAGGAATGGCAGATCTTGTGACTAAAGTCTTTTCTTACAGGAACTCATATGAAATAAGGCGTCTAGCTTGGGACATCTTTAAAGTCTCTTGCATGCTATATATCTTTCATCAGTTGTTGGTGAATTGTTTCATCAATTCACCTCAACAAGTCTGACTGATCCTTAATCCCTCACTAAGCATTAAATGAAGCAATTGCTGATAGGTACTTCTTCAAGAACCCACCCTGGAAGTGCTTGCCTTATTTGGGGCACCACACTTTAATCCGTCTGTTATTTGTTTTGTCTTGACTAACTTTTCATACAGCTGTGAACTGAAAATGAAATAACTGCCTTATTTTAAAAGGATTTAGTAACTGAGAAAAAACTTAGACAAGTTTTGCATAAGAAGCATGTATTACCTGTTGCAGTTTCATTCAGGAAGCAATACATCTGAAAGTTTAATTATGCAACCTGCAGCTTTCATCCTTCCTGCAGCTCTAGCTCAAAGGCATTTTCTCTTGAGAGAAAACAATAGCATTATCTGATGTTTATTTATTTTTGTGTTTGTTTTCCTTTTTTATACTTGCCATCCAAGATAAATGACTGCACTTGGAATATGCATCTATTAGCTGAAAAGATGATAGCACTTTCAAAGGTGCTGAACACAGTTTTTTGTTATGTTCACTAGTATCTGTGAGAGCTCAAAAATTCTAAAATTCAGGCAATAAAATAAGCTGTATAATACTGAAGTTACAAATGCCAAAAAAGTTGTTTATATAATCAAATATTACACAGGAAAATGTGTTTATACAATACCTCAGTGCTGGTACTTGATCATTGTCTCAAAGTATTGCCTCTTCAGTTAAATTTGAAATACACCCTGATAATACACTGGTGTGTGGTGGTAGTTTGGTTTTGTTTTTCTCCCCCCCCTTTTTTTTTTTTTCTTGCTAATAAAAATTGATTACATGACAGGTTTTTAAACCACTCTATTTTAGAGAGTTTGGTTTCTCTTTTTTTCCCTTTCTGTGGGAAAAAGTCATGCATTTCCCCACATAAACTGGTCTTTTTATTTATTCATTGAAATGTAGATGAATAATATGCATATACAAAAAACCAAAAGAATCTAAGCTAAGAAGTCCATCACTAATGTTTGCTTCTTTTAAACATTGAAACAATAACACTTGACAGAAACTTAAAAACAATTTAATAGAAATACAGTATTAGATAAGCAGGCAGCCTGGCAGATGTGTTTGTTTTTACACATACCTGATGTTACTTGTTTGCAGTCCATGTGCATAACATACATTTTTGAGATGTCACTAGTAATTTTGTCTGGAAAAGGTTAAAATAACAAAAAGCAATGGGAACAACTACTTCTCTTGCTATGAGTATGAAATTTTTTCAACTTTTCCAGGGTGAGGCCTCCTAGTACTTGACATGGCACTTCATGACTGTGATGTGCCAGAATAATCCATGTAGTTTGAGGGAAGCTGAAGAAGAAAGCTCCAAAAATGAAAGTAAAGCTGTGAGCACACTTTTTAAAAAAACCTGCAGTTTTAAAATGATCCTGTGTGTTTGTGTCTGGGAGGGTCTATCTACTGCATTCACAAGTTAAAGATACTCTGCAGTTTCAGACCTTCCAGTGTTGAGTGGGAACTGAGAGGAAATACACATTCAGTTCCACTTTATTGTTTATAGTCTAATGGTCATATTGCTGTATGTTTTTTAAGATGCTGTTCTCACCCATGATAATTCTCTTCATGTTTATTCCCTTCTGCAGAGGAGGAGAAAACCAAATTGATCTGTGTTTTTCTATTCCTGAGTTAGGCATGTTATTTCACAAAGCCATTTATATCCAGGCACGTTGTAGACAAAATCTGAAATGAGCAATCTATTTGACACTGACTCGCTCATTTCTCTCAGTCATTGGAGTAGCAGAGAAACACATGACATTCCTTCACAAATTGTGGAGTTTGCTGAATTTGTATGAAGGACATGACACAGCTACTCTGCTGCAGGGGTTCTTGTTGGAGAAAGGTGTATCTTACAATTCAAACCCTACATTTTAAACTATTTTGGATAGATTTTGTAGCGAAATGGTTCTGCTCAAACCAGGACCCTTATGTACTATATCTAGGAGAACTGTACACTGGTACCACCTGGCAGCAATTCAAAGACCTGATCCTTATCGCTGTGCTGTGCCTGGAACAGCCATGAAACCAGTTCTTCTTGCCAAATAACAGACCTCCTGCTTTTGAGATGGCAGTGTCTTACACACTCGGCTGACCTAAACTCAATCAGTTCCTCGGCTGAGACATCCAACACTGCCTTCCCTTCTTAACTCTTCTTTTGTGTACAGTCAGCTTTGCCCTTTCTGCCTTCTGTCTTTCGAGTATTCAGACTTTTTCTTCCTTGGAGCTAATCTCATCTGGTTGGAACTTTGAATTTCTGACAGAAAGACAAGCAAAAGGTGAGATTTTTGTTATGCGCCCTTTTGTTTCTTAACTCTCTATGTCAGAGGGATTTTCTTGATGAGTAGCCCCCCTTCGTACAATTGAGTCTGTTAGAAGGGTCCATGCAAAAAAATCTTAAGAAAGGGTGAATTTGATAAATGCTGACAAAACTCAACGTTAATACTTTTAAGTATATGATTTCTGCTTACATTACATCCCTGTAATACTTTGGAAAGTCAATTTCTTACTTAAACAACCTTCTTCATATGTCATCTCAGACCACTGTCATCTTATTTCTTAAAGGTTACTATTCTTATTCCCTTCTAATTCAGCATGCGTAAATAGCCAAACAAGCAAAGCTTTCAAGATTTGAAAATCAGGAACGGAATAAGATATCCAAAGTTCATGTGATTATAGTACATTTTATGCAGCGACAGGGATGCTTTCTATGGAGAACAATTTTCTCTAATCATTATTCTTTATAGGAGTGTGAAGACTTTTTGACTGCATTTGGCTCTGCCAGGAAGCATCCAAGACAAAGTGCAGTTGTATAATAAATTTATCAAAGTAACTGATGTCAGTTCTGAACTGCATAATAACCTCTTCTGACTGTATGGCAAGGATTTTCCCTTCTTTTTATCACAACTAACCTTTGCTGTTTGGTTCTTCTGAGTGCAATCTTTATGAAACATTTAATAGGTGCATGTGCTACGAAGAAAGCAGTGGTAGGAATGAATATTCTTAAATAGTTGATTTACATTATGTAGCAGAAGGCAAAATGTTAATTAGTTTACCAACACCATCTTTTGAATGTGAATACTAAACCATTTTGATAACATAAAAATATATAAGCAGGCTTGGTTATAGAGATGAGTGTTGGTAGAAATTTGAAAGCTATAGAATAATTCATTATGGGAAAGTTTTAAATGGTTGTATTTGTTTCTGTCTATATCTAGTAATCTCCTGCAGTCATCCTCTCAGAAAATACGGTGTGCTGGGCACTGAAGAACAATCTGAAAAGGAAATGTGCTGCTCACTGTGGAACTGTAGTGTTTCCACTCGTCTTCCTGACCTCTAAACAATGCCCGCTCAGAACAATGCTAGGGGGATGTTAAGTGCAACACAGTAAGGCTACACGTGTTTTGTGATCCTGGGAAGTGAGTAAAACTTTATTCAGAGTCCTGGACGCTAAATTTATCCGAGTGTGTTGAGCCAGTTTGGTGTAATAGAGTAACCGGGCTTTGGTCAACATTAAAAAGCAGTAGTCTGACAGTTCTCGGTTCCGTGTCATGCATCTCTCTGAAAAAAAACATGTAGGTGACGTCAAATGAAGTGATGGGAGAAGAACAACAACACCCGCCCCCCAACACTCAAAACACCTCCCAAAATCAACCAAAGACTACCACACACACCCCTTTCCCCCCAACCCAAGCCCCCAGACGCCCTGTCTTGTGTGCTGGCCACTCGCCGCCCCCGCGGCGCTGCGCGGAGCACAGGACGCGCTGGGAACGGCGCTCTGCGTGAAAGAGGCGGTGTGAGGCGCGCGGGAGAAGGGAGGGAAACAGTCAAACGCAAATGAGGTGGAGTCAGCACAGCAGGCATACACTGAATGGGCAGTCGAGCTGGAAAGCGAGCGGGAAGCCCAATCTAACAACAATCTGGGAATTACTTTCTGCCTGGATGAAGTGAACTCTGGCTAATTCTTCATCTGGGTGGCGGTGTTGAGACAGGGAGCCTGTGCTTCTCTCGCCGCAGACACTGGAACCCACTTTGCGGTGAAGTTCTAATAGGGTAGAGAGATCGGCGGGTTCTGGCAAATGCGGGAAATAGCTTTTCCCAAGTCTCTGCGTAGCGGGACGGCGTGCCCAGCTGCTTCGATTCGGTGAGCCACAGGCAGCATGCGGCACGGAGGGAGGGAAGGATTTCGCTCAGCGCCGTGGGAGAGCTGCTGTCACGATGGCTTCCAGGGTAGGTTTGTGGTTCGCTGCGTTCCTGTTTTGTACGTTTTCCTGACTCTGAAAACTCGTTTTGGGGGTTGGACTTGTGTTTTGCTAGTCGCGGTCGCCGCAGCGGCAGCGAAACCCGACCCCGGGAAAAGGGGACGGCGGCGGGAATTCACTAAAGCGAACTTCAGACAGAAGGCCGCGGGGCCGCTCCGCTGGCGGGCTGGGAGCGCGCACGGAGCCTGCGGCCTGCTGCTGCTGCAAGCTCTGTAGAAATTTAAGTGGGAGGGAGAGTTACGCCTTTTGTAGTCATATAACAACATTGGGAGTCTACGCAGAAACTGAGAAGGTTTGCACACAAGCAGTTCTGTCAGTATTAAGAGTTTTCTGCATCGCAGAAGAATGATTTGAGGGCATGAGGCGGAGCTCGAGAGCTTTGTTTAGTCCCTTTTCTGCCGAGAAGGGCTTCTAATTTTTTATGTGTCGTAGTGGGTCTTTTTTAAGGTGGAAGAAATGAAGGCTGCCTGGAATATACATAATTTTTGTCTACTTAGAAAAAACGTGTCCAGGATGAGTTTTTTTTCCTGCATTGAGGAGTTTTTAGTAATGTTATAGCAGCACTGAATTTCTTTTCAAAAGCATGAAAGATGTACAGATTTTGTAAACACGAGTCTTTCCTAAACGAGGAATATGGCGTTTTTCTGCTTTCTTGCTTAAGGAGAAAAACCCTTTATTGTACCATTAGCACTGGAAGGGTAATTCCTGTAATTCTTGCATCCAACACAAATGTATTTGTGTAAGACATGTGAAACACACTCAGTTTCTTACCTCAGATTTGAATTTTCCATGAAAATATCATAGAATCTTTGGGCAGTCAGCTATTGCATGGTACAGTGTAGAGGATGCATCAGAAAAAAGAGCCTGGTTCTTACCTCCTTAATGCAATCAATTTTTCTATTCAGGCAGGAGCAGCATCTGCTTGGGTAAAGACTACAACCCTAAAAGGGGAGTTACTTAATCACAATTTTCGAGAGACAGACCACGAAAAAAAATGCAAGAGCTTCACTTCTCAGTTGTGTGTTTTGTTTTGTAATACTGAACAACACTGAAGATAAACTGAACTGAGTTTGTTTTTATCAGTTTCAATTCCAGATTATTAAAAGCAGCCTCTGAAAAGTCAGTTTTTCTTCTGGTTTTAAAATAAAATGTTTTAGGTATACTACTCGAAAATCAAATAGCAGTCCTTGCTTTTGTTATTCAGGCTGCAGTGAACTGAGTTCAGCGTTTTGTTGCAGACAAGTGGTTAGAAAAGTGAACAGGTTGAAGAGGGTCACACTTAGGCAGGTTTTTTTTCTCACAGCAGAAGAACAGGACCAATGTGAGAGTTTTGCTAGTAGGTCCAACCATCATTTTAATTGCTTCCCTTCCTTCTGTGAGACATGTATGCCTCAGACATCAAAAGCTGCATACTGGGACTTCTCTGGTGCTTCATGACACCAGGTTACTCGACTGAGACAGGAAAAGGGGAGTTTAAACTCCTTCTTTCCTTCTCTTTCACCTTAGGAAAAGTATACAAGGTCATAACACAAAATAGAAAGTATCACTGAGTCTTCGTGCTTTCTTCTCAGAAGTGTCAGAAAGTCAGGCCCAAACTATGTCTCTTCTTCTTCCACTCAGTACTTGCTCCGATTTACCCCCTCTACCTTCACCCTTGTCTAGTTTCTTTTGGCCTTGCAGTGTCTCTGTCTGTAGACATAAGTGGCACTTTCCATTTCAGTACGGACATCCTAGACCTGCATCTCCACCATTTCAAGCAATTTTAATAGATAATGAACTTTGGAGCACAATCCTGATACTTTACTCTTTTCTTGAAAGGTGCTTCGTCTTTCAGTGCATTCTGCCTGAAAAAATATTACTGCTAATTTTGAATGTACCAGTTGCATGTTTCATAAGTTCTTTTTTTTTTTTATTCTCTAACACTATTGCAATTTAACTTTACAGTTTGATGAAAATTGTCATATTCAGCAGTCTGAATGTCTGAAACTACGTTGTGAGCTAAACCATGTTAAGAAAGGAATTGTCTGTCTCTAAAGTCATTTTACTAGTTTACTTTGTAAACTTAGCATGGACATGTTATAATTGTTATACTTTTTTTTTTTTTCACCACTGAATGATCTGCTGTACGTAGAGACAGAATAGGGGTTTCTCTTGTTTATGCATTATGCACTGATTGTGGTGCTCTCCTAAAGAGTTTTAATAAATGTCACATTTGGATGTCTTGAGGACATGCCTCTGCAACTGATTTGCATTCCTTAGACAGCAAAACTATGCTTAAAGTCAGTAGCAGGGCATCTGCAAGATCTTTTAAAATACATGAAAAGACATGCAGCTGATTGCCTTAGTCCTTGGGGAAGTGTTTTTTTTTTGCCCTGGTACTGTTTGGGAGAATGAAATGAAATCGTATAAGAAGGCCTTTCAGAAAGTCCTGGTAAGGATTTTACTGCTTTGAATATACTGTATTGTTAATTCTGTTCAGTAAATAGGAGTTATTTGTATTTTGGTGTTTGAATGAATGTGTGATACCAAGTTACCTGTAAAATGGTCTAGCTATTTTCTCAGAAAAGAAGCCATGTAGTACAGGCTTTAGGGTGGAGTAAAGTGGGGTCTGGTAAATAATAATTTTGATTCTTACTGATGTGCAGAGGGGGAAGGGGGTAATTGCAGTTAATTGTGCCAACCTGTGGTTGCCTGGTGATAAGCTGACATCTGGCATAGCTTCAGAGGCTGCATTTGGCCGTTACTGGCAGGCCATTATGGGAGTTAGAAGTTGCAGAACACAGGAATGTACCAATACACTCCCACTTTTGTCATGCGGCCAGAGTCTCCTCTGAAGGCGTTGAAGTGCCACTTCCTCACCCCGTCTTTACTGGGGAGGACTGCTGGGCCAAAGGTATTTCCTCAAAATGCAACGTGGATGATATACAGGGCATAAGGCAAGAATGATTTTTTTTTAAATTCTAAATACATTTGAAAGGCTCCCAAAACACAGTGAATGCTTTCTAATGTATACAATAAATAATTGCATGAAGTTTAAAACCTTCAGTACTGAGGTGTACAGTACATTTAAGTACTAGCAGTTTGCATTCTAACTGTTGAATGTATTTTTTCTTCCACTAAATAAATGTGTCAGGGAAATACTTTACTGCATCTCTAGATGTGCTGCTTAATTTCTGAGGTTGTCAACCACTCTGTTGTTGTATTTTCTATAATTCCAAGCATGTAATACATATTTCACTGAGATTCTTCTCAGATGAAGCAACTGAAGCTGACCTTTTTCTGTGCAGAGAGGTTAATGCCTGGATGCTAGAACCACTGTCTTAATAACTTTTGAGGTTCAGCCAGACTGATTACTTGCAAAGAGAGTTGCTCCACTCAAACAAGGATTAGCAGAAATTCCAAGCAGTAAAAATTTTGTTTTTTCCTTCACAAAATGAAAAAAATCCTGTTATATTTTCTCTGCTTGGTATTGGTGGATTTTTAGGAAGTCTGGGAACCACAGGTGTCTCTGTTGGTACATGATTTTGACTAATTACATGTACTTCTTCTAATTGAGAAGCTGAACTACTTATGTTGAATGGGAAAGCATGTACTGTGCAAAAGACAGGACAAAGTTATTCAATTCCCTGGCATCTGAAGTTACAAAACAAGACTTTAAGCATCTTTTATTGATTTCTATATATTCTGTGAAAAGGAAGAAACAGTGTGACCAAAGTTGATGGGTTTTATGTAAGGGAATAATTTGGTTCCCTGTATTTTTGTGAAATTGAAAGCAGAATGTAACAAGTTCAAAAGGTCAGAATTTCAGTAAAGTTAATACTTTGCAGACTGACTGAAAGCAAGAGAGACTTTTGGTCTCTCTTACCACTAGTGGCACCTTTGCATTTGGAAAAGCAAGGGAGTGAAAGGGATGATAGATAACCCATAAGAATATTTCTGTGCAAATAGACTTGGAAAAATCAGTTCATAAACTGGTTCAAGTGGGCCATTACTTTGGCTTACTTCAGAGCAGTATTATTTTCTCCGTCCATTTGGCTTTTATGCTACCCTCAGATAGCTGTGAGGTAGTGAGCTCAGCATTTTGGAAGCAGACCACTGACTTAAAGCTCCCTTTCCCCAAAAGATGCAACTGAGGATCTTGACTTGAGTTTTCAAGCCGGTATGATCCACATTAACTTTTACCTTCTCACGAAAAGGACTACAAAGTTTGAAATGTATGAGAACCTACTAAAATACAAGGTATGGTAGTGGAATGACTGCTTTTACTTCCCTGCTATTGTTAGATGATTGTCTCTAAAGGTGTGAGGTGATTTTGCCATTCAGCTGCTGCAAGAAAAAAAGAGGAATTTTATAACCTATCTTTTATCTGGACCATGGCACTGGTTAAGCTACTCTGGGATTTTTTTTTGGTAGGGTTTTTTTTTTTTTTTTTTTGGGGGGGGGATTGGGGGGAGGGTAAATTCCTTTTTTTTTCTTGGGGTGCAGGGAGGAGGTGGGTTCCTTTTTGTTTCAACAGGTTTAGTGAGTTAAAATACTAGTTAATCTGTAAGATCTTACTTTATATAGCTGTGTCCTAGGCACCTCCAGCAGTTTCTGCTTACAACTTTTGCAGGTTTTACCTGTTGTTGCCAAGTAGAAGATTGAGCTGGATATTTTTGTGCCTTGCATGTTGGCACAATTAGTATTAATTTTCTTTCTTGATGTCATTTTTCAGTAGTGAATGATGCAGAGGGTCCAGCTCCTTTCTAAGGTCTTGACTTTAAAGTTGATGATCAATGATAGTAAATGTGCATGAAGAGATACAAACATGAATGACCCTGGCTTTGTCATGTCACTTCTTGAAGCAGGGAGCACTTTTACATTGTCAGTGTTTTTACAGCTATAAATGGCATTGCAGGGGCCTAAACCAGGAAGATGCTTTGCTTTATGTCAAATGTGCCAGGCTAGTTAATTCTGTATAGGCTAGTATCAAGATAACAGACAGAGAGGCATGAAAACAAGAAAGCAAATGGAGATAAGATTGGGATTGTAATTCCTATTCCCATGGGGTATCTCTCGCATTCAGAAGCAGAATCATGTTGACATACAGTGTAATTGGGAAGCATCTAGGCAGGTTCTTGTGCAGAGGTGAGATGCCTGTTGCACTTGAGATACTTTGTCAAAGCTGGTCTCTGGAGATTTGTCAAAGTTGTGTTTCTGGTGAGGCTTTTGTAGTCTCTATACATACATAAATTTGGCCAACATACCTTGACCAAGATGGGTTTGTGCAGCCAGTTTTTCTGACTGTACCAGTATGAGGATGACTGTAATGTGGATCTAGTGGATAGATTCAGATTTCTGTAGCTCTTCCACCAAAAAATTTCTGCGGTATTTCCTTGAAGTTCACATTTATGGCTGTTATGAATATAGTTAAAGTAATGGTCTAGTTCAGATAGTTTCTGTCAAAAGGCAGTTTTCTGTTTCCTTCATCTGATTTAATGTTTGCTCTGTGCAGTGTGTGCTATGTGATGAATTCAGATAGTTTAAAGTCAGGCAGTAACTTGCAGATTTCCTTGTCTCAGACATGTCTTTTGAGTACCTTGCACACTCCTTCAAGTAGTAGCAAAACCAAGCTCTGCCGTGAATTGAAGGGAAAGAAATATTCATTGGACTTGTTTCAGTGGGTTTTACATTAGAAACATTTCCTTATGGAAAAGATGCATTAGGGTGATCTTAATTCTCTAAGAATGGAATTGTTCCATAACTTCCTTGGTTTTGGGTTCTTTTTTCCCCTCCCTTATTCTTTGGAGGTGTATCAACTCAAGAGACAGTAATTAGAGCTTGACTGGTTATTTTAAGTGTACCTCTAAAAAAAACAGGCGAAGCTGTTCCTGTACAAAGCTCTGCAGTAATAGCATCTGCATTATTCCTCATCTAAATTCATCTGTTTAACTATATGCTACAGTGTGTATGTCTCGTATAATTAAGTTGAACACATTTCAGATTTTAGTCAGTTTAGAAACCAGTTACTTTGGTGCTGTTTGCAGGCTATTGGAAAGTAAAGGTTACAGTTGTTTTGCTTCTTTGTCTGAGTGGTGTGGACAAAGTCACACCTGAAAACTGTAGCTGCACAGGTGTCATGGTTTAAACCCAGCCAGCAGCCAAGCCCAGTGAAGTTGCTTGCTCACTCTCCAAGTTCCTAGGATTGGGGAGAGAATTGGAAGGGTAAAAGATAGAAAACTCACCAGTTGCGATGAAGACAGCTTAAGAGGTGTAGTGGTTTGAGCTCACCTATCTAAGGTTCTGGCCAAATGCCAGCACACTTACCAGAATTTATCCAATTTTGCTGTGAGATAAGGATTAGAAGTAGGCAAAGCTGGCTCAAACTTTAAAGAATATAAAGACAATTTATTAACAGACATAATAAGAAAAGAAAGCAAGAACCAGAACAAAACTCTCTGAACATCCTTCATCTCCCTACCTCTCCATCCCTTTCCCACTGACAACAGAAAAAGATGGCACTTAACCTTCAGTTGGTTTACCACCTCTAAAATAATCTTTTCTCAGTTCCTTTAGGGAGAAGAATTGTCTTTTGTTTATACCATGAACTTCTCTACAAGACATACAGTTTTTTATGGTCCCAGCCTCACAACAAGCAGCTGCCTGGGAGGAAAAAATATGCTTGATGTGGAAGATCCCTCCCGCAGTATTAGCTTTTCCGCAGCTACTACAGTGGGCTATGACAGTTTGTGGGGTACTCTTTTAAGGATGAGTGGTTCCACTACAGCAGCAAAGAAATCTTATTCTATTATTGCCAACATAAGTCCTCTTTTACCATGCCTCGGGGCGAGGGACTGGGTCACAGCTTCTTCTCTATCTCTGCTCAGGCTTCTCATCAGGCCGTAGTTACTTCAGTATTTACTCATCTCTGCACAGGTAACTTGGCTCACAGGCTGCACTTAGAACATCACATCCCCCCCTTTGGACCATTTCCTCATATATTAGGGGGAATATTTTAGCTTAGTCCCAACCGTGGCTTCACAAAAGAATTTTCAGCTTCTACATTGAAGTGCTCCTCACGCTCCTCCTGCTAGGTGTAGGCTCTGCTTCGCTCACTGACTTTGGAATCTCTCTGCTGTATTTTTCTAGGTGTCCTCACTCTTTTCTCTTTCTGTGAAGGGGGAGGGTGAAAGTCCGCAAGTTTCATCCAGGCATGGGGAGAGTTAATCAGAGTTAATCACTCTCTTGGGCCTTGCAATGGTCATGTGGTCTTTGCCCGTGCCTTTTGAGTATGGAATTTCAGTGTCCGAGCTGAGGGGAAGGGAGAACAAGGGCTCGGCCCTGCCTGGCTGTGGCTGGAAGGCCCAGCTGAAGGGCTCAGCTGCAGCTCCAAACCCCTTTCCCCCCACCTCCCTCTAATGAGTACTCTTTCTGGAGAGGGAGAAAGCAGGGGACTTGCTTCTCTGGCAGCAACAGGATAAAAAGGATTTTTTTCCCAGTGTCCCTCTCTTAAATATGTTTTTTTCCTTGAATGAGGAACAACTTTTAATTGGTTGGCATACCTGTCAATACTCTAAACTAGCTGGTTACGTGTTCTGTCTCCCAGGAAGGAAGCTGTATTACTTTCTGTAGCGTAGCTCAGTTCTGAGATTGACTTTCCCTGGGTAAACCCAGGATAAGAGGGAAAGCAAAAGCCCTATGCACAAAAGCAACACAAAACAAGGAATTAATTTACTTCTTCCCATGGGCAGGCAGATGTTCAGCCATCCCCAGGAGAGCAGAGACCATCAGGTGTAATGGTTACTTCGGAAGATAAATGCCGTCACTCCAAACGTCCTCCCCTTCCTTCTTCCTTCCCCCACTTTGTGTAGTGACCATGATGTCATGTGGTCTGGAATATTCCTCTGATCAGCTGGGGTCACCCAGCTGTGTCTCCTCCCAACCTCCCATGCACCCCCAACTGCCTTGCTAGTGTGGCAGTATGAAAAGCAGAAAAGGCCTTGGCTGTGTGTAAGCTCTGCTCAGAAATAGCAAAAATATCTCTGTATTGTCATTACCGGGTTAAGCACAAATCCGAAACAGCCACATACGAGCCACTGTGAAGAAAGTTAACTCTACCCTGGCCAAAACCAGCACAACAGGTAAACCATGCGCTGCTCTGTGCTGATAAACTGCCTTTCAGCCCCAGTTGTATCCTTTTCTCATCCTGTGAGCTGAAAAGTGTGAAGACTAGCTTGCTCACCTTCATGCCTTCCCACCAGGTTTATATACACAGTGATAATATACCTCTGAGATTTCTTTTCTCCGGGCCATACAGTCCCAGCTGTCTGGGACTCCGCCCCTGCTCCTATAAAAGGTGCTTCAGTCCCAGTGATGGTGTCTTTGTGACCTTGTGCTGGACTTATTCAAGCAAGTCCCTGTCTCTCTTGTATTGAGGAGCCCATACATAGACACAGAGCTTCATATGTGGCCTCTGTTGCTAATCAGTAAGGAAGTATCACCTCCCTTGACCTGCTGGCAGCACTTTATGATTCAGGCCAGGATACTATTGGCCACCTTTGCCATGAGGTTGTATGGTCAGCTCTTTGTCCATGAGAGCCACCAAGTCCTTCTCCATAGAACTGTTTCCAGCCAGTCAGCCCCCAACATGTGCTAGTGTCATGGATTATTCCTTCTCAGTTACAGGAGTTTGTTTTTTCACTTGTTGAACTTTAGATTCCTTTTGTCCCATTTTTCCCACTTCTAAATAGCAGCACAGTCATCTGGTTTGTCAATGACTCTGCACAGTTTCCTGCTGTCTGCAAAACTTGCTGATGAAACCATCCCATTATCAACGTTGTTAATGAAGGGTGTTGAAGACTATTGGTCCTAGTATGAGGCCCATGTAATGCTATGACCTGCTTTCTAGTGGACTTGCTGCAGCTGATCACAAGCTTCTGGGCCCTGATATTCAACCAGTTTTTAACAGATCTCACCTCTACTTATCTAACCCTTGTTTTGTCAGCATGTTTATGAAAATCTTATGGAAGACCACAATAAAAGCCTTACTAAAGTCAAGATAAAGAACATGCTCAGCTCTTACCTTAGCCACTAAGCTAAGTGGTTTATGAAGAAAGTTATCTCAGTGGATATGCATGATTCCCCCTTTGTAAATTCATGCTGACAACTTAATAGTTTTTCTGCCATGTGTTTGGAAGTGTTTTCCAGG
Source organism: Petroica traversi (assembly GCA_025920805.1). Taxonomy (NCBI): domain Eukaryota; kingdom Metazoa; phylum Chordata; class Aves; order Passeriformes; family Petroicidae; genus Petroica; species Petroica traversi. The sequence goes on along the minus strand of JAHLSL010000218.1, from coordinate 734,036 downwards.
GTTAGTTTCTCCATGACCTTTCCAGAGACTGAGGTTAGATTAACTAAGCCTGCAATTCCCTGGATCATCATTCATACCTGTTTGGAGGTATGAGTGATGCTTGCTCCCTTCTAGTTTTTAAGAAGCTCTCCCAGTCATTGAGAAGTTTTAAAGATTATTGAGAGTGGTCTTTCAGGGTATCAGCCAGCTCCCTCAGCTCTTGTACATTGAACCTCTTCAGTCCCCAATGGACTCAAATATGTCCAGTTTGCTTTAGTTCTCCTTTGCTTAGTCCTCCTCCACTCAGGGTATGTTTTAATTCAGCTTTTTCCTGATGTCTCAGAGCTTGAAGTTCCCAAAGGCCTGTCTTACTGATAAAGACTGATACAAAAATGGTTGTGAGTACCTCAATGTCATCTGGGTCTTTATCCACTAGGTCCCCTGCCCCATTCAGCAAGTGGGCTGATGGGCTGGCGGAATTAAAAAGTGAAGATCATGGGTTGAGATAAGAGCAATTTACTGAAAACTGCGATGAGATGAGAAAACAAACAGTAAGAGCAACAATACTAAGAAAAGAGAGAGTGATTCACATTCAGAAATGCTCACAGCAGAGTTTTACTCAAGCCCCACCTGAACCCCTCCTCCAGCTGCTACCACCACTGCCTCGCTGCACCCTCCACCATGCTTTCGTAGCCAGAAGGGATCCTTTCTCCCTGGAAGCGACTCCTTTCCCCCTACCCCCAGCAATGACATGAGGTGGTGTACAGTAACTCCAGGTCCTGGCCATGCCCCCTACTGCAGAAATTAACTGTGTAGTAGCTGGGACCAGGACACCCAGTTTTCTGTTGGTGACACCCAATTTTCTAGTGGTATTATAATTGCAAATGGTGCACTTGACTAGGCATACCTGATTAACACTGTGGACTGTGAAATGCAAAACGTCTTGGAACACATGGTCCATTCTCATCTTTAGGGCTAGAGAATGAGTTCTGGAGAACTGATCAAACAGTTTGAGTGCAGCAATTCTGTAATCTCTATTCCCTCTGCTATTTGACCTGCTGGATGTTTTCAGCAATCACTATAATTTTGTGAAATAATATCTACTGCTCAAACAAAAGCTCTTCTTTATAATCTTATTAAGAAAAAATCAGAATATTTTATGAACTTCTTTTCAGTACAAGGTTTGTAAAATGCATGTTGTTTTTAAATTTGCATTTACTTTCTTTTCTTTGCTGCAGAATCTCAAAGTTACACAGAAGCAATTAACCTCTCTATGGTGATGTCTGACAGCACTGTGGGCACTAATGCTTCTTTGCTGAGGGCCAACATGCAGACTGATCCCTCCTTTCAGCACTGTTTTGCAACTTCATGTGTTTCAAGTAGCAATCCCAACCCAGGGGCAGAAAGGTAGGAAAAGTTTCTCATGTATTATTGTTTAGTTCTCATAATGGTAGTTCCCAGCCAATATGTTATGCTTGTATCTTCATTGCACACCATTTTTCAAGAACTTTGAGATGTGTTGTGACATGTAATTGTCCACTGGCTGGATTTTAACACATACACAGGTGTTACTTTTATGGTAGGGTCACAGTTAGCTTTGAAGGTAAGTGGGAAGACAAAAGGAAATAGAATTTTATAGCTCAGTTATATTACTGTGTGTTAGCACAAGCTCATATATATTTTTCTGTGTGTTTAACTGGCTTCTCTGATTGTTTACTTAAAGCTGTATAATGAAATTTCACGTTGGAATAAGCTATATTTGAGAGAAAGGGACTACTCTTCTCACGGCAGACACGTGTTTCTAGTCAATTAAATGTGAGTAGATTTGCTTTGGTAGTGTATAGCTGAGTCCCTTTCAACTGCTCAGCAGGCTTAGAAATTTTATAATTTTATAATTATATTTGGTAAACATGTAGGGCTCTGGAGAAGAGCTTGAATAGTATAAATTTACAAAGTAGTCCTTGTCCAAAGGAGTTTACAGCATAATCTAAGAAATTGCAGGAAACAGCAGACAAAGAGCCCCTAGCTACTGTTAGTTAGAAGATTGAGAAGACCATAAGAATGCATGATCAGTCATTAGCTGCGCGCTGTATTTACTCAGTAGACAAGGTGGTACATTACACCTGATGAAGCGACCTTCTCTATCACTCTGCAAAAACATTCCTTTGTGGCTCATTATCCTAATCTCGTTCTTGGCTATTTGGTTCCTTTTTCACAGTAAGTATTTGGAAGTACTTCTGGTTGGAGTGTCAGAGTCTCAGTGAGTACTTCAAGTATGTTGTTGCCTATTTATCTTTTATTTATCTTTCAATCTATTTGGTTTCATTTTCAATCAGTACTGAGACTGTGAAAGAATGTTTTGGTTTTGTGATTACAAATGTGAACCATAAGACTGAACAAAATATGTCGGTATTTGCTGCAGAGGAGGCAATGTAATTACAAGTGTATATGTATTAAAAGCTTATCAGGCAATTCAGTCATTATCAAGTTCACATTCCTCCTCCAGGCTTTATCTAGAAAATTTTGTTCCCTTCTTTCTAAATATATTTTCTATAATTTTTTGTTTGACCTAGCAATTAGCTACAGCTCTAGAGGTTTTTCTCTTGCAGTGATATCTTCCTCAATTTGTTTACCTTCCATTTTGTTAATGGCTTTTCTAATTTGAGCTGTTTAAATCTACTGGCATCCATTTCCACAGCTCCTTTTTAATTAAAAATCCTTTTTTTTTAATACATATATCTTAGGTCATCTTTTCCCCTTTGCATTTCCCAATGAGTTTGTTCTTCTAGATTTGGTAATATTAGTAATATTTTCCAGCTACAGCCTAAGGGTATTTCATTTTTAGAAGCAAGGAGACAACTTAAACTTTTATCAGATTATTTAATCAGAATCTTAGTTTTTCTTGTTTAGAAGGACATTTTTTTCTTTTTTACTTGAACAGATAGAATTGCTACCCAGTAGAAAATGGAATGTTTACTGTGGAAGTATTGAATTTTATAAATCAGAATTTTTCCACTGTCAAATAAATTAAACACTAAACCTGCCTCCCTTTTTTTTTTTTAATATAAATTGTATTAAAATAGACCTGGTCTGCAAGTTACTCCTTGTGAACTGTGTTATTATCATTATCATAGTTACTCATTTATTGTGTGATGGTGCACAACTATATCCTCAGCCCATTTCTTTTCATTTTTATTCTGGTGAGCATAAGACACTCTGCATGTAAGAACTGTATGGCTGTGTCAGGTTTCTTCCATATACCTCTACCTCTATGCAGCCTTGGCAGAAGAAATAGTTGCTTTCTGCTTTTTCAGGTAGCACTTTAGCTCATCAGGACCACTGTATGTGAAACAGTGCTACAAACAGCCTCACTAAACATATTCATATTAAAACTAATCCATTCAAATAGGGAGAGAGCTATTTTTTAGCTGTCATTAATTTCATGGACTGGTTTATAGTGCAAACTCAGAAACTATCCTGTCAAAATGGCTGGGTGGAGGGTCAGATAAGGCAGAACATAATGACTGACATTGAAGAAGTTACTGGTCAGTGTAAGGCTAGAATTCCTTGATCCAGCTGCAATAACTGGTCTAGCACATTTTCCAAGAGCACCCTGAGATTTTGTCCTGGGTGTGATGTTTGACTGCTTTTAATGATCACTGAAGTACAGCTGGTACAGTAACATTTTAAGGGAATTATTTGGCTGTTGTTTTATTTTTGTGTTAAATTTTTGGCTTTTTTTTTTGACAGCTCTTCTGCAGCAGAATGTCCATGGCTTGAAAGCAGCTCTAAAGCTTCCCTGTCAACCCAGTTTTCAATGGGAAACACCAGGCAGCCAGGAGGTTACCTTGTGCCCTCTGAATTCTCAAGTGCTGTGCAGGATGTCTCTCTCCTGTCTCGTTTCCAAACTCCAGGACTGCAAGTTGTCACCCTGAGCAAAATGGAGAGTTCACCAGCAGAGCCACACCAAGAACATGCCATCAGCAGCAGTGCCCATACCTACCTGAGCTACAGTTCAGGTACCAGCAACAGTAGCTCCCCTCAAGAGGAGACTCAAGCTACTTGCATAGCCAGTACTAGCTCATCTAAAACCCTGAACTCGTCAGTGGCAAGTGCTGATGACAATGACTTTTTGACCCAAAACTTTCTTACAGTGGCCTCTGGACACAGCAACCAGAACAGTGCAGTTTTGCATCAGCATGGAGGGAACCTACAGGCTCAACCACCTCTTCCAGAGAAGAAGAGGTCCTCTGAAGGAGAACGTTCCTTTTCCTCTCTATCACCTTCTTCAAGTGGCTTCTCTAGCCCTCACAGTGGGAGCACAATCAGCACTCCCTTCCCAAATGTCCTCCCAGATTTCTCAAAAATGTTAAGCACTTCCCCAGTGCCAGGTAGGTCCTGCAAGAGAGAAATGAAAAATACATTAGATTTTATGTGAGTTTATAAAAACAAATTTGGGGATTTTAAAAGTGGAGAGAGAAAAAAATAGTGGAATGAAAATGGCAGAGAGGACTTGAATGTTTGCAGTAAATGGTGCCAGTTCACTGTCTTTAGATGCATTATTCAGAAAACAAGACTGCAGATTTCTTCCTGTTCTTGCTAAAAGTCAGCCTTTTCAGCTGCAAATTACAATGGGCCAGTGTGGAGTCCAATTTCTTTTAAAAAGAGCTGGCTTCTCTCTGCACCTTTGTGCCAAGAAAAGTTAAAAATGTACATGTGTGTTCATTTGGCCCTGTTGAGAAGTTTGTATTTAATATGTCTTTGTAACTAAATGTTTTTACTAATTTATGGATTTTGCAAAATGAAACTTTGAACATTCTTTCAGAATCTTAGTGTATGTTGTTAAATATGCTGGTTTTAAACCAGCTCAGTTTCTCTAAACTGTCCTTTTTGAGTAATCATGGTGATTGGAAGTTGGAAAGAAAAGAGAAAATGCTTTTGTATTTAAAAAATTTCTTGACTTTTTTTCCCTTTTATTTCACAGAAAACACAGCTAATAAACATGTGACTGTAAAATTTGTTCAGGACACATCCAAGTTCTGGTATAAGCCAGATATATCAAGAGAACAAGGTATATCAATTGATACATATTCTGGCATATCCATTCACAGAATAGCTAGTTGGTGAAGTCTCGAATTTAGATTCATTCATCATCTCTAACAGAAATGTAAAAGCTAGAAGGGCCACAGACAACCGCTCTTAGTTTCTTTTGCTGAAAGGCTGAATTTGAATGTGGAGGGCAGTCAAAACTGAAAAATATTCAGCTAATCAGACAAATTGTTAGCCTAACTGAACTAACTGTGAAGAAATAGATCACCTGTGGTAGCTGCTGCAAATGTTCTTTATTGTGAAGATTCAGATTTTTGAATGGCAGATATGCGTGAAACAATTACAAACAGCTGTCTGCTCTCCAAAACCTTTTGAGTATGAGTGTGCTGTTCTGACATAACCTCAGAATAATTAGTTAGCTAGGTCATCACAAAAGCATCCTCACCTACCAGTCATTTTGTAGCCTGAGTTTCAGTGTCAAGTGGCATACATTATTTCTTAAAGGTCACTGCCATGGAATGACATCTTTATGATATATGATGCATATACAGTACTTTTATATGTAGATGCAGTATTCAGTGAACCTATTCATTTTAGCTATGTGAAAATGAATACTTAGGGGCAACTGGAGTACTGCATCTGACATATAGGAAAGACATAGACCTGTTGGAGTGAGTACAGAGGAGGGCCACCAAGTTGATTAGAGGGATGGAGCACCTTTCCTATGAGGAGAGGCAGAGAGAACGGGGATTGTTCAATCTGGAGAAGGGAAAGCTTTGGTATGACCTAATTGCAGCCTTCCGGTACCTGAGGGGAGCCACAAGAAAAATGGAGATGGACTTTTTAGAAGAATATGTAGTAACAGGACAAGGTGAAATGGTTTCAAACTGAAAGTAGGTTTATATTAAATATTAGAAAAAGCTGCTTTACTGTGAGAGTGGTGACGCACTGGAACAGATTGCCCAGAACAGCTGTGGATGCCCTCCGTCCATGGAAAAGTTTAAGACTAGGGTGGATGTGGCTCTGGCCTAATGAAAGTTGTCCCTGTTCATGGCAGGAGCATTAAAAGTGGATGATTTTTAAGGTCCATTCTAATCCAGGCCATTCTTCCATGATTCTGTGAACTTACACACTGTCCCTGCAGCAATATGCTGCGTGCTTGTTACAGTCCACTTACCATAGAGGAGCAAAGTGGATTGCAGGTAGAAACTTCAGGTTTTAATATTCTGCTAAACAAGATTAAAACCAAATAAAGTTAAATGTTGATACCAAAAAAATTGATGTATTTTATTTAATACTAAGTGAGAGAGAAAGAAAGAAATAGAAAAAGAGACTGGTGGGGATGGACAGGAAGAGTGGCAGGAACAGATTATGCAGAAGTCCCAACATTAATACAAGTTGGGCCAGGTGGGAATGCCGAGGTACCTCCCCTGAAGGGGGACAAGTTTGTCTCTTGCAAGACTCTGTATCGTTGCATCACTTTGCATCATGTGTAGTCCTCTGGTGCAAGGCGTCAGGAATGAGTCTTGGGAGTGCTTCAATGGTCTTTGATGGATTATGACACTTACTCAGCTGCCCCTCACATGAATGTCCTGTGGATGGAGCTTTCCTGGAGTGAGGGGTTTTACATCTGAGCCAGTTTGTGTAATGGTGGGTGGATGTTTATTGCCTCTGAGCAGAGGTCATGTCATATACCCAAAACTCTCTTACTTCCCCTTGGATGGGGATGAGTCTGTGCAAACCTGGCTGCAGATAAGCCTGTGGGCTATGGCCTCTGCCCCAAAGTCAGCTGGGGATGATTTTCAGGACAGCTGCTGGGCTTGGCCCTCCTTTGAACACATCCTTCTTCCCCAGCCTTATCCATTTCTTCTCAGACCTGAGATGATTGAAAAACGGTGTCACTTCTGTCTTAAGTTCTTTTAGGTGGCTTAACTCACAGTTCAGAATTTCAGTCAGGAAACCCATTGAGGGTCAGGTGGGCTTTGGTGGTGCAGCTTCGTTGCTGCAGCTTCTTTACACACTTTTGCCATAGTGGGCAAAAATCCTTTATAATAGTGTTTCAACCATGAAACTATAACATTTCCGTCTCTGACAGTGCTTTGCAAATGCAATTGGTCTAACTGTGGTTGTGTTTATACAATAGTAATTAGCTATACTGAATTCTGATTAATGAGATAAGGCAGGATTCTAAACTGTGATTTTTAAAAGGTGTTTGTCAAAAAAGAAAAATTTCTGCATTGAGAAAGATGTTCATACTAAACCAAAATAGTGTGAACTTCAACTATTGGCAAATGATTAATTGCTGTGTCTGTCTAGTTATTAGGTTTTCAGATGGTGAGGATGTTCTTCTTTAGTGATAAATATGATGCCAAGGGAATAAAGATCATAGAAAAGAGAACATTAATTCATTTTTGGATGATACTTTGCTGGTCCTTTTGCACCAGTCCCTTTCACCATATCTTCTCACCACCCATAATGAGAACTGAGTCTTTAAATGTGCAGAAAAATATCTGATGTGTTGTGTGTCCAGAGAGGGAAGTAGACATAAAGCAATTTTAAGCCTAACTGATTGAACAAATGAAACAACAGTCTTCCCAACCTTTTAATATGCCTCTTTTCACCCTTGACGTAAAACTCCTTTAAAAATTGTTTTAAAGTACTGTTGCTGGGGAGGGGAGCATTTGTTCTTTTTTCCCTGTGTTTAATAGACTGCTCCTGTGACAGATTTTTTATGCATCCTATCTTGGTTTGAGTGTACATTGTTCTTGAACTGTTTTTCTCTCTCTCCTTGCTGGAATCCCTTGTAGCCATTGCTGTTCTCAAGGAGAAGGAACCTGGGTCTTTCATTGTTCGAGACAGTCATTCTTTCCGGGGAGCCTATGGATTAGCAATGAAAGTTGCCACACCACCTCCTTCTGTGCTACAGTTAAAAAAAGGTACTTCTTTATGTTATTAAACAAGTCATTCATAGGAGGTAGTCCTTATTGATGGGTAATAAGCTGATGGAATCTTCCCCTCTTCTCATAAGTGTGCAGGCTACATTTGATGTGTTGTTAAATGAGACTGGATATGATGCCTGTTATACTATAAGGTTTCACCATGACTTGTGCATTGTGGTTGTGCATTTATTGTACCTCGTCAACCTAGTAGAAAATCACTGTCATCTCAGCAATTGGTCTTCTTTAGCAATCAGAAGTCTGCATTTGATTCACAGGCTACAGTGTAAAGATTTCACTCAACTGGAGGGGTGAATAGTTTTGATCCTGAAGTTTTGTTTTGAGACAGTTCTATTTCAGATATAAATCTGAAGAGATTCCTAAAGATAATTGCTTAAAAGAAGTGGTGATTGATATACCTACTTCGTCAGCTCCAGTGCCTCCATATATAACTTGTGAAACATGATTGTGAAACATAAAATGAGAAGAACATGCAGAAATCTTCAACTGGTATATGGAAACTCAGCAGCCAATATCTGTAGTGTTCTTGCTTCCATCTATACTACTGCAAGATTAGTGGAGTGGTTTTTGTTGCAGCTGTTTTTCTTCTACAAAGCTTATTATGTTTCATTAGTACATAATGACGGATTAGGTAAGCGTCTAAGATTATAGGAAAGCTTTTATTCTTAGTTTTGTGTTTATGGAAGTATGGTTTTGGCTGTTTTGGTTTGGGTTTTTGTTTGACTTTTGTTTGGATTTGCTTACTCTAGGACAAGGTTAACAGTTCACATATATTACAGTAACACTTTGAATCTGTTTTAATCTGGTATCTTGAAACAATTTTTAATAACAACTTGCCAAGGAGTCCTTTTTGTTGCCAGTAAACATCAGGAAAGCCACTTTCAATTTGCCTCCTAGTTGTTGCTATTACCACCCCAGTACACCTATGTTGAGGTGATTAAGTAATTGAAGTGGCTTTTAGGTATTTTTAGTAATATTTTCTTAAAATCATTGGTGAAATCCAGGAAGACATGAAAGTTCAAACTCTGCCAGCCTGTAAGATACATTTTATTTTAGTAGTACCACAGGCAAGTGATAGTAAGACTGTAGTATTCTTTCACTTCTTACTTCATGACACTTAGCTTTTTTGGTTTCTACCATTTAATCCCAGAAGGTACAGATTGGTTCAGTTTCCTGTAGGGTTTCTTGTACCAGACTTCCCTTTCCCACGTATCCTGTAGTCATTTATTTTTACTTTGATGAGTGCATAACAGCAAACAGTAAGCTGTTTGAAAAGATGATCTGTGCAATATTTGCTTGCATAGAAGTTTCTGCTGTCCATATTACTTTGTTCATCCGTATTTGCCTGAAAGGCAACTCTTGACGTGTTTCCTGGTAAATCAAAAGGATCTTTGTTCCTTTGTTTGTAGCTCTTTTATTAAGGTTTGAATGGTTTGGTAGCTCTGGCCTGTTGGTATGAAATACCAATTATTTGAAGAAGGATTCATTTTGTAGTCAGTTACTAAATACTGTGAATCCATCTTTCAAGAAATATTTAAGTTGTCTTAATTATATGTCTGCATATATATGTTATGTTTTAAAGAATGTTAAATCTCAAGGAAATTTTTACATGTCTCTTGGGCTTTGAATCTCCTCTTTACATCCAATTCAACATCTTCAATTTGTCTTAGATTCCTGAGATAAATTTGACTATGTTAAAATCTGTGAAACTCTAATGTTTCGTGTAAATATTTGTTTCAGGAGCAGACTTAGCATAAAACTGCAAACAATTGGAAACGTAAAAATTCACTGAGAGAATTGCCATCATCACCTTTGTGTAGCTAAATCTACTCTTAATCTGGAGAACTTCTGTGAACAGAAATGTCACTGGAAATTGGAATACTTTTTCGTACTTTTACTTTCTTGTCACTTTGGATGCAAGTTCTTTTAATGGGCAAGTGCATCAGCATTTCTAATGACTCATATTCCAAATTTCTGTTCCTGTCTTACCTGGGACCATTCTGGGACGTTTTTGGACATCAGTGTATATTTGGATGTCAGTCACTTAATAATATAAAACCTTTTTCTATGGCTGTCTAAAGTGAGCTGTTTGCTTATTTGCTTTCTGCAAAATGGCCTTTTAAATACATCTTGTAACTTGCAGAGTAGGTCTTTTTGTATTCTTTGCATTTTGTATATAAAACATTGGGTGGTAATGTGGAAAAACTGCTTCGTAAATACCTAGTTTGTGAGACTTGTCTGTTAATTGCTTCTTTTCATGAACTTTCTTTTTCAACACAGTTGGAGATTTGTCAAATGAACTTGTAAGGCATTTTCTGATTGAATGTACTCAGAAGGGGGTACGCTTGAAAGGATGTCCAAATGAACCATATTTTGGTAAGTGCTATACAACCCAGGGACAGAGAAAATGGAAACAGTTGGCATTTGCCAGTACTGACTTGGATGGAATACAAATGATAGACTACTTTGTTTGAGTCCTGATGACTTCTGTAGGAACCCATTCCAAAGTTCCAGGAGCCTTGTACACATTTACCCTAATTAGATGTGCAGGACACTTTAGCACAGATGCACGTGACCAGGCACCAAAAAGTCAAGCTTGTCTACCACTACCAATGTTGCTGCAGAAAGCTGAGCTAGATCACTCTTACCATCCTAATTGATTCAGGACCTTTTGTCCTGTTTTACATTTATGCTGCATATAAGGTGGCTAGAAATGACACCAGAGTTAGATATTCACAAAGTACATTATGTTATGTCGGCCTACCTAATGTAATTTGATGGAAGTACAATACCTGTAATGGCAAACAGCCAAAGACCTACCTAGCTGTTCACTCATTTGCTTTCCACTCATTTGGGGTAGGAGGGGAAAGTAGGAGGGGAAAATAGGATGATAAAGCTTATGGGTTGAAATGAAAACAGGGATATGCTAACCAGTTACAGGGCAAAAGAAACTCAACTTGGGAAAAATTATTTTAATGTTTTACCAATTAAAATCAATATTCAGGTAGTCAGGGGTTGAGGGATACATTCAGTGCATGTAGAAGGGTTTGCAAGCTTGAAGTGCAAACTGCAGATTGATCCTTAGGTGTCCCAGGCAAGAGGCCATGACCTGCTGACTTTTGCATAAAAAAGGGCCTGGAGGCCTGTGTGGCCAGGTGTCCAGACACTCAAGAGATGATGCAGCAGCCAACTCACCGACTATCCTGCCCTTACACTGTAAGGGTATCCCTCCTCAGAGGCACCCAGTTTGAGCTGTTACTTTGTTATTAAGTTGTTGCACCAATCTAGAAGTATGAGACTCTGCTAAGGGAAACCTGGGGCTGAGCTTGTAAGGAAACATCTGATTCTAAGTATGGGGTGTAGATACCACAGCGGAGTTAATCGTGGAGACCAGGAAACATTGCCCTGCAGGGTTTGGCTCTTTTCCATTATCCAACACCCAGCTTGCAGTCTGTGCACTGGGCAGCTGTGCGCTGTTTACAGTTCATCTAGAATTACATAGGTGGGAGTAGAATGCATAGTTTGGTTACACCCCAAATTGTAACCCAGGACCCCAGGACACAGCCTCAAAACTGCTTCACAAAGTAGGTGAACAGGTGCTATTACACATGTTTATGGGTAAGATAGGGAAGGACTAATAGTATCAATCAGTCTTTGTATTTCTGTAAGACCGTTGTAGAATTGGGTCATCTTTCTGTTTCAAAGAAGTTTTTGATGGACTGTAAAAATGGGGTTAGTTTTGGTTGAACTGGAATTTTCCTCCAGCACATGGTAATGTTTGCTACCTTTTAGTAAATGGGATTGAAGGATGGCTTTTTGTACAAACAGATTGATGAATACTATGCCTTCCTCTCACTCCTTAGAGTATAGTCTCACATGCTAATATCAAAGATAACTAATGTGGAGTTATTTCACTTATGCCAAGACCAAATTGCAAATGTGAATTCTAATAGAAAAGAAGAATAATTTATTAGAGTAGTCTATGTACATCACTGCTGCATTGAATGGAAGAGGTTTTACCTGGACCATCTTCGGTATTTTTAGAAGTACAAAATAGAGGTGCGTGTTGACAGAGCACTAGATTATGAAGACTAGGTGGCTAAGAGGTAGAACTTCCTATTTTTTACCTAATCATGTAACACAAGCGACCTCTGTGCTCTTACCACCTTCATAAGAATTTATTGCATTTAATGTAGTAGAAGTTAAGAGTGTTGAAAAGAATTTACTGACTTCTATATGTTACTGATTTTGTCATTTTTGTACTTTCTCCATTTGAAGCACAGACATTTAGGTTAGGATCTAAGCAGTGTATTTAAGAGGGAAAGGAGCATATGGTTGTGATTAATGAGTTCAAGATCTTGGCTTAGGTCCCAAGAGATTTTTAAAGGAAGGCAGAGGGGACCATTAGTCTATAAAATACTTGATAGCAAACATAACTGTAAGCATTCTTCTTGTCCACCAAGTTAACTGTGAATGTCTTGTTACTTTTCTCACCACAGGGAGTTTGACAGCTCTGGTGTATCAGCATTCCATCACTCCACTGGCATTGCCCTGCAAGCTCCTCATCCCAGACAGAGGTATGCTTGTTGAAGTACAGAAGAGATATTCCCAGCCAAGTTTTGCTTCAAAGTGTCAGTGTCTGAAGGCAGGTGAATGTGTCATAAGTTGCCGTCTAAGCAAAAATGCACTGAGGAGGAAGCTGTGTTGTTGTCTTCAGTATTGGTAATGACGCTGTTCTAAAGTGTGGTTGGGAGCATACTGGTACTCTGATATTCCAGTCATAAACATATATTCATCATGGAAATCCATACAATAATTTACGGTGTAGGAAGACAATTGTACTTCTTAGACATGACGTTATGCCATGGTGTGGTGTATGGTTAGGTTTAACCACTCATTCAGGTCTGGATAGCAAAAGGACAAGTAGATAAAAAGCAGGTAGTGTCCTGAGTGTAGTAGATGTGATAAGACATCTTGTGCATTTATATGGCAAAACAGTGTGGAGGCAGGCTTTTTCTCTTTATCCCCCTCACCTAAGATGGAAAACTTACTTGATTCTTCCAGAGGTACAGGGCTGAAGCATTTGCCTTGTCTTGAATAAACATACCACAGTGAAATTTTATTTTGGTTTTATTTTTTTAATCTGATGTGATCATGCATTCTGAGATGATCTTCTGTAGTTTATGACAGGGTACAGTGCCTGGAGTATTTAAAACAGTTGAATAACTAACTCTAGACATGTGAATAGTGTCACAAACTGTATTATGGCTCTATTCTTTATTTGATTATATTCAGAGATGGCATAGCTCATGCTAAATGCAGCAGTAAGTGAGATCTTTTTGCATGCATTTATATACCTGAAATAACATTATGGTGGACAGTTTACAATCAATTGGACGGCAAACCTTCCACTGCTATCTTAATGATTCAGATTGGTTTTTTCAATGTTAGAAGAAAGTTGTGTTGTCATCCTCTAAATCAAAATATAATTAATTAATTTCATAATGGTAACGCAAAGTCTTTCTGTATAAATTAGTGTAAGTTATGCAAATCAGATGAGATTATTAAAATCACTATTTAAGATATTTTCAGGTTGTAGTGAGAGAATATAGCTGTAAATATTGCCTTAATGTGTCATCATGTGAGTTCCTGCATCATATGCCTATGTTATGTCTTTTATTATCAGGAGATAAAGATTAAGCATCCTGCTTGCAGTGCTCGAGGCAAGAAAACCTGATGCAGCACAAAACCTACATATAATGATTGCAGATAAAAGGTGGTTTCATGTTTCTGGGCAAGAGTCTGGTAGATGAGATCACAGTTACAAGTGCTAAGCTCATATGTGACTGTGGACTTAGATTTGTTGATTCAAGCCTATACAAGACATGGACAGTGTTTTCTGTTTGCAGATCCCTTGGAGGAGATAGTAGAAACTTCTCCACAAACTGCTGCAAACTCATCTGCGGAGCTTCTCAAACAGGGTGCAGGTCTGTTAAACTTTTATCCTTGTATTTAACTGTTACCAGAGTTTGTATCTTACAATTTGGGAGAAGCTGAAGCTTAGTCTGATTGAAGAGTATGTAAAGGTAGCAGTTAAATGTATTGTGCTGGGTAGAAGTGTAAAGGGCACTGTGAGGATATGTACCAGGTTTTTTCTATTTTCTGTAATCAGCTCCTACGTTCTACAACCCCTGTGTTTGGTTTCCAGTTATGTGTCTCATAAGAGTATGAGGTATACATAGGTTTCTTCAAGCACTGCAATTTTTAAGCAGGACATCGCTTTCATAACTTATAAACTTTGAGAGGATATTTTCAACCTGTGGTTGCAGAGGTTCAAGAACTATGTGTGAGGTCTGCAAAAGCCAGCTAAGGAAGGTGTTCAGTTAGGGTTAAGTTCTCATCATAGGGGTTGACAATACCACTGCAGAATGCTTACTGTTGCATCAATCTGAAAAGAAATATTAAAGAATAGTTCCCTGTCCTTTACTTGGTTCTGCATGTTATTAGGAAATGTCATGTGTCTTTTCCACTGGATGCTTTTATAGATTCTTGTGCATAATGCAGCACCCATTCTGGCAAGTTGAGTTGTGTTAGTGCAATATAACAGAGGAACCATGTCCAGAGTATCTCCAAGTGATGTGATTCTGTGCACTGCTACCATCTCTATGGCTCTCAAACTGGGGTGTTCCCAACAGCTGTGTAGAGGTGTGCTCTGCTTTGTTAGTGTGCAGCTGATCCAGAGAACTAGTTAAACAGCCTGTCTGAAAGAGTGTGGTGGCATCCTAATTCACTGTGTTGGACAATGCTCTAAGTACTCCTGCATAATCTTAAGGTTGTCCTTAGTAGAAGTGGAGGGACTGTGTTATTCTGCTGAACAGTGTCCAGAGGATCCTGCCCATGTCCTCCCATGGTCCTTGGTTTTCAGGTTATGAATTGTCCCAAGAAGCCACTCAATTAATGTTGTTATAGTACACGAATACACTACATTTGCTACTTTCTTTTGAGTTTAGCCTACCACTGGATCCACAAGTGTGGCGAAGAATGCATTTCTAAGAATGCTGCCTCATTGCACTCATGCATTTTAAAGGATTTCTGAAGGGGCAGTTGTCAAGGTGGCCAACTGTAGTGAAAATGTTGCTCCTTGCTTGCAAAGCCATCTGCCTTGGCTTCAAAATGTGAAGCACCACTTTGAATGCTGTAATTGAGCAGGCATGCATGGCTGAGGCAATGGCAAACCTTTGTGAGGGTGTGCTGTGAGTGAGCACGTGTTGGCTCACTGACTGATGTTTGTTGTGGCCAACAGGGAAGAAAACCAAGGAGAATTAATCTTTGTAGAACTTTATTTCTTAGAAAAGCCACCAAAAGGGGCATATGTTGTCTTCCAAGAGATATTGGTTTCTCCTTGCTCAGACAATGCTTTTCAAAGAAAACGAAATAATTCTTCCTTCAGCTTGGGCAGTAGTCATATCATGGATCATTTAGGGTTCTTAGTACATTTGTTTTTAACCTGTTTTGTTCAAGTTTTTGTTGTTTTTAAACAAGGATTTGGAATCCAAGATAGATAAATTAGCTATAAGAGGTTATCAGAGGGATTTTTTTTGCCTTGATATGACTGGGGTCCCTTTCCAGTGACAGAAGCCTTCAAATTGTGGAGTTCAACACTGAAGTACAGACTCAAAACACATAAAAAGTCCTTTCAAAGAAACTTTAAAGCAGATACACTTTCTCCCTGCCCTTCTTTGCCCACACTTCTCTCACTCTGCAAACAAAAAATCATGTATTTTCCTAGAATGATTATTTTTTATAGCTGCCTGCAAAACCTAATGAGCATTTCTAGGTTCTATCTAAGTGCTGAAGCTGACTGGAAATCCTTTACTTCTTAGACACCGACAGTTGAAGACTAGAAACCATACAGATAAGAGGCTTTTCTCTAGAGTGTATCTTACTTTATTTACCTACCTGTTCAGCAACAAAATTTTCTGCCCAAATAAATTGCAGTTCTTAATTTCTCTTTACACTGATACAGTCAAGAAACTGAGCATTCTGAACAAAGGACATTCCCAGTCTAAAAGCAGGATTGTTAAGCTGCTGCTGGTGGCACAGACATGCTCCAGAATGTCACCTATGTAAGATGAGAGCAGCAACATTGCAGGGCAGCTGCATTGAAAGAAAAGTCTTTTGTTCTAGCTTGGGGTATGGTTTCTCTGGGGTTACTGTTACTGATACCTTGTGAGACCATACTTGATGTTCTTAAATGAGAAATCTTTCAGTGTTTCTGATTACCTTTCCTCTCCTTTTTAAGCTGGCATGTTTTCACTTTGCAACACTTTTGTAAAAGGTTCCACTTACTATTTTCTGTGCTACAGAAGCAAAAGAATCTACTGTATTGGGTAACTGCTGTTTGAACTATCACTTTGAGGGCAATCTGGATAAAATGCTTGGAAATTTCATTTAGAAACAAAACGTGAAAGTAGTCTGTTGACAGCAATGCACTCTGTGGCAGAAGAGAATGTGTGTGGCTGTGAAAGAAGGGAAGCTTCCTGTTCTGGGAAAAACCCACAGGATAGTGAAGAGCTTTAGATCTGAACCAGCCATACACAGTAATGAAGTGAGAAGAAGAGAGCTTATGGTTTGGAATGTTCTTTACAGTTTTGGGTTGCTACTCATCATCTTAAGTCCCTCTGTGCATGAACTGTAATTTGATTCGAGCAAAAGTTATTAAAGCTTTCACAGCAGTGCACAAATACATTTTTCAAATTTTACACTTGCAAATCAAAAAATGAAATCTCAGGATCCCTTCTGTCACTGATGGACTGAGAACTTGAAGTTACTGGGCTTATCATTATGCTGGAATCAAATTTAGCCTTATGCAGTTTTTAACTGTATGATTACTTGGTTGTTTTGAAAGTACTATTGTCTGGTCTATAATTTCATGTAGATAGTCATAGGAGAAACAGATTACAGAATAGTCATGTAAAAGGAGAAACTGTTTGATTTAATTTGATCGTTGCTTTCATAGTAAGGTTGTCAAACCAAATGAAACTACTGAATAAACAAAATATAACCATGGTAATTTGCATGTGTCAACTGAAAGAGTTGTAATTTTTGTCCTGGATACCTCTAAAACGTATGTTTTACCAAATAGAAAATCTCTTGGTACTAGTGTTTAGCTGTGGATGTGCATAATCATTCTTGCTTGTTCTCTAAAACACATATGTTTTACCAAATAGAAAATCTCTTGGTACTTGTGTTTAGCTATGGATGTGCATAATCATTCTTGCTTGTTCTTAATTTGTTTGTAAATTTGACTTTATACCACAGTTCAATAGTAAGCATGTGAATAATTCTATTAATTCTGTATAATAGTTTACACTTTAAATGGCACTGTACTATGTAGTATTGTAGTTCAGTACTTCTATATAATGCTATATAATATTAATACACATTTTCCTAGTGCTCTCTGCAAATTTGATACAAAACCATGTAAAAAAAAAGTAACTGTTTGGTAGCCTTAGAAACCAGTGAGCATCTATTTTACAGAGATATTTCAGAAGTAGCTAATAACTCGAGAAGAGGAATAGTTTACTTTTTGAAGTGAGTAAAGAAGTAAGGAAAAGTGAAGTAAAGAAAAAGCCTAAAAATATATGTCAGTAATTCAGTAATTTTTAGCAGTGTGAAAATTGTTTTATTTGCCTTGAAATCAGTAAACATAGCTATAGAATTAATGAGAAATGAGCTTTGCAATAACCCTCAGTTCTTTTTGTTCTGGAAATATTCTTGTCTTGCCAGTCAAGTGAATGTTTTCCTTTGAATACAGTTTAAATATTTGAAACTGTAGAATGTGTGAATGTATTTTCTTACTGGCTGATATATTTGAACTTAAAAGCAAAATAACATCATTCTTTTCAGGAATGCCTTTTCTCCAATACTACCTACTAGTGTACCCTCTGTTGCTGTCTTGTATTTATTGAAGTTTCAGGATATCTATGGGTAATAGATAAATATAGTCATTGGCTTTGATATAAAGGTATTAAAACCAAAGGGAGAACAAAAGGCCTATGACCTCTCAAAGTTTTTCCTCTTTCATTACAGCTTGTAACGTTTGGTACCTGAATTCAGTTGAGATGGAGTCCCTCACAGGCCACCAGGCAGTACAGAAAGCCTTGAGCCTGACACTGATGCAAGATCCTTCTCCTGTCTCAACTGTTGTCCATTTCAAGGTGTCTGCTCAGGGAATCACACTGACAGATAATCAAAGAAAGTAAGTCAAAGAAGGATGGAAAGAGAATATCTGGCCCTGTTCATGTCAGGTGTTGGCCCCTGTTGATTTGACGTTCCTAGTTACATTTTGCAGTCTCTGTCTCAGAGGATACTAGTACTATAGGAATTGTGGTGACTGTGTAAGATGGCTGCAGTACAGGAAAAAATGTTTTTTAAGGTGTGGACTGTATTTCCACGTGGTATATTTTACCTTTGGAAGATCACTTTGATAAGACATTTTTTTATTGTTATTTCTAATAGAAAGTTGAAGGAATGGCTTTGCTAGCATTTGATATTGAACCGATTCAGTGAAAATAATTTATCTTCATGATGTCTTTCACCAGTGTCACTGAACAGAGCTGATTTAAGCAGATGATGGGTATCTCCAGGATCTGAAACAGTGTTTTAGATAGCCTGTAAAAAACTGTGATAAAAAGTTAATTTATACTTACTTTGTTCTAAGTACTAGTTAGGCTACCACAAACTCTTTTGATTAGAAAAATTACAATAACAAAGGAAGGACAACAGGAATTCATTATAGGTTTAAAAAAATAAGTGCCAGAGTTCTTCATTCCATGGGGTTTGAATCATTTGTAGCAGATCTTTAAACAGAATCTTTAATTGTAAAGCCTAGGAGTGTGAATATTTTGAAACGTAATATAATGAAATTATTCACGAGTTCCACAAAGTTGTCTGTCCCACTAAAATAGTATCTAAAAGGCCAGTTTTTAGAAAAAACACATTTTATACTCTTAGTTCTTTTTCTCAGCTTAAGAGTTAGTTTTCCTTTGGTTCAAAAACTTGATGTTAGTGTTTTAAATTCGTATTTATTGCGTTGGAGCAGTTCAGGTGGCTTTCAAAGTCACTCAGAGATAGCAAAGTGAACATATTGTCTATATTAATTATATAATTTAATATAATAGAATATATTTTTCAGATTTGTTTATTGTTTAGAATTCTAAACATCTTTACTATTTCTGAAATTTGTTCCATTTCTTCCTATTCAGACTCTTTTTTCGACGACATTATTCAGTCAATGCTGTTATTTTCTGTGCTTTGGATCCACAGGACAGAAAGTATGTATGACAAGCAGTGTTTTTAATGTATTATTTGTATTGTTGATCTGCCAAAAACCCCCAACAAACAAACGAAAACTAACATAAGTTTCATTTTCATTTCTCCATTCTGTGGGGCTTTTTTTCTGCTCTCTTAATGGACAAGGTGGATGAAAGATGGCCTTTCTGCAAAGTAAGTGGAATCTCTTTTAACTGAGTGTTTTAGAAATATCATTAAAGCGATCAGTTTCTTGGTATTCTAAATTCCTTTAGTCTGAGATGTGAAGGGAAAGCAACTGTTAGAGACAAAAGCGTCTCAGCCCTCTGTAATTAGACTTGGGTTACTTCATCTACACCTCTGCAAGTTGGGGCCTAATTATGTGACAAGTGGTGGTAGGATGTCTGGAGCCAGAGCTAGCATCGTTAATTTAGATTGCAGGTCTGTGATTTGACTATGGTTTCAGAAGATAGAGCTGTTTGCCTCTCACTTTTGTGTTGCACCTGTCCCGCTAGACTTAACACAGCTCTTTGCACTTAGACTGATTGCTTAAAAAAAAAATCCCTCCCTTGCTACATAGATGAAAACACGCCTAGTAATATTAGTATGTGGCACACATACTTTATTATCTGTGGATTACAAACTATTTTCTGTTGAAAGCAAACATTGTTGTCACCCTTTAATCAAAAGAAGTAACTTAAACGAGAGGCTCAGCACTTGTTTCTCAAAAGCAACAGAAATAGATGACTTAAATCCTTTTTCCAGTACTCTACCCACTGAGATGTGTGGCCTTCAAAAAACCTCTCTTTGGTCAATCTCTGACACACTGCACCGCAC
The DNA here is from genome assembly GCA_025920805.1 of Petroica traversi. Classification (NCBI taxonomy): domain Eukaryota; kingdom Metazoa; phylum Chordata; class Aves; order Passeriformes; family Petroicidae; genus Petroica; species Petroica traversi. The sequence goes on along the minus strand of JAHLSL010000218.1, from coordinate 713,901 downwards.
CGCACCGCACCACACTACACCCCCCACAGTAGGTAAGAGAAGAGCAGTATTGAATCAGATTAAATAAATCTCCAGGGTCAGCAGCATGTTTCATACAGCAAACGGTCCAGATGCCATATAGAAGGAAGGGGATAGTCTTAACTTCCCTGATTCTCTGCTGAGCTAGCTGGTCCATCTGGGCCACCGTATTTAGCAGTCCCATGGAACCTTGCCCATCAGAAACAGAAGTCTGGTTTGTCTACTTGGTTTCTGCAGTATCTTTTCTGTTTTATGAAGTGAAGCAATGCCTGTCTGTTAGTTCTCTGACATACTGTGATTGCTGCCCTTGCAGAGTGTTTGGGTTCATTGCCAGGAAGCAAGGCAGTGCCACAGACAACGTATGCCACCTCTTTGCAGAGCATGATCCAGAACAACCTGCCAGTGCCATTGTGAACTTTGTGTCAAAGGTCATGATTGGATCCCAGAAGAAGATATGATGCCTTTCCATCCTTGATTCTGAGCTCTTCTCTGACTGCACTGAAGGAAATCACTTGGAGAGAAAGAAAGGCAGCAATGTCTGAATAATGTCATTATCAATAAGGAAAGCAGAGGATGATCTGTGTGTTGTGTTTGTGAAAGCTCAGGCTTTTATTTCAAGATGCCTCACAAAGCATTAATTCTTTGTTTTTATATGAGAGGACAAAACAAAAGAAGTGGGTGCCACCTAAAACCATGTAGCCCTTACCTGAATGAAGCATAAATGAAGAACTTTTCTCTTGCTGGGTTTCTAATATAACTTTATATGCTGTTTCTTATAATTTATTGGAGCAAAAATGCTTACTCAATTGCGCTACCTTTTTGTTCAGGAAATGTTTTGTAAAACCTCCACAAAGGCATTTGCCATGGTTGCATCAATGGTAGTTATAGGCCTTGCAAATGTGCTTTTATGAGGATGTTCATCTGAGGAAGACTATTTGCTCTTCCCTGTGTCTTTGTGATAAGTGATGAGAACTGAATGGAGAAAGGGGAAGATGTACGTGAAGAGAAGGTTTGTTCAAGTTGTTTCTGGTAGGAAAGTAGTGACAGTGTGGAATATTCAGGAAGATTGCTCTGTATTTAGTGTTAAGAAGGCTGAGCTGTTGTAGATTGAAACTTTTTCAATAGCACAGAAGTGGCAGAGCAAAAAAAAAAGATGTGAAAAACTGTTCTATAATTTGGGAGGTTTTGTATTCTTTTTAATACCAAGAACTAAGATTAAGCAATTACAGGATAAAAATGAGGGAAAAGCAAAGAGGGAGATTATATAATTTATACATTTTTACCTAAGACAGATTATTTATAGTGGATCTCAGAACTTGGTATGTCGTAGAGATAATTCATAAACTAGACATTGTTGAGCTTTACCACTAGCACTATTTTATGTAAGAAAATATGTGTGTAGCCTGTGCCTTGCTAGAGATAATAGTGTGGTATTTTGTCTTTTGTCTTACAGTGACAAGGCACTTCCCATTTTCTCCCTCTGGAATTCTGTTTTATTCCCCTACATAATACGTAATTATATTTATGGAGTCTTTTACCCCATTATTTTGCTGGAGTTTTGAGGACTTTTTTACCTTTTTTTTTTTTTTTTTGTAAATCTGTAGGAGCTATATTTGATTTGTTATTCCTTGAGTTAGGGAATCTGAAAGTGAATGGAATTTATTTTGTTACTTTGTCCCATTTCTTGAGAGCATTTATGTCATGATTTCTACATCCATCACATTTGTACATATCTCAATATCTTTCTTTGCACGTTGAAATGCATAAAAAAGTGCTACTTAGCTTTACAGCAAATTGATGCAGAAGGTTACAATGTAAGCCTGCACAAGAAGAGTAAGCCACTGAGATCTCCTGTGTAGTTCCCATTCACTCAAAAAGAGCAGTAGTAGACCCCTATATAAGAACTGATGATGTATAAGAACTTAAAATGCAACTTTAGTGTGGCAAATTCTGAAAAAGTTCATTGTTTCTATTTCTTTCATGTGTGGCTGTCAACATTGTATTAACAACCTGAGGAATAAAATAACATGTATTTTGCATGTTGATACATGAGCCACCTTACCCACTTGTAGATTGTAATCCTTTTATTCACCAATTTGAACTACATTTGTCCTGTATAAAACATGAGGGTTTTTTCAACAGCTCTCTTTTTATTTCGTGACTATTAGGACCATATTAAACCTTATTCAGTGACCATAGCTGAAGTGTTACCAAATTATTTGTGTAACTACCAATTTTATGTAAATAACTTTATGCTTTTTAAAAAGAAGGTGGTGGAGGGAAAGAGAGAGAGAAGAAATGTTTTAAGTTTAATGTATTTGGACCAGAAACTGGTTTATTAGTAGCAGTGGGCATTGGATATCGATAGAAGGGTGAAGCAATCCAAAGTGCTGAATTCAGTATCTACCATTGAAGCAACAAAGGCAAGTACCTCTGATTTGTATCATATAATTCTGTTCTTTTGGCACAGGTATACTACTTAAACAGTGTTTATGTACCATCCAAAGCAAGAATGCAGTTCTTACTAGGAGCTTTCCTCCTTTTATAAAATGTGTGAACAAGTTTTCTTTTAAGATTCTTTTGGTACACAAAGATTCCAGTTGCCTAATCTCATCACCCTATTGGAGCCCAGAGAATTTATTCAGCGGACATCTCAAGTAGATTCAAGTCTCGATTAGATTTTAATCTTATGTGTTATGAGCATTGAAATGAGGAGGATTTTTTAATTGTATTATTTCACTTCTGTAGGTAATAAATTTTAGGGTGTCTTCTTAGACACTAAGTGTTGGCCTTAGGGCTCAAAATAATTTTTTTTTCTTTTTTTTCCCTGTGTATTGTCATTTCCATTCAGGACCTTACTTTTTATTCCTTGTGTTTTCTCAGGTATTCTGAATTCAAAAGCATGAGGGATTGCATGTTGACACTCCTGGTGTTATTTTCTGGGAGTTTAGCTCTACTTGCTAAGTGGGAAAAAAGAGGTTGCCCTGTTTCTAAGGGAGATTTTCTGTTTTGCATTCCTTTGGATGGTATATTGCCATGTGCATTGCTTTTTAGTGAATTTAAAAATGCACAAAGCAAGATAGTTCAGTATGTACCATTATGTAGTCTGTGTAGAAAAATATGAATGAAATTTATATATTCATGGCAAATACAAGACTAATCTTTATATAGCACTTTCTTTCAAGATTTTTGGTAGATGTGTATATGCAATTTCATAACTAATGGCCGCAAATGGACACATATATTTAGCCAGACTCCTGGTTAGTAAATATACTATTATAATCATACAGTGTTAAACTACAGAAATGCTAAAGCCATGTTTTTAACTAAATGGTTTCATTGTATCCAATAGTATCATTAAATATTTAATGTTGCTTTCTTGGTTTTTCCTACTACTGAAAATTTTCACTTTTTTATTGCAACTATAAAGAAGCATCTAAAGGTCTTCAGTATATAAATGATTATTCTATAAATTCTTTGTATAGTCATTTTCTCTGCTCTTCAGATACTGCCTCTTTCAGATTATAATAAAATTACAAATGTGAAATTCCACCACACATTTGTCTGTTCTGAATGAAAGTTACCTCCTGGCATTCAAAATCGGCCAATACGCAAAACCTTCTTCATTAATTAAGAATACTTTGGGTGCTGGGGATTAGTTTTAAGAAGCATTTGAGATTTCTTTCAAGGACTTAACTCATTTCAAGGTTCAAGTAGTTAAAGCATACGATTTTCATGTAGTTAATTTGTGATTATAATGGTATACAAGTATCTATGGCTTGCATTGTATATTTCAGTGTAGGAAGGAAGAAGGTTCACACACAGTGAAGGTTATGTACATGCTTTATCGGGATTATTTCTGAGACTGATAAATGTCGCTGACCCCTTGGGCGGACGGCTCAGCTGGTTGGGGCAGCAGCAATATCCAGAGATAAAACCACACACTAGCACAAACTCTGAGCGTGCACACAATAAGGAAAGCACACACAGCCAGCAGCAAGGAGCAGGAGGGATCTTCTGTATGGGTTCCAGGAGACAGAATTTTTTCTGGCACCTGAAGGGTCCAGGGAACAGAAGACCCAGAACAAAGTGGGGGGGGACAAACCTTAAATACAGGGGAGGCGGAGTTTACACCAACCAATGAGGAAAGGGCAAGGGGGTTGTACAACTGGGATGGATGGGCTAGGGAGCCAACAGGGCAACACAGGAGGTGGGACCAAGGGAAACAAGCCAACAGGGCGTTGAACTCTGAGGAACTTTGTAGAGCAGGGCTATATATGGGGAATAGGGGCGGGGAGGCCAACTGGCCAACTGGAGTACAGAGATTAACATAAATGTAAAACAGGCCCTGGGGTGTCTTGGGGGAGAGCCTAGGGTCACCCACCTTGGCTGTGGAGGATGACGCGTCTCTAAGGCTGTGTTACCAGTAGGCCCTCATAATGCCCACAAGCCTACCAGCTTCCACAGATAAACTCTGGTATGTCATGGTGATGCTTTTTTCTATGAGGCATACACTGGCAGGAATTTTTCATTCACTATGCTTGACTGTCCTTCATGACTACAGGCCATTGTGAGGTTTAAGTGTAATTATACAATGACAAATATTCATGAAAAGTGTTGGTCTTTTATGAGAATCAATTGGAATGTGGAACAGATGACAAGGATACAATAGTAAAATGGATCTTCTGTGTCAAGAGTCCAGTCTCTCCTGTTAAACTCTTGTCCTTGAACCTGGATGCCACTGTGTATGTGTGGTGCTGTTGCGTGCATTTTAACGCTGCTCTGGAGTCTCTTCGCTCCGGTGGAAGAAAGTCTGCTTTCAGTATTCATCCTAGATATATTCATAAATAGTTTATATGTAGTTGTTCTTACGCCAGTATTCTCTTAGTATGAATAACTGTTTTCTCCTTGAGATATTTATAGCAGGAGATCTGCTCCCCCTTGTGTCCCTCAGTTTTCTTTTGGCAAGGCTAAACAAGTCAGCAGTTGGCCTTTATATGTTTTTGTGTTTGAAAGGCTGTTTTTTGTCAGTTATATATTTTCTTTGGAGAGACCTTTAAGTATACAGCCAGACTCTTTATAAATGAGGCAGAAGCTGCTGCCTTGTAATTTTTTCAGTGTTTGCATTTGAAACTTCTTGAAAGAAGAAAATTGGCCTACCAGATAGGCAGAGTAAATCCCTCATCTGCTTCTGCTGTTGATACTTAAAGTTCACTAGTGTAAACTAGTATCAGGCAGTGTGGACAAAGGCGATTACAAAGAGCAAATAGCTAAAGAAGTTCATAAAAGCCAAAGTCAGAAATAGGAAGCTTGCAGGGGACTTAGCACATCTGGCAAACTACCAAGGGGGCAAAGGGGAGCTTTTTGAGAATTAAAGGATTTTGCTGAATAACGGAGAAGGGATTTGCATTACATGTCACTATAAGAGATATCAAACCAGAGCTATTCCCTTCCTTTAAAGACATTTAGTGTCTCACAATGTCGCAGTAGAGACAGACACATGACACACACATAATCCAGGGACAGAAAAGCTATTATTCTCTACCACTACTCTTACACCTTTTTCACAATTACTGTTGCTTATTATGATTGGCTGCTTAGCAAACAATAACAGGGCTGTCTACAAAACAGCAACCATTCAAATGGCAATACAATTAGCTATACAAGCAGTTGGTTACATATTATATGCAAGTTCCTTCTGGTACACTCTTGATGCTCTATAGCAAGGACATTCTCCTTGTGTACAGAACATCTTCTTTGATTATCTTCTTAGCTATCGCTGTGGTGTTCACTGCAGCTGCAGATTCTCACAGAGTTGTCTCACGGGTAGATTTTGACTGTTTTTAACTCAGTCTCTGTGAAGCTTTCAGACAGGCCTCATCAAACCCCATAACACAAAGTACAAATGTTTGGACAAATTTTAATATTTTTATATTTGCAGAATCACAGGGTGGTTGAGGGTGGAAGAGACCTAAGGAGATCATCTAGTCCAACTCTGTTGTTTAAAGAGGGACATCTAGAGCCATTTGCCCAAATAGCTTGAATTCACCAGGGGTAGAATCTCCACATTCCCCCTGGTCAATATGTGGTAGTTCTTTGTCACCCTATTTATTAGATATTTATTGATATTCACAGGTACCCTCCTGAGTTTCAATTTATGCAAATCACCTCTTGTCCTGTTACAGAGCACCACTGGAAATAACCTGGCACCCTCCCTGTATGTATACACATTGATGAGCTCCTACTGAGCCTTCTCTGCCAGCTGCACAGCTTTCACAGCCTCAGTTTTGTGTCATTGACAACTCACTGAGGATACGCTCTGCCTAATCATCCATCCCGATCATCGATTAACGTGTTATAACAGACTGGACCCAGTATGGACCCCTGGGGTAGACGACTAGTTACTGGCCTCTAAGTAGACCTTGCACTGCTCAGCGGCACTTGTCAATGCCCAGCTATGCAAGCAGTTTTCAATCCACTTTTATGTGCCCCTCTAGCCCCTACATCAACAGCTTGTCTATGAGAGTGTTATTCAAGGCAATGTCAAAACTGTCAGAACTGAAGTTCAGGAAGACAGTATCTACTGGCTTCCCTTTAGCCAAACCAATAATTTCATCACAGAAGGTTGATCATCGATGTCTTCCCCTTAATGAAGCCATGCTGAGTGGTCAGAGGGCTGGAGCACCTTGCCTGTGAAGACAGGCTGAGTGAGTTTGGATTGTTTAGCCTAATAAAATGAAGGTCCAAGGGAGACAACAGCCTTCCAGTACTTAAAGAAGGCCTAGAGCAAAGATGAGGAGAGACTCTTTATCAGGCAGTGTAGTGATTGGATGATGAGTAGCAGAGTAATGGTTTTAAATAGAAAAAGGGTGCGTTTAGAAGAGGAATTCCTGTAAGTTGAAGGGTGGTGAGGCACTGGAACAGGTTGTCCAGAGAAAGTGTGGATGCCCCATCCTTGGAAGTGTTCAAGGCCAGGTTGGATTGGACTTCGAGCAACTTGATGTAGTGGAAGGTCTTCTTGTCCTTGTGAAGATCTTTAAGATTCTTTCCACCTCAAAACCATTCTATGATCTATGATTCTGTGACCAGCAAACAGTGGGTGCTTTGCCTTGTGAAGATTTCTTCTCTAGGTATGCAACTTTGTTTCATGGAAGGTGTTTCATGTTGCAGCTAACCACTGGTGCCTTTCCAGTAAGATAAGCAGTGTTTACAAATGGATTAACCTCAAATTTCTGCATGACCTTTTAAAAAACTGAAGTCTTTAAAATTGTTAAAGTACATTTTCATAATTGTAAAAACCTTCTAATACCTTTGGTAGAGTTATTTGAAGAATTGTTTAAAAAGCAGAATTATCTTTTTATGTAACAATTTTCTGTTACATACTGTCCTCAAATTTTGTTTTAAATATCTACAACTATTCATATGAAATTTGACTTTTGGATTTTTTCGTGTTACCACCTGTATTATATGCAAGTAATGTAAAGCAGGTGGCAGGTATGAAAGAAAATACAGAAAAACTAACTTGGATGAAATGCACTATGGATGGGGAATCAAAATGTGGGATGGAATTGGCCCAGGAGACCAGCACGTTTGTGTTTGCTGCAGTAGAATAATCCAGCTTTAAAATAAACAGAACTATGTTGATTGAAGTAGTAGTTTCAAGCCTTTGTGTTTGCAAGCTAATGTGAAACTCCCACTGAAGCACATGGTAGTAGTATATACCTTGGATATGCAAGTGATGAGAGGAGGCCCTCAGATTTCAGTAGGAACCTTCACAGTGCAGAGATTTCTCCCTGCATATGAAAATAGTTAAAAATGCATTCATATAATTTAGTTCTACAGCAATTGGGAGCCATGTATACATTCTCATGTATAAGCATGTTTTGCTCCAACTGACAAAAAGACAACAACCGCTGAAAGTAACTGCTAGATGAAATATTTTCCTTGGAACACTCAACTTCTGACCACTTCAGTCTCTTTCCATAACAAGTACCAGGTACCAGGTATTTTAACTAGCACTTAGAAGCTGTTTAAGATTGTTATGAGGAAATCTGCCTTAACATGTGTCAGTATGTTTTGTCACAAGGCAGTTAGGAAAAAAATCCCTAAAGGTAGTATTGATCATGTAGTGGCAGAACTACCGTATATGGTATATCAATGTGCTGAAACCTGTATATTAATTTGTTCCTGTGAAATATATATTTGATTTCACAGCAACTGGAGAACATCCAGATTTGTTTTTTTTTTCTGTATTACTTCTTACATGGGACCCATCTATACCTGTTTCTCAGAAAATAATGAAATAAACATGATTTGAATCTCTTCAGTGGTAATATTTAGTCACCTTCACTGTAACTTAGGACTTTTGTGCCTTACTTTGTTAGGATAACATGTTGAATAGCTCAGAATTTTGCTTGCTCCCACCTTCGATACATTTGTTATGTGTGGAATACTTTCATGCCTGAATCTTAGTCCAGTTTGTTGAGTGACATACAGTCTGAGTATACATATTCCTGTGTGCACTGTTGCACAATGTGTTGGTTTTCCATGGCATGGTTTTTGGTAATGGTGGGGCCATGGATGTGGCTTCTGTGAGAAGCTGCCAGAAGTTTTTACCTTGTCCGACAGAGCCAATCCCTGATGGCTCTGAAGATGGACATGCTGCTGGCCAAAGCTGGGCGATTTAGTTGTTAGTAACGCCTCTGTGATAACATATTGTCTTAGTTTAGGGCAAATTAGGGAGGAAACTTCTGAAGGGGTCACCTCTAGAAAAGCAGATTTCAGCAGCCTCTCCCCCTGTCAGTTCGGGAAAGAGTTCATGGAGAAAAGTGTAAAAAAGCCTGTTTATTTAACAAGCAAGGGGTAGTTGGCTTCAGACCCTCTGTGGCTTCAGTTCCAGAATCCTAGGGGGTGGCTTCTAGTCTCACCAGGTACCTTCTGCCAAAGGCTTCAGTACAGACTATGGGTCTGGGTTGCAGAGTAGAGCATGTTTTTCACATCTGGTCTTGTCCTGACTGGGCCAAGAGCTATTGCATGAGGAATCTCTTGCTTGATTTGGGCAAAGGCCTGTTGCTGTTCAGGGCCCCATTAGAAAATGTTTTTCTTGTGGATAACCAGGTAGACAGAGCTCACAATTTGGCTGTACTCAGGAACATGCATTTTCCAAAAGCCTATGGCACCTAGGAAGCTTGTGTTCCCTTCTTGTTGGTTGGTGGAGACATTGTTGTGATCTTATTGATGACACTGGTAGGGAAATTGACACTGTCAGTCTTGCCACTTTACTCCCAGGAACTGGATCTTTGAGCAGGTTTCTTACCTTTGCTCTTCTTGATGGCAAAACTAGCTTTCAGGAGAATCTGGATGATTTTCTCTCCTTTCTCAAACACTTTTGTTACCATGCTCCCACAATACAATGATGTCATCAATGTACTACAAATGTTTTGGAGCTTCACCTTTTTCTAGTGCAGTCTGGATTAGTTCATGGCAGATGGTAGGATTGTGCTTTCACTCCTTGGGCAATTGGTTCCAGGTATATTGGACGCTTCTCTAGGTAAAGGCAAGTTGAGGCCTACACTCTGCTGCCAGACAAATGGAGAAAAATGCATTGGCCATGTCAATAGTGACGTACTACTTCGCTGCTTTGGACTCCAGCTCATGTTGAAACTCCAGCATCTCTGACACAGTAGTGCTCAGCGGTGGAGTCACTTCATTCAAGCCACAATAGTCCACAGTCAATCTCCATTCTCCTTCAGATTTGTGCACAGGCCAAGTGGGACAGTTGAAAGGTGAGTGGGTTTTGTTGACAACTTCTTGACTCTCCATGGATAATTTTTGCAGTGTGCAATAAGCATATGCCAGGGCCCAGCTTATTGCAATGAGCTTTTTCTCTTTAGAATAATCATTACACTTATCTTTTCAGGTATTCCCACTTCAGCTGGGTTCTTTATTTGTTTACGTGGAAAGTCCCAGGCTATTGGGTCAGAATATTCCTTCAGAGTTTGTCCCATATCCTCCCATTCCCCACACCACTCAGGATTTTCCATGACTGGGTACATGCCCTCTGGACATATCAGCTCTCATTCTAGACAAGCTGCAAACCATATTAGAGGATTAAAATACCAGGAAGGCGGTATCTTTGGCATCTAGGAGAAATTGAACATTGTCAAAAGTTGACATTACAGATTTAAAGTAGAAGAAGGAAAGGAAAGGCTGGGAAGCCTCAGCCCCTGGTCCTTCTTTAAAAAACTGGGTGAAATTACTAATAAACCCCCAAAACATGCTACTGAAACATGGTAGGACAGAGAAACAATAGACCATACACATCTTGAACAGTACCCCAGTACCTTTGTTAACTCTCTATAAATTGTTATTACCATGCCCAGCAAAATAGCAAGCCTTATCCCTGCCCCACTACTGTAAAAGCTACATGCCAGGGACAATACTGTAGCTATCTGTGGATAGGAAAACAAACCTAGGGACCAGAAGGATATAATTACCTCAAAAAAGCCTAGGGACCAGAGAGACATGGCTGCCTCAAGCCAGAGAGACGTTATGAACTCAGCAACATGGCTACTGACTGCTTTATGCTAATACAGAGTAAGTACAACAAAAGTGCAATCAGTACAAGTTTTTTCCACTTTCTTGAGCCCCACACTGGGTGCTAAAATATTTGTCCTGGTTTAGGGCAAATTTTGGGAGGAAACCTCTGAAGGGGTCTCCTCTAGGAAAGCAGATTTCAGCAGCCTCTAATGCATGTTATAGTGTTGGTTTTTCGCAAATAATGAATGCTATGTATATAATATTGATCCTTATAGAAGCAGTATTTGTGTAGAAATGTAACCATTCTCTTTCTGTTCTATAGTAGAGAAAAAACTAACATTGCTATGTTAAATATCACTCACAAAGTACCCCTCAAGCAAGGCGATTAACTTCTATCAAGATATTCCTAGATAAGAGACCCCTCTGCCGGGAATTGGCAAACGACTATGCAAATGGACGGACAGACTTCCCATAAGAGAAGATTGCCTGCTATTCAGAATCGATAGATTACTGAATTCTTCAAAAAAACTTTATTAGAATTATACAACAAACTGTTACAGTCAAAAAGGAATATAAAGCAAGTCTCTCACTAGGAGAGATGTGTTCTGGCTCTGTGCCAAGTGCACCCAGTGTCCCGGGAGGCTGTAATTCCTTTGCTTTGTCTTTGTCTTTTCTTGGTTTTTTTTTTGTTTGGTTTTTTTTTGTTTCTTTGTTTTTGTTTTGTTTTGGTTTGTTTTGGTTTGTTTTTGTTTGTTTGTTTGTTTGGGGTTTTTTTGTTGTTGTTTTGTTTTGTTTTTTTAATTAAAAACCTTTAAACTTTTACGGGAAAACCTCATTTTTAACACCCTCCTCCAACTGGTTCAGGAAAAATTTCTTGGAGAAAAGTGGAAAAGACCCTGTTTATTTAATAAACAAAGTATTCACAAGCCTGAAAAAAAATTAGTAATATTAAACAATAAAACCTCTTCTTGCTCTGAAGAGATGGCAAATTCAGAGAGTCCTTCTGTAACTCAGAGAGAGTACTCCGGTGCTGGAATGCAGTATCCCCAGCCCCTGGTGGGCCACAGGCATAAACTCCTGGTGTTATTCTGGGTTTTTTTGCCGAGAGAAAATTTGAAGAGTTTTAGAAAAAAAGACATAGTCGTGGGAAAACTTTCCTTGCCATAGCTAATGAGGAAAACCAACGAAAAAAGTAAAAAAACTTCCTCTCTCTTCCTCTGCAAAAGCCGAGAAATCCGAGAGCACTGCTGCTTGGAGAGAGCAACACACCTTATTTCCATGTTTTGAATGCAAACTTCGAAAAAATTCTACTGCTCCCTCCCCTTCTCTCTCTGAGCCTAGCTTAAAGCTATAGGACTTCATATCTGGCATAAACAGAACAGATGATTGGGGATACAAAGTCACCCTAGGACACATATTTAAGAAAGAAATCAAAACAAAGTGGGGGCACAGTTTTTTCTAGCCAGAGAAGAGGAGGAGGTGAGAACATGTGAGGGAAAACAACATAGCAGCACCAAAACTGGTGAAGAAGGAGGGGGAGGAGCTGCTCCAGGCGCTAAAGCAAAGATTCTTCTGCAGGCTGTGGTGATGACTGTGGTGATGACCATGGTGAAGCAGCCTGTCCTTGGAGGACTGCAGTCCTGGAAGAGTGATCCATGTCGCAGCAGTTTTCGGAGGACTCTTTGCCTGTGGGAGGGACTCATGTTACAGCAGTTTTGGGACAACTGCTGCTCTTGAGACTGGACCCACGCTAGAAAACAGCCTGGAAGCAAGGACCCTCTCTCTCCACCAGGTCTCCCACTGGATCACAGCTTCCTCCAGGCATCCATGTGCTCCAAGAGTGGCCACCACCCCCACGGGCTGCGAGTGAAGCCGTGAAATTGTGTATTAAAAAAAACTATTTTGGAAAAACAATGTATGTTGATGCATATTATTTCCAAATCTAATTGTTATAGGCACTGGAAAATGAGGTCTTTATTAAGATGGAGATTATATCAAAGTCTGGATACGTATTATGATGATATGTGTTATGTATAGCTGTGTATCTTAATGTTCAAAAAAAGAAAAAATCTTGGAATAATCATTTTTGAAAAGATGACATTCATGTTTTGAAAGAAATTGCTTTCTGAACATTAGCATAATGAAATCTAAAAATACACTTATGTGGGTAAAAATTAAAACAGTGAAGTTCTTCAACAGTACATGACTTCAGCAGCTGGCTGTTCAATTAAAATAGCAACTATTCTACCACCTACATGTTAAGACAGATGAGGATGGTAATGCTGTGAAGCTTCTGATTCAGTGCTTTGTTGTATGGAGAGGGAATCATATAAGCAAACAATTGCTTTGCTGAATCAGTTTCTGTATCTGTATTAGATAAGACTGAAAGAATCATCTGACTTACAATCAGTAAGAATTGCAAGTGGCAAATGCACATCTCAGGGAACATGTTTAGAAGTATGGAGATAATTAATTATGCCAGATACATCAATGTGCTAGATTATAGCTCTGATAATGTACCACAATGTGACATTCTTGTCTGACTGTATGCAAAGATATTTGTGGGATGTCCACATGGCCTTTTGCAGTGCAAACCTTTGTATAGTTTGGATGAATAAATTTTCTGAGTCACTCTGGGATCTATGCGTGACAGTGTGTGTTTCTGAGATCATCTGGGCTTGGCTCTGGCCCTGGAGGTTTGCTAGCATTTACTTTTGCATCCTAGCAATCATGCTTGCCATTCAGGCAAAGACCCCACAAGGACTAGGGTTGGTTCCAGAGGTGAGGGAGGAGCTGGACAGGTGTCTCTCAACAGCAAAAATCATGTAAACACTTGACTGAATGGCTAATAGTGAGGCATGCTGCATGCTGGGCAACTGCTGAGTGGGGATCAGTCCCCAAAGCATAACCTTGCATCATAAACATAAATAAGCACTTGAGTGCTTGTTTTGAAGGCAAAGCTTATCCAGGAAGACAGGAGAGTAAAAAAAAAAAAGGCCCCTGACCTGGCACTGACTGTTTCCCTTTCAAAGGGCAAGGAGACCTGTGGCACCAGAGAGGGTTGTATGGTGTGTGTGGCCAGTCACCAAATAAACAAAGAGGGGACTCCGGACCAATTATCATGACAATCATGACAGAGATTCCTTTGTTTGGGTTCTCTCCCCAGAGGCATCAGCTCAAGCTGTTTCGTTGATTAAATGACTTAAAGGAACCAGACTTCTGGCACTGGAAACCTGGGGCTCAAGTGGTGAGGGAAACCTGTCTGACTGTGTGAGAGAGTTGTGTGTAGGAAGTCAAGTGGCTTTTGGCTTGCTGAAGCTGCCTCCTATGAAGGGCGTCCATCCTACTAGTTAAAGTCTGGGGTGGTGCAAATGTGACTGCTAGAATGACATCAGAATGGACAGACATGAAAGTTCCTTAACTTAACTCCCATGCAAAAAAAAAAGCGAGCAAATGAAGAAATTAATGTATGGTTTTCATTTTTTTCCCCTGTCCTAAGAAGCTTGCATTAGCTCATTATGGCACTCAGGAGGCTGTGTGAACTGGGGAAAGATTACTTTTGAATGATATGCAATTTAGAAAAACAGAAAAATTAAGAAGTGGTTCACTGTATCTGGAGATTGCTTATAGCATAATGTGATCCTGCAGCCAGAGCCTGAAGGTTTGCTGAGGTAGTGGATGAGATGGCTATGCTTTAGGCATCATTAGACTGGCATAGACACATGGCTAATTTTTTTACCTTTTTTTTCTTATTCATGTTTAAGATGAGTGCAAACTTGAGCAATCTTCCCAGGGATGTGGTAGAGAGTTTTAAGATGGATTAGACAGGATTCTAGATAATCTCATCATGGCTCTTTTCCATAAAAAAAGCTGAACCAGATGACCTTCCAGCCTGGTCTGTTCTAATATTCCATGTTTTAAAACTGAAAGGCCCACTTGCAGCTTTCTTGCAGGGTTAAATTGGCCTAAGCAAAGGTGTGAGCTTAAATACCTTAGTAGGTTTGTAATAATCTCTGTGATGCTTTTATCATGGAGCAAGAAAGCTGACACATATATAAAAACCAGGAAATAGAATGCTTTTATTTGCTATTACCAAATCTGCTTATGTCTACTTGCCTGATTGCCAGCTATTTGAAGCCATGCTACAGTCATCTTTGGTGCCATCCTCAATATCTCTTCCTGCCAATTTAATGTTTCCTGCATGAGGCATGCACATAACCCTAAAAGGAGAATTTGTGCAGTAAGATATGACTATTGGCTTAACCAATTACTTGCTTGAATATATGAGGGAAGGTTACCTGAACACCTTTAATACACCTGCATATACATAAGTATTATATAAATAATGTCTTATTTATATGTACATGTTTGTGTGTATATATATATGTACATATATATTTTATATAAATTTCACAATATGAAAAGTATTCATTTTAATATATTATTTTGCTGCCATATCAGTGATATTACGTGCATATATTAATATGAAATTTATATACATATATCTATGTGTTTATCTGTTCAGTTTACTGGACTGTGCATATGATATGTATTTCTGCTATGGGCATAGATTACAATATCTCATTAAAAACTACACTTAAAACTGAAAGGCCTCTTTTCTGTAATTAGCAGCTGATTGTACTTTAGATATTCCATCAGTAGCATGCTCATCAGTACTTATTGATGTGACACTGAGAACACACCTATTGTGTGACAGCTGTAAATTGTCCAGAGTAATGGAGAATTTTCCGTTCCAGCTTGGACAGTTTGGTGGGAGAAAAAAGGTAAGAACAGAGAGGGGGCTATTGATCAGGGACATGTGATGCGGACAGAAAACATTTTTTTTTGTAAAAGAGAGGTCTTAGATAACATGATTTACTTGTTCTCCTGCATTCTTACAGACAAGAAGAACACATCTGTATCTGATAGTCCAGCTAAGTTTCTTCCTTTTCTTAGATTTTATCATAAGTGGAATATCTGAGAAGGATATCTGCTCTTACAGAAATGATACTACTCACAGAAACTCTCAGTTTCAGATGTAGTGCATTTTAAAGCAAGCAAAATGTGGATTTAAGATTTAAGTGCTGGATGCTGGTCTGTTCAGTGGAGAGTCTGGGTAAAGTGTAGAATAGCCAGGTCGTTCCAGAGAATGGAAAGACGATAGTGCTCTTACCTCCTATTGGTTTCTTAATGACTGATATGATGATTTCTAAACATGGGTAAAAGCTTGGCAGCATTTAATTAGATCTGTGAGAAGCGTGGGAGTCATTTTGCCTAACTTCTATTCATAATTAGATTTTCCTTATGTAACCAAAATACTAACCAAAGACTTCCAGAATCAACGCTCTAATGATTGGGTTTATTGTGTTATATTTTTATATACTCACACGTGTGCACTGTATTATGTTTTTGTATGTGCTGAAATGGAGGGAAGTGAAAGCCTGGAAAAGGAGTCTGGCTGTGCAAGGTGATGACAGAAGCAAAAGCAAAGTTAATTTCAGAACCCTTGACAGTCCCAATTGCCATCAAATTACTGCTGTGCCCAATTTTATTTTGGCTAATATCCTTGGGAACATCTGCCTTTATTATTGTTTAAAGAACAGAGTTGGGAGAGAGTGGTTGGGATGGAAAGTCTGGCAGTACTTGGAATTGTGCTTAGGAGTTTTAAAGACACTGATTCTTGTTTAAAGGCCTTTGGAATTAAGCAGCATGGAGAAATTCTCCATGATGGAGTCAGGCTGGTCAACTCGTATTCCCTTACTTCCCAGCACTGTCAACTCTTTTATCCCTTTTTTCAGCAGAGGTAGTTGAATGTTTCCCAAAATGCCCACGTTCCGCTGTTTTTGCTGATAGCTGAAAATTTCTACCCAGCAGATGGCGCATTTGTACAGTGCCTGAGCCCTGCTTGATCATGTAAAACTAATTCTCTGATCTTGAACTTTGCTTCATGCTGTTCAGCTAGTTAAGATTACACACAGCGATTGCTCAGTGATACACACACCTTTTGCTCCACAGAAAAGAGGGGGCATATTGTGTCCATCATTATCCTTGGAGAAGATGTTTTTTTTTGAACAGCATAAGCTGTTCAGCATTGCTTTCTTCTAAAGTTGAAGGCATTCTGCTTAAACTGAATGGTGTAACTTTGTTTCTAAAATACGGGAAATGAAGGAGGTGGTTTTTGTGAATGTGGGCAACGAAGAGTATCTGAATGGGGTGTAGAAACCTACCAGGGAGAATACTGACCTCTTGGTGCCCTTCTCCTGGGAGTTGTACCTCCAAATCCCCATCATGGCCCCTCTGATAGCTAACTATACCTCCTTCCTGCAGCTCAGCATTAAACTTAGAAGTTTCCAGAGGGAAATATGAAGAATTGTGAGTGAGACAGCATATTACCCTTACCTGCCGAACCACTAACCTCTATCCTGGACTACCTCAGCATACCCTGATACAGACATTTCTTTCCTTAAGACATTAGTGTAGCTCATTTCTGAATGAATTTTACAATTTCCTAAAAATAAAACGTTGTAAGTGAATATCTAGCAAAATTCGTGCATAATGTCATTCTAAAATGCTTGTATTCTATTGTGCAATTAGAAACCAATTATGAACTTGCATATTCCATGTGTAGTTCACATTGAAAAAGCATGATGTGGTTCTAGAGTCCTAAGGTTTAGATGAAATCATCTCAAATCTGCTGCTAATTGGTGTTCCCTAGACAAGCTTTTTTGCTTTGTCTGGTAAGGATTTTGTGGCTTGGTTTGTTAAGAGTTGTTTTGTAGGTTTTGTGGGTTGGTGGGATTGGGTGGGTTTAAGGGTTTTTTTTGTTGTTGTTGTTTATTTGGTTGGGGTTTTTTTTTTTTGTTTTTTCCCCATAAGAATATCCAGAAATGATAATGGATTTGGATTATGAAATCTTCATAAGTGTCTTCTTAGTAGAAATGAAGAAACAGCAACATCTGCTGCCAATTGTACAAACAGGCCTTTATAACCATGTCTTAGAACTCTCATTTATTAAGAGCTCTCTCTTCTTACACTTGAAACTGGAAAGTTTGAATACCCTTGCATAAGGTTTGTTTCTTTTATCAGTTACTATTTCTAATGAATTTACAGTAATGGTATCTAAATATGACAATTATTGAAATCTGTGGGAAACTCAAAAAGCTGATATTTAGTCAAAGGCTTTTTATGTTGGATTGCTCCCTACTAAGGTTTGTATTTGCCATCTACATGGATCAGAGTAAATATTTTCATTTGATTTTGCAAGTATTTTGAGCTGCTTTGTATTAAGTATGTAATTACAAATATAAAAATTGCTCATGCTCATTGTGAAAAACAAGGTCCAGTCTCCTGTTGAAATTTAAAGGTTTTTAATAAAAGACAATAAGGGACAAAATAGAGCCAAAGGTCACAATGCCCAGGACACTTAGTATCCTTGGCAGTGAGCCAAGAGCATGCTTGGTGTGGTCAGAGACTTTCTTTATATACATTTCTTATTGCATCAGCCTGTTGCATATTCATAGACAATTATGCATATTCAAACTTTTCCCCAAATTATTTTACATGTTCCAGGGACTCGTTAGCATGGCTCCTCCTTGGGTCTGCCTTTTTAGAGCATGCGTAGTTCTTTTGGAGAGTTCAGTATCTTCCTTTGTCCATCAGCTTCCAACAGATGTTTGTTGTTGATAGAGATGTCGTGTGATCAGTGCTTGTCACATTCGTGGTTATCTAACTAAGCAGGTGGCTTATCGTACGTTAGGCACATTTAAACACAGTTATTTTTCAACTACATCTAAGTTAGAACAAAGAAAAAAAGCATCTGGTAATCATTATGTTTTTATAACAAAAGCTACGTCTATAAGGATTAACATTATATACATGATATTCAATCTGACACTTGCAAAAAGCCAATATTATACTACGTATTTATTACTCTCATATACGTTTTACTTCCTCACCTGTGTCCTATATAGCAAACTTGTGGAAAGTAGAGAAATGCTGTGTGAAGAATCCAACTTCTGCTTTTTGTTGCTTTTCTTGAAAGAAATAGGGAAACAGTGAGCTTTCTCAACAGTGAACTCACAACATTGAAGTTACAGTTCACTGACTCCTTTCATCTGTGAAGACAGATCTCCGATTTAAAAGGGCGAGTCAGGAGGGATTCTTTTGATAGAGTTCTCGGACGAAAATAAAGCACAAACGCGGCAACATTATATCTGAGAACCGTTTATTGCTTAAAAAAGGCTAAGTATTCGTACTAAAAGGGGATAGAAAAGGAGCAGAGAGATAAAAAGGGGGGAGGGAGGGGAAGAAACAGATGACTGGGACAGCATTACCACAAAAAAAAAACCCTGTCAGCCTGTCAACATCAGCTTAGCAGGCAGAGCGCACGTGCTGCGAACTGCGGTGCGTTTGCGTAGTTCCCAGGGTGGGTTCGCCGCGATTTCCAAACAGTAGCAGGCTGCATGTTCTTTCCGTCGACGGGGAACAGGCTACCATGGACACGGATGCAGACCTGGGGCAGCTTGTGTTTTCAGGGCCAGGGTATGGCAGCTGCGAGCGGTGGCTGTAGGCAAGCGGCGGCGACGGGCTGGTCGCTATCGGCCAGGGCTACGGCAGACTGGTGCAGGCTGGCAGCGCAGGAAACACGGAAGCGGTGGGGCTGCAGAGCACGAAGTCTCGCCGGCGACAAGCTGGTTCACGGAATCGTTGCAACAGGAAGATGTAGGTACGAACAGGGAAGTAGAACCACAGGGAAGAAAAGGTAAGGGTGGGGGAGAGCGGGACAGTGCTGACCCTGCAAACGAGCCCCACTCCTTCCAAGATGCTCAAGGCAAAAATGGCTCCTAATGTGTTGTAGCCAGCTGTTTTTATGTGCAAAGGTTCCTCCCCCAACTGGATTTCCCGGGCATCCTGATATTTGCTCCCACTGGCGATCGTGGAGGCTTTCTCTGCCCTTATTGGCTGTCAGGAGAATCCTTTCGGGGACAGGGAGGCTTGCATGGTCTTTTACAGGAACCTTTTACCTTATGTGTAACATATGTTGAGGCACAAACAAAAACTAGATTGCTCCCTCTCACACATTCAGAGTGTAAATGCAGATGCGCAAGTGGAACTTTCCAACTTTGTCCCATCTGAAAAACTGTAGCGGAGCATGGTAGTCTGAGCCACATCCCTACAATTTTTATGGTTCTCTTATAGAAGATGTCTGTACAATCTGTGATTAAATTAAGGAGAAAAATAGTGCAGTTACTACATAACATTTCTTACTGAGCTTTTAAGAGAGTGCTTGTGCTGATACTGCAAGTCCATGATCAAGCCCAGAAGATAATCAGATTTGGTAGTCAGAATGATCAGTATCACTGAAAATATATCAAATATCCTGATTACTTTGGCAAGGCAAGACTTGCCTTTTGGCTGTACTCATACGCTGCAGACCAGTATGTGTTAGATGCATAGTCATTATTCCAGTTCACCCAAACAGCAGTAGTAGAGGAGTTGCACTAGGGGAGAATTTACTCTCAGTGAAAATATAGCTGCACAGTGCACATCATAAAACTACCCTTGGTTGCAGCTAACCAACAGTGCCTCACAAACTGGCTTCATTTTTATTCATCTACATTGCCATACACATATTTTATGTTAAAATAACTCAGTGTCTGTTACCTTTGTAATGGACCCTTAGAGATCCTCTTCAAGGCTGCCTCATATTGTTCTGTTAAATCCATGGCAATGTCTTCAGAAGGTATTTTCCTAATCCTCTCCTGATTTTAAGCTTGTTTTCTTTGTAGTGTATTGAGGAGACTTACTGTTGTTTGCTTACTCATCTGCCAGGAAGCTCCATGAAGTCAGATCACTTTCTCCTATAGATGCTCATCCAGCCATGCACAGAAGCTGAGTCATTACATCATCGGTTACAATGAGTTAGAATAGTATTTTGTATAACTTTTTGAATAGTTTAATAAATAATTTTCAAAATTGGACAGGTCAAATCACCTTTACTAGAAGTTTTTATAAACTTTAAAAGTTTATATAAACTTTAAAAGTTTTAAAGTAGAACCATAGATGGTCATCCATTTGTTTAGATAAGATCTTATAGCTGGTGTTTCTACAAGGAAACTTCAGCTGGATTTGACTTGGATTTATTCTAGAATGGAGATCAGCAGAGTTTAAAACCCATTTAGTGTAGTCCTCTTGTCTTCAGCTACTGTACTTATTGGTACAAGTCTGCTGTTACTAGGTGCAACCTCTTGCTTGAAATATTTTTCCCCTGCAGTTCAGCCTTACAGGCCAGGAAAGGACATTTACCTACCACTGGATAACTTTCCTAATGCTTATATTTTTGAGGATCAAATGTACAATTCTAATGTTTGCTCTAGCTAGTGAAATGAAAGGTCTTTGTATTCCACATAGGCCCATCTCTAAATGCCTTGCTTTTTCTTCTAGAGGAAACACGAGAACAAGTGCTAGGATTAAAAAGGTAATTTGGCAAGCTGCCAGCTTAAAGATTTTTATCCCTTCTCATCTAGCTATGTCTGCCGAAGTACTCTTAATTGAATAGCACTCTTGTTTCTCCCCCTGTAAATTTGCCTGTTAGTGGTAAAATTAGTGGATGTTTCTCTGGCAACCAGGCTGCACAGCTTCTGCTCCTGAGACTGTTGCAACTTTTCCCATTGAGTGTGGCTGCAGGTGCTTTTCCCAATCTTCTTCCTAGAACTGTAGTGGAAGTATTTCCACTCACTTCATGAAACAATGGACAGACCTAATGAATAATGAAAAGGCTACAGCAACATTTTGCATTTTTATTTGCATGAAAGTTTTAATATAAAAGGTTCCTAATATTGTTACTGTGATTCACTCTTCTCTTAGGTGCTTTAAGCAAATTCTTTTATGTGGCTTACTTCTCTGCAAGGTAGTGGTGTGACACCTATCTATCTGATGTACCACTTTTTCGGAGGTGTATATTTACAGTCTCTTTTGAAGATGGAGAAAATTATTTGAACTGACACTTAATAGTTCTTTTCCTTGAGAGCTAAGGAAATAAGTTTTAGAAAAATATGTCTTCAGAGTTATTAAATAATTGTTTTTCCAGAGATATGGTCTTTTTTTTTGTGAAGTCTTGACATAAAAGTTAAATTACAAGCTGCATCAAGCAGCCTGAACTGGTTCTTATAGGTAATATTGAATGATTTTCTTCCTATTTAAAATTTAATAATCTCACAACAAGCTGTTTATTTCATCTTATAAGAGATATTAACATGCGAGTATAATTTTATTAACTCTTTATCTTAAAAGGGAAGACAAACATATTGAGAGTGTAAGTAACATGAAAATTAATTACTTTATTTGTAAAAAAATTTTGGAAAGTATAAACAGTTTAGGTAAATACTCTTCATTTGGTAAAATTAATTAAAATCCACCAGCAAAGAAAATCACAGAAAATTATTGTATTTACTTTACATATGTGCCTAACGGAAGAATGGTGTTACAGCCATTAGAATACAGTATTTGACCAGTGATACTTTAAATTCAGTGAAGCTGTTACAACCTCCAGAGGAAGGTTTCAGCTCCCCAGTTAGGGATAGGCTGTAAATGTTGTCTGACTGCTCACAGTTGTGGCACCCTGTAGGTAGTTTAGAGAAAGGGGCTGGTCAATGTGCAACAGCGATCAGAAATGGCAGTTTGCCAAGTAGGGCAATGAAGGAATTATAAATCCCTTATGGAATTAGAGAGTTGGCTATTCCATCCTGAATGCATAACTGGACATTCCATTTTCAAAGGGATGTAGCAGAAGCTAAGGAATTTCAATAAAAAGGCAATGAGATGACAATATACATTAAAATTTTGCCCTTGCTTTTTTTTTTTTTTTCCAAGAGATGAGTGCAGTGTAAGAGAAGAAAAGCTCTAAACAATAGGAAAATTGTAATTCAAAATTATAATAAGTGGGTCTATATTATAAAATATTGCACAAGTGATACTTACTATTTTTTTTCTTTTATGATTGAATATCCCCTTTTATACAAAGGAAAACTATCATAAAGTGCAGCATCTAGAGAACTCACAAAAACATTTACTGTGAGAAAATTCTTCAGTTATACAATAGTGAGAAGAATGCAATTGTGGGTGATAGCAGCATTAATCTTTTAGTATAAACTGGGTCAGGGTTGTCTATGGCAATTATTATTATTATTGTAGAATTCTTTTCTATTGTAAGTAGCAGTTGGTCTTGCTGTTTACTCATAAACAGAAGGGATCATGCCTACAAACTTCTTAAAATTAATTCATTCACATCCTTTCTTTTCCCCAGAATAACTGTTTAACTGCAAATGATAGTTCTGTGCAAATGTGCTTTGCATTGGGATAAGAAAACTCAATATGGTATTAATCAAACTTTTAACTGGGTCAAATACTCAGCTGAATATAAACTGGCTGAGGTTCACTGAAGATCTGCCAGCATGCAGATTTGGCCCAGAGCATTTGATGAAGCTAAAGGAATGCCAAATGCATTCTTCAAAGGGTGCCCTTCCCCAGGATTGCATATTAGGTGGAATTCATTACAGATTAGAACAAATGAAGTGATTACCATAATAGCAAAGTACAAACAAGAAAAAAAAACAATGTCCCCAAATCAAATCACGTTTTCCCTGCTACATTCCTTTTCAATGCCAGCCTTCCCCACTGCTCTGCTACTCTTGCAGCTGATTAAGTCGGCCATAATAGTAACATTTAATTACAATAATTTTTAAAAAATATTAATGTTTTTGCAAGAATAATGTACCCCAGATGCTATATGTATAGTGACATCTCCCATTTCAAGTTCACTTGAAAGCAACTGTGAGAACACGGACTTAAATGTGTAAGTACCTCATTAGAAACAATTGCAGTTCAGGTAAAGTGGAGATCAGTCCAAGATTACTGGTCTTACTGCAGGAAAGTCAAGAAATTTTAAAAATGTATCCCCCCCCCATTCTTTTCTTGTTTGCCAGGTAACCACTTAATCTTTTGAAAGTACTATACTTAGAATTTGTTGGTGTGATTAATTCTTTATCCATCTTCTTATTTACACAAGGGAAGATTTGGACAGTATGCATCAGCACAGGGATGCCAGGCTGTAATTAAAGAAGAATGTGCATGTCATTGTAATAAATTAATTAGGATTGCTAGGGAAAAAAATGTTACTTTCATTGTTTCTTCTTCAATGGCCTGGGAAAGTTAAAATTTGTTCTTAGGTGTATGTTGAAAAACATTTGGTTTTGGCACAGCCTGTTTGAATGTCAGCTTTAGAGATATACAATATAGCAAGACAATAAAGCCAACAAGTTTCTAAAACCTGTGTTCAAACTGCACAGTAAATATCAAGAAGGAGATGAAATAACTCATGGAGAGTTGACCTGAGTCAAGATATCAGTCAAGATACCAGATGCAAATGACTTCGATCTCATACAGGTTCTTCTGCTGATTCTGTATGTGACATGCACAAATCTGGGACATGGATCACTTCCAAAAGGTAATGATTTCAGTTAAAAAATAGTCACCGAGTCCTCAGGGCTGGCCACTGTCCTGGTGGATTTACTTTCTATATCAAAAGCTGAACAAGATCTCTGTTGTGATAAACTGATATGTGATTGGGGCTGTGCTATAGATTTTTAGAAGAACTCTCGTTTCTGAAGCTTTGCTTCAATTTATTGCCAATCTATACTTAATTTTTATGCATAGTTTTCTTAATATCTGCTTTTTTCCTCCATGCATGCCTCTAGCTTTCATTATTGTATTTACCACCCATTGCTAATGTATAATGGGAGAGATTTTCAGTGGTACTGCTGAAGGAGAATAAAATCCTAGTTGTTAGTGCCCTACAATTTCAGTAGAAATAGCAGCTTTCCCATCTGATAGACCCACAAAGTCCTGTACTTTTTAAAATCTCATCTTTGTTAATCTTTTTATGCTTTTAGCTTTATGCACAAATATTAAAGACCCACTAGTGTTTCTTAAGATAGGTAGTCTAGCTCAAACAAAATGGCATTAACTTCCTTCTGCAGCTTCTCCAAATTTACATATACCCACACCTGATGTGAGCTCCAAGTTGAACTGATGTGATATCAAAAGTGATTCTACTTCCTATTTGACCTTGTTACTCCATGAGCAGAATGGTATTATTTCTCTTTTGTGATGGAGAATGCTGGCTCCATCCTTAATGAAGATGCCTTCAGCCCAGTCCCACCCACTTATCCTTTCCATGCCTCAGGTGACTGTGGCTCAGCAGGTAACTGTTTTTTTTTTCCTAGACAACTAACCAAAATCTTGTGTATCTGCTTTCTTGTACCAGCTGGGCAAAAGAATCCAATCAAAGCCAAGCCAAAGGAACATTTATTCACTGGCACCCTGTGTATCCTGTAAAAGGCTAAAATAAACTGCCACCATCTACTTCTTCATTAAGTGAGAGCAAACTGAGCTTTCGTTTTTCTGTCAGCAGTGTTTTTCTTTCACTTGAATTCATGACCTGTGACATTCAACAAAATATGGTAAAGGTGAAATGGCATGTTTAACTGTTAAACTACTCTTATATGTAGAATGGAGAACAGCATGGAAGGGAGGCAAAAGAGCTGACTAGGCAAGTTTTTCAAGCTGTCCAAATAACAGAGCTGAAATCGTATGACTAGACACAAAATTCCGTAAAGTGCATAAAAACGCAAGACAGCTATTTTGAAATATATACAACTATTCTTCAGCCTAAGTCCCTTGTGGCTGAGGATGACAGCACCAAATAGATACTTTCAGTGACTTAAACGGGTAAAAATTTCACAACAAAATCTTAGGATGAGGTCAAACATTTAATGTTCCTATACAGAAGGGTTCTGAAACTGATGAGAGACAATAATGGTCCTTTGGAGAGTCTTGAACTTCCATCAAGGTTTCAGCTATATTTATGCTTATTATAATTCAGATGAGTATTTGGTAGAACACAGATTTCAAGTCTTTATGTTTCTAGCTACGGTTCGTCAGCTGGTTGATATTAACATAGTAAAAGTTGCAAACTGTATGTAAAGATTTGTGTGTCTTGCGCATACCTACAAACAATAAAAGCAAGCAGTACTTTCATATGTTAACTCAATCTGCCTTTATTAAATAGGCTGCAAACTGTTCAGTGATGCAAAATTTAAAAAATTTATCTTTTAATTTTATTTCAGTGAGTTCAGACTATAAAAGTGCCTAGCCATTTTTACCCTCTCTGATGTCACATTTTTCCATGCATTGTGTTCTGTTGGACCTACTTTCCTTGTTTTTTCTTCTGTCTATTTTAAAAATTATTTTTTATCTCATAACTTTCTATTTTAGTGCAACGTGCACTAGTGCATGTATAAGATTCTGTAGATCCTGTTAATTCAAATTCTTGTATGTGGAGAATCGGTGGGAGAAATGCACATGCCCACGGTGATGATCTGCAAATCTCGTTTATTCTATTGTTATTGCTACTCTTATATAATTGTTAATTAGGCTCATACATATTGCAAGAGCTAAGCTCATCATTGGTTATTGCTCAAAAGTTAACCCCCTCCCATCATCACATACTTGTAGCCATTGTTTTCAGACTTGGCTCTCTACCTTCTAGCCATCCTCCTTGTTCCACGTCTTGTAACAATATCTGGGCTCAAGGATATGATGCCCCTGAGGCAATCTCGCCTACATGTCCCTCTTGATAAGTTCCAGTGTCTACGTGACCCTTACCCAGTAGCCAGCTCTCCGATAAGCTCCCTACACTTGTATACAGTAAAATCTTCTGCGTCCATATAGTGGGTCCATATAGTCCTTGTTTTCACTATATGGCATAAAACCTGGCATTTTGCAGTAGTGGAGCTAAACTTTTGACTGTGTAGTATAGCTGGTCTTGAACAGAAAACATCAGATAAAAGAAATATCTTGACTGAAATCACTGGAATCCTATTCTTAGAGAATGAAGGTGTTTGTTATCCTGATCTTGCTCCAGCAAATGTCACTGTTTCTTTCTTTAGATGTTTGGACTTGTAGTCTCTGAAAGAGACCCTAGGTTTAAAAAACTGTATTTCTTGAACATAGATGCTTTCCCAATGCTTACTATAAAGTGGTTAGAAGGGCTTCCCAAATGTGTTGTGAGTATAGCCTGTTTCACTCTGCCTTTTGTCAGGTGCTGAAACTAAGTTCAAAATTAGGAAAAAGGAATACTGAGTTTTGAGAAGTTTTTTATGGCTGTTTCAATATTTAACCTGTCATATTGTCAGCACAAGATCAGAATTGTTTTTTAAGTCAGATCATTATTTTATGACTCTGCACTTGAATTATCTATCTTGTAATTTAACTACTTGGCCTCCTGTGGTCCCCTCCAGATTTATTCACTGATTCTTGATAATTTGCCACAGCTTTGCAAAACATTCCTAGAATTATCCTCAGAGTATCCCAGTAGTATTAGAATAACATTATCTCTGCTTAATAGAAGGGTGTCGCTGAACCCTTGGGTGGACGGCCCAGCTGGCTGGGGCAGTGGCAACACCCGGAGAGATTGCCACACACTTGCACCAGCTCGGGGCATACACACAATAAGGAAAGCACAAACAGCCAGCAGCAAGGAGTGGAGGGATTTCGGTATGGATTCCAGGAGACAGGGTTTATTCTGGCACCTGAAGGGTCCAGGGACAGAAAACCCAGAACAAAGTGGGGGGAACAAACCTTAAATATGGGGTAGGCAGGGTTTACACCAACCAATGAGGAAAGGGCAAGGGGGTTGTACAACTGGGATGGATGGGCTAGGGAGCCAACAGGACAACGCAGGAGGTGGGACCAAGAGAAATGAGCCAACAGGGCATTGAACTCCAAGGAAATTTGTAGAGCAGGGAAAATATATGGGAAATAGGGGCGGGGAGGCCATTGGGCCATCTGGGGTACAGAGATTAACATAAATGTAAAACAGGCCCCAGGGTATCTTGCGGGGAGAGCCTAGGGACTCCCTGGCTGCAAAGGATGACACAGCCCTAGAGCTGTGTCACCAGTGTGCCCTCACAACGTCCACAGGCCTACCAGCCTCCACAGAAGGGTAGCTGAAGTACAAAGCAGATTCAGTTCTGTCATAAGCCCAACTTGGAATTGGATTTCCTTGTTGTCTACACTGAAAAGTTACTTTAGTAAGTCAGAGTATCAGCTAAGCTTACAGCATGATAAGTATTCTCCTGAAGGTGGCTACTGCTTATAACACATCCCGCCTTCCACTATACTTTGCTTCCTCAAAGTGACAGATATCCAACCCTTCACAGCCTAGTTCCTGAACTGGGTAATAGCAAATTAGATTAGCTGCTGGTTGAACTTAATTATCAATGCTGATTTTTTTTTTTTCATCATTTGACAACTGTCAAAGATGTCTGAGAGATACCTGCCATCAGCAAAAGATTTAGCTCACTGACAATTATCTGTCAAACACCTGTGATTTTCCACATATGACACTATGGTCAAGCAGCTACTGAGCCCCAAATTAATTCCCAATTTTACTTTGTATTGTTTCAGTGTAAACAAACTTCTTACCTCTTGGATTTATATGGGGGACTCTGTTCTTAGACTATCCCTCCTGTTACATGCATACAGCTGCTACCTACGGATAGGTTGAAAATATTCAAAGCCTTTGATTCGAACTTAAGTAATATTAGAATATAAGTAATCTCAGCTATCGATAGACACTAGAGGAATCGACTTCTTCATTTTGCCAAAACTCTAGTTTAGCACTAGTTTAACACTGTCTTGTTTGAAGGACGGGTGCCTGCCAAGGAAGGTGGGAACCTCCCTTGAAATGGAAAATATGACCCCCCTTCCCTCCAAATTATTATACCTTTGAAATTACGGGGCTTTCAGGAAAGATATGGGAAAAGGAAAAACAGTTCTTTACTAAAAAAAAATATATATATATATAAATATACACACAAATACACACACTCACACACACACACATATATAACAAGACAAACAGATAACAGCAACAACAGCAACAGCACACAAAACCAGAAACCCAGTAACAGCCTTCTCTCAGCTGTCAGGCACTTTCCCCTTAGGTGTAGTTATGCCAGTAGGGGCACTGTTGGTGTGGGGCTAGGCAGGGCAGGTGCAATGATTCCCCCGCGGCTGCAGGGTGCGCTGCAGCACAAGCTCAGCTGCCTCTCCATGTGGTAACGGGAACTCAAACAGTGGGAGAGATAGAAAAGGCGCTTCCTTTGCAAACTCAAAGGAAACAACCAGTCTCAGTGTCCCTCTGGGCTGTGAAATGAACTGTAGCAGGAACTCTTAGACTAGTAGGTTGGAATAGCACAGGTAAACACACCTGAAGTCGCAAAAAAGTGCAGAAAAAACTCTGAAGCTGTGCCAGGAGCCATGAGGGGACATGGGGTGTCAGGTTAAATTACAGCAAAAAAGCCTAAAGCAGTGGCAGAAAACAGTGAGGCTGGGCAGTGGTAACCAGGCTCCCGCAAGCAGACAGGAGACGGTCCCTTCAGAGGGGTTGGAGGTTGGGAGTCGAGATCCTGGGTTTTCCCTGAGGCACCCAAGCAGATATTGAGTCCTTTCCAGTGAGATCGGGTGTTGAACAGGTCCCAGTTCAACGGCCGCTCTTATAAGCAAAGGCTCCCCATGGTTAGGAGAAGCTCTGTGCAGGACAAAAACTCGGTGCAGCAAATCCTCTGGGCAGCAATGGTCTAGCACCTAAACCCCACCTGTCCCCAGTCCGATCCCAACAGCAAGAGAGAGTGGGAGGGTCAAGCCCAGCCACTCACTCCCCAGCCAAAATCTCACAGTATCTCTGTATTTCTCTTTCCCAAGAGAAAGCTACCCAGCTAAGAGATGATGGCAAACTGCACCCTTTTCCCTCCTCCTCCTCCAAGCCACATCTTTTGTCTCTCTTGAGTGTCGTAGTTATAATCTCTTAGGCAACACATCAGAGAAAATTCCCTGAGAGAAAGAAAAAAAAAAGGAAAAATCCTAACCTCGAACACACAGAGAAGAGATCTTTCCAGGACATTACAAATAGGTCAGATAGCGAAAAGTAGCACTGACTACTTTTCCAGTAGTGAAAAAGTGAACTAAGCTTTAAAAAAAAGTTACTGTTTTAATTAAGATATTTTTTTCCATGGAACATATTTTAGCCTGCTGAACTCCAATTCCACCCCCACTTTTTTTTTTTTTTGGCAGTCAGCAGTCTGAAGCACTTAGAAAGCAGCAGAGAATTGTTTTTTTACAGACAATTTCCTAGCAAGTTACCCTTATAAAAATATTTTGAAGTCAACTAAGAATATTGTAAATCAACCCAAGCAAGCAACACTTTTGCCTTAACCCCATGCCTTTTCCTAATACCTGCTTCCATGAATTTGATGCTATCAGAACATGAGATTTAAAGAACAGCTAATCAAAGCAATGGCAGTAGATGAAAGACATGAGGGCTTTTGAATCCAGGCAAAACTCCTACAAAGAATTCTCTCATGTGAGCAATTAGCTGTCATGTTATTCCTATAATAGCCTTTGTGTGGAATTTGTTTACGAGGGAAAGATAATTTTGAAATGAGGATTTTTTCTTGTATTATCAGAAAACTTTCTCATATTTTACTTTTTCTTGTCAAATTTATTCCTAGAATGTGGGGACAGGTCCCAATTTTAGAGAGAAGTAACATTTTTTATTCCTTGGGTTACAGTTGTCTTCATTTATAGAAATATTCGGAAAGTCCAAAAAGTAGAAAACTTCAGGTATTTGTCAGAGTTGGGTTCTCTCAATCTACAATATGTCAATGCATAGTTTTAACTCCCGTGTAATCTTGTTCACTGTTCTTGGTGGCAGATTGCTACACAGCCGTGCTTTAGTTGTGTAAATTCCAGTCCGGAACCACTTGTCCTATTTACCTTATTTTCTTCAGTAAATACTACTCCTTTTTTTTTTCTTTCTTTTTTTTTTTTTTTCCCCTATTCAGACCTTAGGTAGCTTAACAGAACTGGATGCTGCTACTTTAAATTAGTGTTTGAAAAATGCTCTTCCACAGGAATTAACTACAATCCTGTGTGAATAAATGAGGGAGACAGGAAAAGAACCATGGCAAATTTTTAAAATAAATCTCTAACTGCATGATAAGGCATCAGAGCAAAGTATGTCTGATGGGTACATGTAACCTTTTGCTACTTCAGAAATGTGAGTGGAGGGGTTTATCTGCCAAAGCAAATAGAGTAGATGTAGTTTCACATTTCCACACAGACAGATCCCATTGCAGCAATTCAGAAACACACTTATTTATGCTTAAGTGTTCCTTAATTTGGTTTAATCTAAAAGAAACATTTTGTTTGTGTGGTCATGACAGCATGGAGGGAGTCAGGGGAGAGCTGTGGCTGGGCTCAAACTCAACTATTATAAATGCTAAGTATGTAAGTAGACTATACTTTTGATTATAATTGGGAAGTTGAAAGGATGCCTATGAGGTTCAGGCTCAAAACAGTGGCTTGGCAGAAGACTAGGTTTAAGCTTTAAAACTACCACAAACTTCCTGAGGGAAACTGTTTCCTTTGGGTTTCTTTTTCATTACCATGTATGTAAGAAATAATCAGGTGGGTTTTTTTTTTCTTTATAAAAGTATTAAGAAAATAAGATCATGCTTTATTCAAAGGACTTGGTTATTAGATACAGTAACCTTAGAGGCCACTTAACATCGAAATGGGTAGTCACAAAGCTCAACCTAAGTGAGATAAAATTGATAGCATTATTTAGCACTTGAAAAAACATAGCTATATCATACAGATGTTATCAGAGTATAAGGCATAGTTGGGAGGAACAAGGTTTACAAACTAGAAGGAATTTATTCTAGCTGTCTTCATCTTTAGGATCAGATTAATTTTGAATTAATCCATTAAGTAAGTGACACTGTTGCATGGTAACACTGTTGATTCATGAGTTGTTTTTCAGACACCATTTTTGTAACACTAAGCAAGTGAGTATTTGTTTCATGTTTTGTCTATTTGTGTCTTTTTTGTTGTCACTGAACCACCATTCTTTTCGTCCTATAGAAATTTGGTTGAATGCCTAAAGTTTTATTAGCAGCACTGGTTGCATAATGGATGTCACGGAAAGAGAAATGTCTACAGGTCTGGTTGATTTCAGACATGACACAAATGTAGGACACTGGCTTTTCAAGGAGTAGTTATGCCAGACACTTAGTAAGTGAATAAACTGGCTGGATCTAATAAAGCACAGCCTGAGGTACGGTGATCCATGCTGTGAACATATGACAACAGACATAGCACTCAGCAGCCACTGCTTCAGAATGGTGTGGTCCAGGAATACTATTCCTGGAATAAGTGACTTAAGTTCTTAGAAATCTGTGGTTCTGGGCATACAGAATCTTGTGCTACACATAATGTGATATCCAACATCTGGCAGTAGACAGGTCGCTACTTGAGTTTTGTGTCCCAAACACACAGATCTGGGAAAGAAGAGATAAAAACTGCTTCAGAAACCTCTGTGGGAAAACACATGTCCAGAAAAATATAAACAAAATGAAAACAAAGTTTACAAACATCTAAGAAACATTTGGTACAATAAAAGGAAAAACAAACAAATCAGCAGCAGCTGATAAATGAGTCAGGAGTCAATGACCTCCTGTTGCAAAAATAAGGGTGAGACTAGGCCAACACTGGTTTGTTTTTGATACATGAGTCTGTGACTTGACCTTGCACTGAAGGGTGAGTAGCTGCACATATATAGGCTAATGTTCTCTGGGATAGAATCCTTACAACGTCATTTATATGGTGATTAAAGTGCCTACAAGCCCTAGTGAAATCCTGACCAAATCATTAAGAGTGCTTAGAAAAACTGATCAGTGAAAAAAAGTGAAGGAATTTCTGCAGTTTTTCAAATGAGGGGGAAAATTTTAGACTATACAGAGAGTAATGTGTTTTCCATCTTTAATCTGTTGTACAATTACTTAGAGTAAAATAGCAAACAAAAAATCAGTAGTAAAAGACAAAAAGTTTTAATTAGTGGACATAATTTCCACTCTAAAAAAGTGAAAATATGTAACACAGTTAATAGAAATTGCTATGTGACTTCCCATCTACTCTGCTGACAGAGTAGAATGACATTTCTTTTTAAACAGTGTATGAGGTGTCCTGCTATAAATCTTAAGCAAGGGAATGTTTATTGTTTCCTTCCCAAACACTAGGAAGTGAAAGCATTTTAGCTATTGAGTTTTACTCTCTGTTGCGATCCAATTTAAAACCAGAATTTAAAGAAAAATAAGTCTCTGTGTATAAACTGGAAAGACCTTAGAAAGTTTAAAATATTCCCAAAAACGAGATTAAAAGCAAGAGAGATTAAATGTTGATGCCAAAAAATTTATGTATTTTATTTACTAGTAAAAGGGGCAAAGAGAAAGAAAAACTAAAAAAAGAAAGAAAGAAATAGAAAAAGAAGTCTGCGTTGGGGCAGGGGAGACAGGAAGAGAGTGACAGGGGTTAGGTGGAGAGTCCCAGCGACGTCTCGTTGCTCCCCTCCAACTAGTCTTCTGGTGGTGAGGGTCCCATGCCGCCACACGCCGCCACAGCACACCACACGCTGAAGAGTATAAAATCCTGTGGGTTAATATGTGCTTTGGGCAGGTGGGAACTTCCTCCCTTGCAGGGGCCAGGTTGACACTATCCCTTGCAACACTGAGGGTCTGTTGCATCATCTCTGGTGCGGGGTCTGTGGACCCCTTTTGGGGGGTCCTTTTATGGGCCATGTCACACCTTCTGCTGCAGATAAGCTTTCTCCTGGAGAAGGGCCCCTCGGCTGAGCTGGTCCTTACATCGGAGGATGGGGGTTCACTGCCTCTAACCAGGGCTTTCCAACACACACCCA
The DNA here is from genome assembly GCA_025920805.1 of Petroica traversi. Taxonomy (NCBI): domain Eukaryota; kingdom Metazoa; phylum Chordata; class Aves; order Passeriformes; family Petroicidae; genus Petroica; species Petroica traversi. Next base: position 680,468 of record JAHLSL010000218.1, on the reverse strand, counting down.
CAGCCTCTTTCCTCCCACCCTTTGGTGCGAAAGTCTGTTCAAGCCTGGCAGCTGACAGACCTGGGGCTGTCATCTCCTCCCCGAAGGTGCTAAGCTTGTGCTTTGTGAATTTCTTCAGTCCCTGAGTTGTTACTTTATCTTATCTTTTTCAATGAATTGGTTTAGGGTCTCACTGCAAAGGCCTATTCAGGGTGTGGTGGTATTCTTTGCAGCTTTTGTAACACAGTTCTGAAAGTCCTTCATGAAAATGTTTAAGTCAAAATAATAATATTTCAGTCTCTGACACTCTCCAATTGTTCCACAAATTATATTTTCAGCTGAGGTATACAAGACTCTCTGCTGTCTTGTTCTAGACCTGGAGGGGGCATCCCCAAAATGGAGACTTTATTGCAAGGGCTTCACATCTGCTCTACGAACCACATCCAACAAAGCTGCTTTTATGCCAAACACTTGTTTTATTGTTAACCCTTTTTTCCCAAATCACATTTCTTGGTTTAAGCCCATCTGCCTGTCTGACAAGGCAATTGCAAACCTTCTGAGACTGGGATATGTCTGTCTCTACTGATCTGCATAATGCCTAGGACATTCCATTTGTCACTTTTGAATGGATACTTATGCACAGCAGCTTCATTTAAGAATGGTTAATTCTTACTCCTGTTTGTTACAGAACAAGAACTATAGGGATGGCTAGTAGCTTACTGTATACTGTACTTCTTTCAACAAATTGGGAGCTTTCTTGCTTTTCTTCAGTTAATTTGTGGTGTGTTTGGTACTTAGTAGTTATAGCCATGCCAATCTGAATTAGTTATGCAATGTTACATGTGTAAGCTTGCCACAAATATTTAATTTTAAGAGAAAATCAGCTATTCTTTAATACATGACCTTTTTTCTCTAGTCTTATAGATATGTACTTGCTGATCATTGTTCTTGAAATGTGGACCTAATAACTGTGCTGTCAGAAACTTGGAAGACATTAGCATCACAAGAGGCACTCTTCTTTTATTTTGACTACGTATGAATATAATTGCACACATGGCTCTGTGGAGCATGAGTACAAAATAATGTCTTTCCTCTCTAATATCGATTCTCCAGTTAGGCATATGGTTTGGTAATTGTTGGTGTCAGTCCTCCTCTTAATCTAAAATCTGGAAAAGTGTTTCCCTTTCCTTTTACTTCAATAGTTTCTTCCTTTGTCTATTCTTTGAGTATTGAATTTTCTTTTTAAACCTATAATTTAAAAAACCAAATAGGTCTTTTAGCAACCCTGGCACTGTTATCTATACCTGTTGATCTGTTTCTATATGTATATATATTGTAGCACAGGCTTTTTAGTAAAAAATCATTTTGTTAGCTAATCAATCCCTCCAATAGATATTTTATCACGTTGCCTAGCTATCAAGTACTCATCCAGCTGTTCTTTTTTGTGTATCCTCCTTAACTGGGCAGAATAACAAAAAAAAGGATCAAGGCAAAGACAAAGTCACATACTAATTACTATCACAGGGAAAACAGACTTGACTTGGGGAAAGTTAATTCAACTTGTTCCTTCCTTTTTCCCCTCACCACCCCTGTGTTGGGCAGTGCTCTGCCCATTCTCAGCTGTAGTTCCCCTGCTCAAGGCTGGGGAGCTAAGAGGCACTGGGGCCGCTGGAGCTATCTGAAACCAGTCCTGTTTGGCCTGGGGTAGCCCGGGCCACTCATCTCCCTGAGAGCACACCTAGGCACTGGCATACAGTAAATACCGTCAAGAGATTTGTGTGTCTGTTTCCTCTTAAACAGCACAAAGCAGAACTGGGTGTATATTTATAATATAAATGACAGCTTAGCATGGATATTATCTGACTTGGCTCAATCAAAGCTAACTTTAAATGTTAAGAAAAGCTGAACTGTGGCAAATTAATTTACATGTGATTGATGCTTACAGCATTGATGCCCATGCTGACTTCTGTAAAGTTGCATCAGTTAATTAATGTTGTCTTCAGTACAGACCTATTTTTCACTCACTGAGACAGTGAGTACAGAATTAACTGTTTTGTGTCTGATTGTTTTCTTTCTTACTATGTTTCTCAAACCAAGACAAAATGAAATCTTGACAGGATGCTGAAATAAGAGACGTGCAATATTAGTATAGACAAAGAGGTTAAAGGAAGCTGAGCCTTAGAGCTCCATCTCGATTTGAAGAGGAGCTAGGCATCAGGCTGTATTTGAAGGTCAGGTTAAGAAGACTGAAGTATGTATTCCTTCCTGAAGCCACAAAGTAAGGAAGTACATATTTCTTGCTTGCCATTGAAAGTATTTTCTGTGTTATTTTTGATATTTTTTTACCTGTGGGTAAATATCTGTTTTATAATGGAGACTCATGGCTTCAGTAATGCCAAAGTTTTACTTAAGTTCCTACTTACAGTAGACAGATATCCCCTCTGTTTCCCTGGGATATGCTGATGACTCTGACTGCGAAAAACTGTGGATGTCTGGAGTAAAAAGAATATTTCCTCGTGATTGCAGCTTTATAGATATAACAATGCCACACACTTAAAACTCATTCTGCAGTGGCACACTCTTCACCACAAAGTTATAAACTCTACCTGACAGAAGAAAACATCACAGTCATTAAAAGGCTTTGAAGATCGGGGAAAATGCTGAATGTCATTGTTAGATTTAGTCTGCAAATATTTTTGATTGTCAGTAATAAGAGCCTTTGTTCATAAATCTTTGTGCACTCTTGTGCGCACTCTGTGCTCTGGAGTTCAAGTGCAACACTAAGCATGGAAATACCAAGGACCAGAGGCACTTATGGAGCTTGGAAATGCTTCCATCTTTTGCTGGTAATCTGATGAGGAGCAGGCAGTGGGGAGTTTGCGATGCAAGGTAACTTTGGCTGAAAAAAACCATTTTTGTCACATCAGAAGCAAGTTGGCATGTAGCATTGAGATTAATCTTGTACATGAGAATCTCATTCAAGCTATCAGGATCAGTAAATGTCCTATCTCTTGCATTACAAATCTGCGTTGAAATTTATATTGGAATGTACAGAATAAAGCTAGAATACCAAGGTGGAAAAAAGAAAAAAATATTTCTAAAACTGCATGGTTGTTTTGTTTGTGCTCGCTTCAACAGATGTTTATATTACAAAGCAACTATTATTACAGTGGTAAAGATCAGTTAATCTTAGAGTATCTTGGAAGCTAAATAATTGCATATTAGAGTAAGGTATTCAGAAAAATAAGCTTTGGACCTCTGTCTGTTCTGTGTGTGCTTTAAGCTTTCTTAAAAGAAGCAATGCTATTCAGCAGAATTGCAAGTCATGAGGCAGATAGTGGAACATTAATCATACTGAAAGGAGATGGAAAAAATCACTCATCATTAATATATATAGGTCTTGATTAGCTTTCTGGTGAATGAAAAATCTCTGTACCTTTACTGCTTTTCTTCTGCTCTTCTTCTTAAGTTGGTTACTTAAACATAGCCACTAGTAGACTTCCAACAAAAATAAATTTTCACATAGTTCTTTTATTGACATTGGCACAATGTTGTTTGGCACAGGGTGTTTTTCATATTTCATATGAGACATCATGAGGTCCAGGATTCTGACCTCTGATGTGATTGAAATTCCTGGACTGGACCAAGTTTCTGTGAGATACACAATCAAGAAATACTAGACTAAAATGGGTGATTTATCAGAACACTGTACAAAATATTTATGTTTTCCAGTGAGTATATGTTTATGTAAAGTTGTTATTGTGTGAGCTTTTAGAAGTTATATTACTTGCCCACGTTTTACTGGGGAGTTGAAAATGGTCATCACTTTCAGCCCTAATCAAGTATCTTAACCAAGACATCAGTCCTTGTCTTTAATATACTACTGAAGCAGGGAATATAAATGAGAAGTCACTGGACATAATTTGTGACTTACAAACTTATTGTAAAATGCTATTTAAGTTGGAATCTATTTTTTCTGTCTAGCTTGTAACTCTTACCATTTGTATTACCTCTGACCTTGAACTGGACTTATTTTGATATAGCTGTATTTACTTTATGTTTAGGCAAATGTAACTGAAATAAATGTAAATGAAAGGAGATTTTTGATTCTGGTGTAAGCAGCTTGCTTGGGATGAAGGGAGCGTAAGTTGCTCTAGCAGTTGTTTGTAGGATGTTCCTCTGAGGCAGAGTGTGGAGATGACCTGAACATAATTCTTGGGCTTTCACATTATAATTCATTCATCTAAAGGAAGTGAGGGAGTGTAGTGGTTTGAGTTCGCCAATTCAAGTCTCTGGCCAAACTCCAGCACACCTACCATTTATTCAATTTTGCCGTGAGATAAGGATTATGAATAGGCAAATCAGGCTCAAACTTTAAAGAATATAAATAAAATTTATTAACAGAAAAAAAAGCAAGAACCAGAACAAAACTCTCACCTTTTCTCTCCCTGCCTCTCTATTTTTTTCCTACTGACAACATAAAAAGACAATACTTTGAACTTTCAGTCAGTTTACCACCTCTACAATAGTGTAATAAATACATACTACAATATTGGCTTTTCGCAAGTGTCAGAATGAATATCATGTTAATCCTTATAGAAGTAGCTTTTGTTATAAAAATATAATGACTACCAGATGCTTTTTTCTTTGTTCTAACTTAGACATAGTTGAAAAGTAACTGTGTTTAAATGTGCCTAACGTACAATAAACCACCTGTTTAGTTAGATAATCACGAATGTGACAAGCACCGGCCTCAAGACGTCTCTGTCAACAGTAAACATCTGTTGGAAGCTGATGGACAAAGGAAGATACTGAACTCTCCAAAAGAACTACGCATGCTCTAAAAAGGCAGACCCAAGGAGGAGCCATGCTAACGAGTCCCTGGAACATGTAAAATAATTTGGGGAAAAGTTTGAATATGCATAATTGTCTATGAATATGCAACAGGCTGATGCAATAAGAAATGTATATAAAGAAAGTCTCTGACCACACCAAGCATGCTCTTGGCTCACTGCCAAGGGTACTAAGCATCCTGGGCGTTGTGACCTTTGGCTCTATTTTGTCTCTTATTGTCTTTTATTAAAAACCTTTAAATTTCAACAGGAGACTGGACCTTTTTTCACAATAGTCTTAGTTTATTTAGGGAAAGAAGTTTTCTCTTGCTTTGCTCAGGATTTTTTTTCCCACTAGAAATACAGTTCTCTCATGGTTTTCAAGCCTCACAACAAGCAGCTGCCCAGGAGGAAGAAATCTGCTTGATGTGGAAGCCCTTCTCACACTTATAGCCTTCCCATAGCTACGGTGGGCTATTAGGGTTTTTGGGGTATACTCTTAAAGATGAACTGTTCTACTGTAGCAGCAAAGAAATCCCCTTCTTCCCTTGCTGGCAACACAAGTCTTCCTCCACCATCCCCGGGGCAAGGGATGGGATCACAGCTTCTTTATTTCTGCTCAAGCTTCTCATCAGGCCGTAATTACTCTACTATTTACTTATCTCTACCCAGGTGCCTTGGTTCACTGTGTACAGTTAGAACATCACATCCCCATTACCTCAATATGTTACAAGGAATTAGCTTAGTCCCAGCCATGGCCTCACAAAAGAAATTTCAGCTTCAACACTGAAGCATTCCTCATGCTCTAGCCTCTGCTTCCTTCACTGACTTCAGAATCTTTATGCTGTATTTTTGTAAATGTCCTCACTCTTTTCTCTCTCTGTGCGTGGGAGGATGGATGTCTGCAAGTTTGATCTGGGCACTGAGAGGGTTAATATCGGCCTTGGGCCTTGAGATGGTCACGTGGTCTCTGCCCTCGCTGTTTGAGCGTGGAATTTCAGTGTCCAAGCTGAGGGGGGAAGGGAGAGCAATGGCCAGGCCCTGCCGTGGCTGGAAGTTACTGGCCAAGCTGTGTCTGAGCTGAAGGGCTCAGCTGCAGAGAGCGAGCGAGCGAGCGAGCGAGAGAGCGGACACCTGAGTCCTCTGGCAGCACTAGGATAACAGGATCTTACCGCCGGCGTGCCTTGCTTATATATGGGTTTCTTTCTGAAGGCGGATCAACTTTTAATTGGTTTGCATACCTATCAATACTAAAAACTAGCTGGTTACTGGTTCTGCCTCCCAGGAAGAAAGCTGTAGTACTTCCTGCAGCATAGGTCGCTTCTGAGACTGATTTTTTCCTGATTTCTCCCCCCACCAAAAAAACCTGAGTCAAAGGCAAACCCAGGACAGGGAGTAAAGATGATTCCGGCAAACCCAGGACAGGGAGTAAAGATGATTCCTGACTCTTTTGCCATTCTCTTTGAATAGAGCTAAACTTTCTCTGCCAGATACATCACATCTCTTAAAGTTCATTAAAATACTTAAGAGCATTTCTTCTGTTTCCCTTTGGAATGACCTTGCACCAACTGGAAAACATTTAAAAATATGCTATGAGAAGACATCCCAAGTGTTATATGTGCGGTTCAAATAAATTGACAAGAACCAGGCCAATTAATCGAATTGGTTTATTAAGCAAGCGGTAGCAAGCAAAACAGCGCTGGGCGGCCGGGGAGTCTCTGCTCCGCCAACGGCGCGCCCTTTGCTTCAAAAAGTCTCCGGTTATATACACTTCTGTTCCCGGGCTCCATGGTGTACTCTGCGCCTGCGCAGCCTGTTGTTAAGGGTTTCTTTCTGCTTTTCGGTGATCGTGGGGCCGAGGGTTGATTGTCCTTTTAAAATCGTGTCGTTCCTGTGAGGTTTGATTTTAACCAAAAAACCCCCCAACATTCTGCAAGGTAAGTACATTGTTCCTTATCCTAAAGCACTGTTGCATCCTGCAAGGTAAGCACATTACTCCTCGTCCTAAGGTCTTGCTTAATAAACAAGACATCCTACAAAGCAAACACATTGTTCCCCGTCCTAAAGTTTGTTTCATGAACAAAGCACTTTTGCATTTTATTACACCAAGCATTGTCATAAAATCTTAATTTCTCCTCTGTCTGAAGTATTATCGTTCTAAAAGACACTGTGCTAATTTTATGCACAGTTATATTTTCCGTAGGTATAAAATCTAAAATAATTGCCAAAAAATACCACTTCCTTTCAGTTTAACTTTCACAGATGAATTTTTGAGGCAATTGACCTTGGAGAAATGGATCTGATGTTCAGTTGATGATAGAGGATCACCTACTCTCCCCAGGGTCTAGCAGAGACACAGATCTGTACTGCCGTATGCTTCTTTGTGCTGCGTGTTGCTTCTTTGTGCTGCCATGTGCTTCTGCAGGCGCATCCCACAGCCCGCAACTCTATCCCATCTCTTATTGCATAGTCACATAAATTTTATAGTTTAAATGTTCCCTGCAGATTGTAAAGATGAGGAATATAATGAAAAATTGGTGTGGATTGCTTAATTAGAAAACTTTATTTGAACTCTTAGGAAAACTTCCCTTGGAAATACAATATGATGATTTCTTATATTGTTATGAGATCCTAGATTAATCTTTTATCAAACCTCACCTCATATGGCAATTAACATAATTTTTAAAGGATTCAGTGCAGGTTACAGTGTGGATAGGAGTCTTTTTTTTTTTTTTTTTTTTGCTGATAAGCGGAGAAGACCCCACAACTCGGTAGTTATATGGTAGGTATGTTTAATACAGCGCCGAGCGCAAGGGGATCGCTCCTCAAAGACTTGCACGCCTTCTTGTGGCACTCAGCTTGGTATATATCCAATTACAAGTTACATATGCATTAGTTTACACAATAGACTTTTACATATTTATTGCCTGTCCCCGCTTCATATTATAATTACTCACAACTTATTAGCATTTCCAAACGCATGCGTACTGCCGTGCCTAGTCCCTTTGCTTCCGTTTGGCGGTCGCGCCAGGGGTCTTCTAGGATGAAGTAAGTAGTCTTCCTCATATGAACGTTTGATCTTTCTTCCTTGCGCATGCTCTCTAAGTTCTTGGCTCAAGTCCAAACCCCAGAGCTGGTGTCAGGATCAAAAACAGGATCTGTAGTCATGGTTTCTGCCCGTTATCAATGGCCATACATCCTTCTATCAATAGCCCAGCATCTTCTCTTTTCTGCTTAGCATGCAAAATAAATGTGGACCAAGTAATATACATTGTTTAGCAAATACCAGTAGCACCCACAAACAGCAGTTAACCCTTAAATCTTCAGCCTTCTGTATCATGGCAATGTTGCTGATCTTTTATATAACTTCAGTCATTTGACTTCTCACTCTTTACTAGTCTTAAATATTCAAATAATAAATCCACTACATTGTCTATGATTTTTTATCTTGTCTATCCTAATGTCATATCCAGAATGTATTGGAGGCTTTGGGTATTCATATACCTTACAACAACATTTCTACAACAGTAATATTTAGAACTTGTGTTCCAGTTTAAATTGAGTCTTTTTTTTTAGGTACTTCTGCTGTTGAATATTCTGTAAACCTGTTTAGGAAAAGAGATGCACAGGGGTATCAATGGCACTATTAGTTGAGATAAAGATGGGCCTGAGTAAATGCCTCCCAGCTGGCAGTTGATTGTACTTACATAGTCAGGCTCTGACAGTAGGTTTGAAAATCACTGAGCAATTGAAGTGTGTTGAAGACATGAAGAGCTGGATTTTGTATTCTATAGCTATTATAAACACTTACTAGCCAGGAGAACAGATTTCACACAATTTTTATAAGATGGGCATGAATTAAGTATTTTTTAAGAAATGGGAATGTCAATGCAGTAAGACCAGGAAATTTAATTTCTTTGTGTTGGGGTAGTGGAAAAAAAGGGAGAGAAAGATGTTTACTATGTTTACTAAGAATAACTGTGGGAAAGCTATGCCAAGGCCCTCTATTTGGCAACATCATAGTTAAGATGAAACAGGTAAAAAATCACTGTGTGTTGGGAGCAATTTTCTCATGATTGTTTACTAATTGTTTTATATTTTTCCTGTCTTCCAGGTTTCTGCATATTTATATAATTCCATTGGCTTGTGCTGTTTGTGGACTGTACTGCAAGAATTAATACTAGGCTAGCTGACTTTTGATAGCAACCTCCCTACATGGTAAAATTTAAAGTCTAGAATTGGAAAGTTTTTGTACTCCATAAGTATTAAAGATGGTGCCAGTTTAGCAAATAATGCTTAGATGTAACAGACTTTTAGGGAGTCATGTAAAAAGTAAAACAAACAAAAGTATTTTTCCCCCTCAGTGAACACCTCTTTTTAAGACAGTGATAGAGCTAAAATTACAGAAGTGTACAATTTTGCTGCTATTGGTGAAATGAAGACTAATCTAGTTAAATTTGTAATTAAAAACTTGTAAAAAAATCTAACCCTCAGAGCTACTACAAGTAACCACAGAAGATATTCATCCTGACCCCCCCACAGAAAAATTAAAAATCCTTTTATAATTGGGACATTAATTTCATTCCTATCTCTTGGCTTTGGTTTGTTTTTGCTTTGACCTTCCATGTTTCATATAGCCCTATCCTGTTAGTAACATTTCTGAGAAGAGCAACACCACAGGTTTATTAAGCCATTCACAGAAAGAGTCAAAAATAGTCTTAATAAATGTCAGGACTTTGTGCAAAGAGAAAGGAATTTTAAGACCCTGGTGAATTGGAACTACTTCTTAAATGATATAATTACAGCAAGGAAGATTCACATTAAGTATCTGTGAAAACTTGAAAATGGAAATGACAGTGAGCAGTAAACTAGACTAAGATTTATAATCTAACATAAAATTCCGTATTTATTTTCTCAAAATGTCTGCAAGAAACTTAGGTTCTACAATTTAATGTATGCCTTTCCATTGCTGCTGAGGCGCAATTGCTAGGTGTTCTCCCCTGTCTTCTAAGTGCGGATAACCAACAGTCTTTATTGCCCTACTGTTTTCTTTCTAATTTTAGTTCTCTATTCATTTCCTTCCTTTCTATTTTTAGTTTTTAAATTTCCAAATAAACAAAGGAAAAGTTGCCTTTAGAATAAGACGTCTCTACTTTCTTCTGCCCTACATCCTCCCCATTCCATGTCTCTTCCTCTGTAAGAACACAAGCAATTTTTATAAACTTATGAAAATAATTTCTGAAATGTAGTCAAATACCATCCTCCACACATGTGTATTTTTCAGATATAAGGACAGCTAAATCATAAATATTACAGAATCAGGAATAATATATAATTGCTTTAAGGAATTTTCCCTTGCAAGCACTGCCTCTTCAGACTCTCTTGCACTTTTTTCAGCCAAGAGCCATTAGTACTTTTTTTCTGAATGATTTTCCCCTCCAGGTCCTGACATCTATATAATTTCCCTGTCTGCAGACTTAAAAGAATTATACCTCCCTTTTTCCTCCTCACCAATTTCCCTCTTATCTTATATTTTTCCTCTACTTGTGCTTCTGCTACAGCAGGAACACATCTGGCAGAAACAACGTCCTAAAGGACCTAATGGCAGAGCCAGTCTGCAGATTGTACTTTAGATTTCTTTAATAGCAACTGCCTAGTTTTGAAAAAGGTTGAAGTTAAGGCATTTCTCACATCTTTGCAGGAGCTTGCTCTGCCTGTGTCCATGGAAGTTGCAGTTTTAACTTTCCCTCCTCTGTTTCTGGAAGTCCTCCTCATCTTCACTATCATACCTATCACAGAAATGCAACACATAGTTGTAGATAGAGGCTATATGGGGTGAAGATGGCAAAACCCCTGATATGTTTGGTATAGTGCACAGTGCAAGACAAAGATGGCAATTTGATTTAAGTAGCTAAATAAACATGGCTCATTATTTGGCTCATTAGCCTTGATTTTAATAATTAATTTAATTGTCATTAACTTGGAAATTCCACAATGGTGTCATGTTCTCTCCTATGTTTTTTAAGAGTCTGCTTTGCTGCAGAGAAGAGAGATTATACAATAGCAAAGAACTGGGATATTTTGCTTCATTTAAAAATACTTTATCATATGGGTATTATTAGACAGATAATTTTGTATGATAAAGAGGTTACTGTGAATGTCAAGCATTCATAGTATGCTAGGCAAGTGATTGAGTCACCATCCCTGGAGGTATTTAGAAGATGCTTAGTTCTGACACTTAGGGACATAGTTTAATGGTGTATCTGCCAGTGGTAGGTTAAACACTATGGTTGGACACTATAATCTTACAGGTCTTTTCTAACCTAAATATTTCTAAGAGTCTATATATGGCTGCAAAATTTTTGAGAAGCAGTCAATTTTCTGCAGAGGAAGGAGTGACTGAGAATTTTGGTTACTTCCAGCTTTTTTTCTAGTTTCTAAGAGCAAATGTAATAATATTATACATCATTTAACAGTATCTTCAAAATAGAATAATCTCCTGTCTGAAGGGAAACTTAAACAATTTTTTCCTCAATCTCCTCTGGCTCATCTATTAGTTGATGGAAGTGTTTACAGAAGTCATGGCATCAAATTATAGTATAACAAATGGGGCCTAATGACTGGGTCAAATCAAAGGTCATGGAATGGGATTTATATGTCTACGATTACATGTTTTTTCCAGAAATAGTTTTAAAATCATGACATCAGTATCATAGAAGTGTGAGAACACTATTTAGGAAGTGGTAAATGTTGCTATTATTGTGCAAGACTACACAGCAGCAGAGACAATGTTTTAGCACTGTAAAAATACAGTCACAGTGCCTCAACTGGGACACAATATCATAATTAAGTAGTATGCTTGCATACTTTTTTCATACATATTTTCAGGTTGTTTGGATATAAAAGGAAGAAAACAGTGGTTACTTTAGCTTTGTTAGTGACATGCCATAATATTCCATTTTAAATAAGATGTCTTTTTTAGAAGTTTGATGACATAACTGTTCCTCCTGAAGTCTTTGATTATTGTATTAATAGGAAAAAAAAGCTTAACTAACTAACAAAATATATTTGATAGTTGCCTCTCAACATATATCTTTGCAATTAATACCGTAACACAGTTTACATAGATGCCTACAAGAAATGTCTGCAAACATCCTGAAAAATATTCAAATCCTACTGAACCTTGATGGTATTAAAAGCAATAATCCAGGTGAGTTTCCACCCTTCAAGGTATAGTGGATTGATCCTGACTGGATACCAGGTATCTACCAAAGCTGCTATATCACTTCCTTCCACAACTAGATAGGAGAGAGAAAATAATGCAAAAGGTTCATGCGTTGAGATAAGTGAGTGATCATTCACCAAATACCAGAATGGGCAAAAGAGACTTGAGTGTGGGAATACTGATTATTACTGACAAAATCAAGAGCAGATAAAGAGAAGTAAAATAGATCTTAGAACTACCTTTCCCCCATCACTCCTTCCTTAACAGACTCTCCCTCCTCTTCCCCAGTGGCATAGGTAGGTAAGAAATTGGGGTTTATCATCAGTTCATCACAGTTGTTCCTGCTGTTGCTCAGGGAAAAGAGTCCTTCCTCTGCTACAGCATGGGATCCCTTTCACTGGAGACAGTTCTCCTTGAACTTCTCAAATCCATCCCATGGCCACCAGTGCTTCATAAACTGCTCCAGCATGGGTCACTTTTCCATGGGGTGCAGCCCTTCAGGCATAGCCTGCTCTACTGTGAGGCCCCCACAGGGTCACAGGTCTTACCAGGAAACCTGATCTCCTGTGGACTCCTCTCTCCACAGGTCTACAAGAACCTGCGGGGAGCACAGGACTCCCATGGGTTCACATCCTCTTTTGGTGATCTACCTGCTCCAACCTGGGTCTCCTCCACGGGCTACTAGTGGATCTCTGCACTCCCATTGACCTTCACGGGCTGCAGGGGCACAGCTGCTTCACCATTTTCATCACCATGGACTGCAGAGGAATCTCAATTCCAGCACTGGAGCACCTCCTGCCCCTCCTTCTACAATGACCTTGGTGTCCTCACATATTCTCACTCCTCTCTTCCCTCAACAATACATTTACATTTACAATTACATCTCAACAATAATTTTTTTCTTCTTAAATATGTTATCACAGAGGCATTATTACTATTTCTGATTGCCCCAGCCTTGGCCAGTGGTTGGTCTGTCTTGGAGCCATCTGGCATTAGCTTTGCTGGACATGGACGAAAATTCTAGCAGGTTCTCATAGCAGCCACCTCTGGAGCCCCACCCCCGCTACTAAAACCTGGCCATGCAAACCCTATCCATAATGTCGGGCCCAGATTCTTGCAATGTGTATTTTAATAGCTTACTTTTCACTCCTAGGGAAATATTGAAGTGATTTCACTAGAACCAGTGCTGGAGCTATAGCTAAGCAGTTATACCTTTTAAATTCTGGCCATTTCTTTTTTCCCAGCATTAAGTAGTATCTTCTAAAATAAACATTTCTCTTTGTAAATAACCATCAAGTTGCATGTTAGTATTTCAGTTGCCACCTGCTGACTGACTGTTGAAAGACTTTATCTAGTTGAAAAGCCCTTGCACAGTGGCAAGTCAATAATATTTCTACTCTTGCTAATTGTGTACTCATGTTTGTTCTGTATAGAACTACCCAGGCTTTTTCCCTGCTGTCTTTTCTTATGTTATCTAATTTGTAGCTTTTAATTATCTTTTTATCTTAATTTATCCTTTAATTTATCTTTAATTATCTTAATTTATCTTTTAATTTTCCTTAGCAGAGGTAAAATAGGTCCGTATTTTTCTACATTTTAAATTAACCCAAAGGCTGTGCACACATCTCATAAGGTGTCAAGACGGATTAAAAATCTGTTTGTTTGTGTCTTGGGGTGATTTTATGATGATACTCTATCCCCTAATCTGCTCTATGCCCAGAAATGGTTGCTGTAGCTTTAAGGTGGGTCCCAAGAGGGCCACGAGCCTTGGGGTCCCTTGCATGGGCTTTGTTCAAAGCCTCACTCATGGACATGCTGGGTGCCAAGTGGACTGGTGTTACTTTGTTGCTTAGCTTGTTGTTTTTATGTTAGCTTAAGCAAGAAGTTTCTTTCCCCTTTTCCGAGGCCTAGGAGACTGCAATCCTTCGTTGGCTTTTTTGGTTTTTTTGGTTTTTTTGTTTTGTTGGTTTTTTTTTTTCAACTGTTTGGTTTGGATTTGATCCGAGATCAGAGATGTGATCAGCTGGGGATCTGCGGGAAGCTGTGAGGAGACGCTCTGTCCTGGCCCCAGACCTGGGGTAAAGCTGATAGAGTGAAAGAAAGGACCCTGAAACCATTAGCTTCATCTGCTGTGAGGGGGAGACCAATATCAGAGATTGTGTTTTTCTTTTTTTTCTGCTGTGTGAACCTTTTTGCCTTCTCTGAGACAAAAGCTGTTACCATTTTGTTTCTCCCTGCCACATGGCCAGCTGGTTTTTCTTCCCCTGGCATTTGGATTTTATTTTGTTGTTGTTTCGGGGGGTGGGAAGGGCGGGCTGTGGCTCTGACATTTCAATATCTAGCATTTTTTGTTTGTTTGTTTTTTGTTTTCGTGCCGTTTGGGCACTTTGTTTGTCAATAAACAATTGGGGTTTTTTTCCCACTTTCATGCACTATTACTCTATTGTAAGTGAGAAGGGATTTCTGAAACCCTTTACTTTAGAGGGAACACTAATTCCAGAGTGTTTTCTCATAAACTTATCTCTAAACCAAGACAGTTTGCTTGGTTCCTAAATAGTTACTGTTTTTCTTAAAATATTTTCTGTATGAATATTTACATTTCACAGATAAATCTATTTCTCTTAATTTGAAATATAGTTCTTGCCAACTGACCAATACAGGAAAATACAAGTTGTTTATAAATCTGAGGAAGCAACTTTCCTTTTTTTTTCCAACCAGAAAGCATTCACTGTGTAGGGAGCTGGATTTCTTTTTCTTTATTATAGTTACGTTAAATATAGGAAAATGATTGTATACATTTTGTTGCAGCATGAGAGGTCTAAGAGAAAGAAAGGAAACACAATTACTGTCTTGAATATTTTATTGTGAAACAAACATGATTTGGGAATCTCTGATACTGATTTTACGCAGTTTCTAAATGGGGTCTGTATAATTGTGTTTCCTACAATACCTGACTATAAAATGTTCTTTCTTATGAAATAAGGCACAGAATCTTGCAATGACATTCTGATATTTCAGTTGTGTAGCCATTTGGTTCACCAAGAATGGTAAATTATAGTTCTATAAAGTGTACATTCTCTTTGCTTTTTTTGGGGCTGTAGTTCTGTAGAAGAGGTTATGCAGACCTTCCTGGAAGAGAAGGGAGATCATCAGCCTTTCTTGGGAGAATGAATTGTGAGAGGAGGCACACAAGCCTGCACAATATAGAGTGTTTAGGGTTTACCAGGAGCACAGCAATCCCCTATATGTGGAAATATGGGCAGTTTGCTGTGAAGCAAAGAGAATGGAAAGTCAGGACTTGCACTGATGCCTTTTTCCTGGTGTTAGGAAAATGAAGCTAGACATGGTTAGAGGGGTTGGGGTCTTTACCTCAGTATTTTAATCAGGATCCTGTTCAGGGCATCCACTTCAACCAGGTGAAGTGTGGCAAAATGCACCCCCCCCGCCAATCATACACACCAGTTATAGACTTTACACATTAGCATATCTAACAAGGGGGCCCAATAATGAGGTTGGGGTGGGCTAACCCCTAGTTTACAGAATCCTCCTGCCAGGAGACCTTGGGTTCCTGAGATAGTAGGAATGTTTGGTCTCCCTGGCTCTGCAGTTCTGGGGTGTTTAGTCTCAGGCCTGCAGAACACTTACAAAACACTGAGCACTAAACTAAGTAAAAGGTTGCAAGTATGCATACTGCTAATACTTGTGGATACAGAGAACTGTGTAAAAGGTATATAAAAGAAAAGACAAAAATCATTCCGGCATCAGCCCTAGACATGCCAAGGTAAACACTATGTGCTCACAATGGTAGAAGCCACCACAAGATGGTTGGAGACTTACCCTGTGCCTCGTGCCACTGCCCGGAACACCATCCTGGGCCTTGAAAAACAAGTCCTTTGGAGGCACGGTACCCCTGAGAGGATTGAGTCAGACAACGGGACTCATTTCAAGAACAACCTTATCAACACCTGGGCTAGGGAACATGGTATTGAATGGGTGTACCACACCCCCTACCATGCACCAGCTGCAGGTAAAGTGGAGAGGTGCAATGGACTGTTAAAAACCACCCTGAAAGCATTGGGTGGAGGCTCTTTTAAAAAATGGGAAAGGCATTTAGCAAAGGCCACCTGGTTAGTTAATACTAGAGGCTCTTCCAACAGAGCTGGCCCGGCCCAATCTGAGTCCCTGCATACAGTAGATGGAGACAAGGTCCCAGTGGTACATGTTAGAGGTCTGTTAGGGAAGACGGTGTGGGTCAACTCTGCCTCAAATACAGACAAACCCATCCAGGGGGTTGTCTTTGCTCAGGGACCAGGTTACACATGGTGGATAATGCAGAGAGATGGAACAAAACGATGTGTGCCCCAGGATTATTTGATTGTTGGATGAGAACCATGTGTAGATACCACTATTTGCTGAATTTCAGGGACATTGTCTGTATATAGCTGTACACTGTAGATATGTATATAAATACCACTATTTGCTGGATTTCGCTAACATTGTCTGTAAATAGCTGTACACTGTATATATATGTATACATATATGTATCAGTGTAGAATCAGACTGTATTAGTCTAGGTACTGAAATGACGATATGGGGATAAGGGGTGGAATGTCCTGGGTTGGCCATATGACCAGTTTGTATCCCCAGTCGTCCTCTTGCTTATGCTGGACATTAAGCTCTACAGCTTTAAGTTAGTCCCAGAGAGACAGAGAGGGTGAAAGTGGAGAAAAAACAAACAAACAAACACTCGCAGTTTGTCTGCAGGAGTTGCATCTTATCACTTGGAAATGGCCTTGAGGCTGCGTTCCAGCTGGCCAGGGGTTTTTTTTTATTCTCTCAGGTGTGTGTGGGAACGGCACACAGCGGAGGATTTCCTCGGATTTTTCTCGGCTTTTTTGCAGGGAGAGACTTTGTTTCTTTTGCTGTTTATTTTTTCCTTTTTCCTCCTCCTGGGACTGGTTGGCATTGCGTGGGCCCAAGACACCAGGGAACCCCCAGGGGGCTCCCCCCTCGCCGACTTCTACAGCTGGGCCCGGCAATCGGCCCCTGCTCCCCACTGGAGAACTGAACCGGACTCAGATGGACTCTGAATCTACCATCTCTTCAGAGGAAGGAGAGGTTTCATTGTTTTCATATTATCCAAATTTTTCCTATGCTTGTGAATATTCTATTTTTTAAATAAATAGGTTTTTTCCACTTTTCTCTAAGGAAATTCTTCCCGGACCCGTAAGGGGAGGGGTGATTGGAATCGACTCTCCCTAGAGGAGACCCACCCAGAGGTTTCCTCCTAAATATGTGCCCTAAACCAGGACAACCCTTTTGTGGATTCTGAGCTTATAGTCACATTTTGGGTTATATTTAACAGGCAAAAAGAATATGTTTGCCTAAGATAACCCATAGACTGTTATTAAATATCTCTCTTGTACGTGTGAGTTTATAAATACCTACGTATCATAACAGCTGTTCCAGAGTGGTCCTAAGTTATATCAAGCTTAGGCTTTTATTCCTGATAGTGGCCAATTCTTAGAGAGAGTATGTAGGGAACAAAGAACTCTTACAGTATTGATCATAGAAATCAGTCCTAGCTATATACTCAGGTAATTAGTTGTTTGTTACATTGCCTTTTTTATATGTCTTCCTAAGCTGGGATGCTGAAATATATTCATGTTTGTTACACAAGAGGTGCTCAGGAGAGATACTCTGTGCAAAAGATGGCAGAACTAAAATGGTATATTCAGTGTTCTGCTTTCAGTGCAAATTTAGACATACACTGAACAAACAAACAAATTCTTTATTTATCATTAATTCTTTAAAAATCTCACTCAAAATTGCCCCAGATAACTTCAAGTCTAAAGATAAGCATGTAGTTACTGAAGGTTTCTCCCTCTCTGATAAGAACAAACATGAACTTACTCATAAGAGAATACATTTACCTGTTGCTTTTCGTCTTGCTAGAGTCAAAGTAGGATGATGTATATATTTTGAACATAAAACAAAAACAGGGGTTTGAGAATTTTTTTTCTTTCAAAATTGCTATTGTCATGCTAGTATTAATGGAAAAATAATGCTGGAGTCTAACTTTTAATTTTATTGGACTTGCACCTCTTTGCTAAACATTATAGTGACACCTGATATTCAGTATAATGATTTTATATAACTGGGAAATTATTAACAGTAAGCAAAATGACATCAGCTACTTTGGGCCCTCATTACAGCAGCATATGGGTAAATGATGATGAAATTACTCCCTGTTTAAACAATAAATTGATATAGTTTTCTATCTATCCTTCTCTTTCATCATAGTTTTTTACAAGGCATGAAAAAACCTCCCTGAGATTTTTTATATTTGGGGTTATGTTAAACCTACCTATAAAATTGTTTCTTAATAAACAAAAAAAAGCTTAGCTTCTAGATGTACACATTGTTCTCTTCATTCATTGAAAATCATGAAATCAATATACTGATTCTGTCAGAATAGGAAATTACAAATGGGATTGATGGGAAAGTGCACATAAGGACAGAAATGCAGAGCAGAACACCCGGCTGCAAAATTAATACCTAAAAATTATGTGTTCAAAACTACCAATTGCCAAACTGAACATAGCCTTTCATCACTTATGTTGATCCTTTTCTGCTTTCACATTAAGTCACACAAGCCCAGTAGTTACAATATTTCAGTTGTTTACCTTCTGCTTAAAACTTCCAATGATAAACTTTTAACAGAACAAGTACAGCCAATTATTCCTGTTGTATTTCCCACCAAAAGAAAGGTATCTGGAGTTCTGATCATGTAATGGAGATGGAGAGCAGAATATATTACATATTTCCTTGCCTATTTTATTTCTTATAGAGGTAGGATTATGATAATGAAATCCACTGTTTTCTGGAAATGCTTTTAAGACTGTAATATATCTTTCCATTTCACATACTTTTATTGTGAAGAATTTCTAGCATTTTGAAAAATATTTGAACTTAGGAATTTCTTGCAACTTGGAGATAATTGTAGTTTTTCATAATTAAGAAGTTATTTGTTAATGTCTGAAAGTCTTCTTAATTTGAAGTGAACATTTTTTGACAAAAACTTTCCCATCTGAAGTTTCTAATTTGTCAGTAGAAATGTTTTTCAAGCAAGGTTAATACATCTTAGTTCCTTTCAGTATGGAAGAAACAGTGTTAAGAGCAGCAAATAACCAGCTGTGTTTAGAACACCTTATGAAGCCTAGATCGCTTTTCTAATTGGTCCAAACCTTGAATTTTGGATGAAGTTTCTAAGTACCAAATTACAGATTCAGTTTCACACAGGTCATATATACACTACAGAATTCTCTAGCATATGTCAATTACTATGATTTCTGATTTATATAGTCCTGAAATCAAATCCCTGAAGTGATTTTCTTCTAAAGTTTGATTTTTCTTAAACTGATTTTTCTTTTGTTAGTTCAGTCCCATAACTAAACTAAATGACATTGAAAAGTTAACTTTCCTTATGCCTTGCCTGAACTGTAAACTCACCCAAACTCACCTTAATTATGAGTTAATAAAAAAAGCATAAATATGCTTATTCATCACTGTTAAGCCTTCTTCAAAGTGTGTACTGAATTGTTTAAACTAGCTGAAAATGTCCTAACGTGGGAATCCCCAAACTCATGTTCTGGCAGACAGGAACTGATAAGCATGCAGGAGTCTTGTTCATAGTACTGTGATTCAAAAGACTTGGGGAATCTCTTCTTACGTCACTATCATATTTTTCTGCTCCTTTAAGTCACCTAAAATGTATGACCTGCAGATGGCATGTTTGTCACATTACACGACTATGCAAGTGATACGAGCAGGACTAGGTTTGCTTGTCTTTCAGGCTGTTTAGGTTCCATAACAATTCATCTCCCCCTGTGTTCTCACTATACTACATACATACAAGCATATAAAAAATTACAGTTTGATGAACATATTTCTTACAGAATGCTCATCACAGATTTTTGAAAATAATTTTCTGCTCTGAAATTCTCTTACCTTTGTACTGCAATGTTGAATTAAAACACTTAACCCTTAGCCACCATCTTGTTTATATTGGTGTAGCTTTTCTAAATTCTTTCACCTAAATACTTAGACTTCCACTTGGGTTTTACATAATTCGTTCTTTTATCTGACATGCTAGCAAGAAAATCTAATTTTAGAAATATATGGTGGGGGAAGGGGGAAATATAAACAGTGGTAGGCATAGTATATATTTCAGTAATACAAAGTAATACAAAACCCAGACAGACATTAAAAATTATTTTTTCCCCATCATCGCTGCTGTATTAATTTACTGAGACTTTTTTTCTGGTCTTCTCAGAGAATTTCTACATGATCCAAATTAATTACTTAAAGGTGATCATCTCTACCTTCCTTATACTGTGTAACAGCAGTATAATGCAACCAGTTTAAACTGTTTGTCTTAAAGGCCATATAAATTGGTCAATGCAAGTCAAATTTTAATGGGTTCTGTTGTAGGTTCTTTGGTTAGTAAGAGCACTTGCAATAGGATCTTTAAAAGACACTGATCTTGCCATGACATATTGAAGAATGTGCTGTAATTTAAATATGTAGATACTCACTCATGTGAAACTGAAAGCAGAAAAAACCTACTTTTAGTTTGCAACACTTTGCAGTTTCTTCCTCTAGATGTAAAGAAAGTGTCACAGCTGGCTTGCAGTCAGAGGTCCATGCTGCTCACTGAGTCCATGATATCACCAACTGATCTGTCATTCCATCCAAACAAGCATCCACCATGATCTTATTGAACCTTTATGTTTCATGTAAACTTTGACAAACAGAGGTATTAAAAGAACAATCAATACCACTGTCTGTACTGCAAATTAAAGCAGAAAAGAGGCGTAATGACTAAAGTTTTAAAGGAAAGGGGTTTGAATGGGTGAGAAACTCAAGAAATAATTGCTCATTAGTTTCTGGCATGTCCTTTTTATTGACTAAAAATTTCTGCCAAAGATTTATTTCCAAGTGTAATGGTTGACCCGTGCCCAGTCACCCTCTCAATCCTCAGTGCGACTGGAGGAGAAAACAAGAAAAATCTTGTGGGTCAAGGTAGAAACAAGGATATAATTTACCAATTACTATCATGAGCAAACCAACTTTAGTTTGGGGAATAGTAATTTTATTTATTTCCTATTAAAATAGATCTAGGTGGTGAGAAACAGAGACAAAACCCATAACACCTTTCTCCTAACCATTCCCCACCTTTTTCTCAGCCTCAATTATCAAGTTTTGTACTTCCCCTCTGCCTGTGCCCCGAGCAGGATGGGGAGCTGCGCTCAGTCCATAGTCACATCTGGAACCCCTCACGCCCTCTCCCCTCGGGGTTGGCAGCCCGTTTCACCACATATCACATCGCACATCCGTGCCTAGCAGCTGCTCTGCACTTTCCCGGCTGCTCTTCCCGGGGCCGGGTTTGCGGGGCTGCGAGACTGTAGGGCTGCGGGGCCGTGCCCTGCGCTGCGGCTGCTGGGCTGCCGGAGCCAGCTGTGCCCTGCTCGGGGCAAATCGATCCTCTCCTCAGAGAGCTTGCAGGGGCCTGACGAGATCCCTGCCAACGGCCGGTACAATAAAAAACAGTAGATGAACTTACAATAATTAATAAAGACAGTTAAAAATACAACTGATATCTCATACCTTTGCGTTTGTTCTCTATTTATGAAACTCCTAGGAATGTTAACTGAAGTTTAATTATAGCCAGTCAGTGGTAATGTATCAAGACTTGAAGATAAGAGGTAAGGAAACATAGCTAAGTCAAACTGTGTGTTTAATTTTTGGTGTGGCAGACAAAGCATTTCACAACACTATTTTCCATCAGAAAAAGCCTATGACATATTTTTCACAGAAAATGTTACTGAATACTTTTGGTATTATTTTATTTAGTATTTTATTTTTGTTTAGTACGAATTTGAAATCTTGTCTGGTAGTAATGGCAATTTTTTGCATTCCCGAAATAATTGTTTTTGATTTATTAGGTGTTTTGACTTTTGGTTTTGACTTTAGACTAAAAAAAAAAATTAGAATACAAATTCTGAGTTTCACTTCTGTCTAAATTTCAGTGCCAGTTTCTGGAGAAATCAGGACATGCAACTCCTGTTTTACAAAGGGCCAAAGATGTTCTGACCTAATTGTAATCAATTTATACACCGTAGATGTCAATCTTTTTTACCTTCTGCAATGCTATTAATAGAAGAAAACTGTCATAATAACTTTAATAAATACCACCCTTAAGCCTCTCTAAACCTCATGATCTGTGTAAGAACAAGTCCTCTGACTCTCTGAAACCCACCAGTTTTTGAGTGAACTTCTGTATGCTGTGTGCAAACCCAGCATATTGGCCCTGACCATAGGCTAACATCCATGTGTTATCCAGAAGAATTCCTCAGAGCCACAACTTTGATATATGGATTGCTTGTATTCCAACTAAATGTATTGTAGGTTAATCTTAATTTGCTCATGGTGGTAGAATATGAAAATGCCAGTTTGATCCTGTGTGCTTTATTCAGGTAAAATACATTTTTTTTTTCCCACTGTGGTCAGTTAGATACTAATATTATGAACGAATTAAATTTCTAGATAAATTAGAAGTATGAAAAGTAATTTAAAACTACTAATTGAAAAACATTATTGCTTTACATGAACACTGATAAATCACATCATTTCAGTGCTCATTTTTCATAGCACCATGTTATCTCCTGTGAAGAAAATGTGTTTTAAAGTCTTGATATTATTCTCAAATACTATAACATTAAAAATCTGATGTAAAAATGTATTTGTCAAAGAAATCTACAAAACTGCAAAGAAAAGCTTACAAATACATGTTTTAACAAAGATGGGTGTGATTTCTCTAACAATAATAAAATTTTAGAGAAAATAATTTTCTCATCTTAAACTGTGCATTTGTGAGCACTACTTATATACTGCTCAGAAATAGCACTTTTGTCTACAATTCTGTTCATAAATATAGGCACAGAGTGTGACCATTTCTCTCCTTTTAGAACTACTGCAATGCATATGGAAAACAGATGACTAAATGTTACACATTATGATGTAGAGCAAATCAGTGCATTTCAGTGTAATATCATAAACCAAATACTGAAATTGGCAAGGAAAAAAAATACACTAAAGAATCTTCCAATATAGGTTAGTTTTGTGTTATAAGAATTTGTTTTTATGTATAACATTGGCCTACAAGGAAATTCTGGTAGCATCAGCCAAACTTGAAAATCATTCAAATTTTTTCAAATAGTCATAAGAAAATTGATGTCACAAAGGAATCAAAATTTGGTATTATATGTATACCAACTTTCAGAAGTGGGAGTGTATGTCATCTCCCATCTGCTTCATTTTGGGGAGTTTATTTTTATGGCTTTTGATTTCTCAGAGTAGTTTAATTAATCAGCTTACTCATGTTGACTGTTAACCAATTCCACTATTTCTGCAAAACTAAGATATAATAATACTTGTGAACCTAATTCAGGTCTGGAAAATTTGACGGGTAGACACTCCTCGTAGGATAAATCTTTGCAACATGCTTCAAGAAGAAATAAGAGCACAAGGCATGATGTGAAGATGAAAAGGGAATGCGAACCAAAGATCTGGGAGGAATGCCAGAACTTGAAACAGCTGCCATACAACAAAGGTCCCTCGCAGCATTGTGGTCTGCATATATTAAAGGCATGACCACAATGCCATGAAGTTAGTCCTGTAACTCGATCTGCAGTTAATCCATGTAACAATTTGCATTCATTGATCACATTTATACCAGCAAATTAAAGACGACTTGATAGTTTTCTGACATGGCAGCCCATGCCCATATTGTAATAACTTTTAGCTTCCAAAACAGGCTGGCTGTATGCAAGCTATCCACCAGGAATATTTCCTATCTTCCAAATGATTACTTGGATTTTTTTTGCGAGAATGTTTGTTGCCATGAAATCATACAAAGGATTGTTCTCGGATAAATATGACCAAGAAAATATTAATTCATAATTATCAGCCTGTCTGGTGATTTTTTTTTTTGGTAGATTTAGGAAGTTTAAATGAGGTTTGATTTAATAGACTTCAGAAACCAATGTAATAAGGAATATGCACTCGACATTAAAGACAGCCAAGGACCTTTATCTTCAAATGGGCTAGGTTCCTAAATGTGATTTTAAAGTACAATTTGTCACCTACTCATCTCAGGCTGCTGTTTAACAATGGAAATGCCTAATTGAATAATCTAGGCACATTGACTTCTGCTTTGAATAAATTGAAAACCACTGAACTGGTCGGTGATGGTGCCAAATTGCCCCACATAAAAAGACATAAAAATTTGTGGTTTGTCATCCCTGTACTTTGTCATACCTGTTCTTTGAAAGTCTGGACCTTGATACTACCAGGGTAATACCCTAGAAGCTAGGTTGAGCAGTCATTTTAGTTTGTCTTATAAATTAAAAAATATGTCATTATTTTATACAGAATTGAATTTCTCACATATTTGTGACCAATGAGCATTAAAGAAGACAGAAGAAGGATTTTAGATCGTATGTATCACGTTTCACTCGGGTATGCGAAGCACTGTGACACTGGATGTAAAATGGGACTGAAGAAAGAGTACTCTTCAGGTTTTTTGTTTTCTTGAGCTAGGGTAGATATAATTTTCATACATGTTTAAAATTGTGTATTCTGCAGGTATGAAAGTGGAGTTGTTGACAGAGGTTGCTGGCTAGGTTGGGTGACTTTGTACTGGTCTTTGTGAATCCCATTCTCTGACTCCCAGCTGATCTTACAAATTTTATACATCTGACTAGATGCCTGACTTGGGGTTTTATTTTCCAGTATAACAGATCAGTTACAAGTTAGGTGTCCCACTATTCTACGTAATTCATATTTTTTTAAATTTTAATCTAAGATGACTAAAAATAATGTGTTCAAACTATTGTGCTACTTAGTGTAAATCATCAATATTTACACATAACTTTCCTCATATTATATACTATTTTAATCACCTTGAATATCATTAATGAACTTATTTAGCTGAATCTAATGCTGAAGAATCTTCAAGCTGAAATAGACCAGAAAGTAACATAAGTATACTCTGAGCCAAGCTGTGGACTTATTTAAAAAGAACCCTTAATACTAATTTTGCAGAAGTACAACAGTGCCATTTTATTGATACATGCATTTTATATGACTAGAAGAAGTATTTTAATTAAATTGATTGCAAAATTCTTTTAGGTACTAGAATATCTGTGACTTTATAAATAAAAAAATGTAAAGGAAAAAGATGGTAGACTTATTGTAAGAATACCCTTAGCACCTAGTTAATGACCACTCAAGCTTTATGTGCTTACAGCAAAGTTAAATGGAAGCAGAAAATCATAGATACTGATGGAATACTTTTATTTATTGCGTCCACTTTTTCTGGGAAGTGTCAATTTTCAGTCTCATAGATTTGCCTCATAATCATTGCACACGCAGGGGTATGCAGATGTATTACAGATGCAATAAACAGAATAAAAACAGTGGACTTCTTTGTGTTCATTCTGAGTAAGCCATAATGATAGCACATAAATTTAACTCAAAGTTTAATTTTAAATAGTTTGAATACCACTATGGTAAATATATGGCAGAGTATGCCGAGCTCTTTTGGGAGAGCATAATATACTCACATTCTACCTGCACTTATGGACAAGGATTTTTTTTTTTTTCTTAGAAGGCTTTGGAAACAGACATCATTTCACCTGACAGCAGTTTCATTAATTCTCTGGCATCTAATTCAAAATGCATGTATTGTGCTAGTTTTTAAATAGAAGTAACACAGGTTTTTGTAGGAAATTGTAGACTCAGAAGTGTTTATTCATTGATCAAAATGCATATTTAGCTGATCACTTTGCTCTTTTCCCCTAGTTATGATAATGATCCATTTAATATCTGCCTACCGTAGTGTAATATTTGATTATCAGTTTTGAAAGACTACACCAGATATTATTTTTGTTTTGTCTGTAGGCTGTTTGGTGACTAAAGTCACTGCAATGTAGTAAATGTTTCTCTCAGACACCACCTGTTAGATCAATAGTGAATTCACACAGGGATTAAAGATACACAAATGTTTTCTCAATGTATTTGTCATAAATTGTGTAGCACAGAGAATAGAAAATTCTACTAGTTTGTCCC
This sequence comes from Petroica traversi, assembly GCA_025920805.1. NCBI lineage: Eukaryota > Metazoa > Chordata > Aves > Passeriformes > Petroicidae > Petroica > Petroica traversi. Next base: position 654,239 of record JAHLSL010000218.1, on the reverse strand, counting down.
AACATCATAAAATACTTAGCTTATTCCAGGCATTGCAGATGTTCTTTTGAAGAACACTTGAATGATCCTCCATTGGTGCCCTTTAACTTTTCTTGAGTGTGGATAAATGGTCACTGATATCAAGCTGTTCTAAATACGTCATTAACAATTGTAAGATTTAAAAATTTAAAAATTTATAATCAAGCAGCGTCCATCCAGATTTCTAAGGATCTTTGAAATTAATTGCAAGAAGGAATGCTAGTAAAAGCAATGAAAATAGTTATCGGTATTTCTTCTTGCTGTTTTAACCATGTTTGAATCTAATCCATCACCCCAATATGACCAACCTTGTATAGCCTGAAAACTGTTATTTAATGTTATTTCCTAACATAATGTTAACCTAACTGCATCAGTGTGTCTTCACCACAAAGGTGTAACAGAATTAAAACATAATGGAATTAATCAGCTGGTGGGTGCTGCAAAAATTTTTGTGATTTTCTTTTCTAAGAGAGAACAGGAATTCAATAAGATGTTTTGTTATGCTATGTTTCTCGTTACACTGACAAGCAACTGTTTACCAGTAGGGGCTCTAAGCTTAATCTTGTCATGAAGACCACAACACATGATCAGTCTGAGTTATACCATAGGTGCACTAGTATTTAAGCACACACTCTTACACAGCATAGATTAACACTGCAAATGTAGATACATATACTAGATTTGAACACACTAGAAAAGACCAGCTTAGGTGGGTTATTTGTTAATGGTTTTCATTTGAGAAACACATCAACATCCCACATGCTTTCTTAAGTTGTTTCAGACAGCCTTATATTTACAACACAGTTCTGTCTAGCTGTATCTCCTTGTTGCTTTAAGTGCTATGGTTACTGAATTTTCATTTCATCTGTTTTCACAATTGGGAACGCATACTAGTCACTGTTTGGGTTGTTTTTTAATGATTCTCTCTTATTCTAATTCTTCAGATCTTATAGCTTTGCCTACATACAGTAATATTTCAGTAATATCCAGTGGAGTTTTGTATAGGAGCACTGGCCTAGATATAACCTGTGGACTAGATTTGATACACTGTTTTCAGTAATGTGGTTACAGTTGGCCTTGTCTGTAATCAGATTCATGACTCACAGCACTGATAGTGTTGGCTCGTAATGTTTATGCTTGATCTCATTGTAGGACTGTGCGGTCAATATGAGACAGACTTCGGCAGAGGGAGGAGCCAAATTTTGAAATTAAAATTTCCAACCTTGGGCTTCTAGAAGACTGTAATTGCTGTCTGCTCTGGAGTACTTTGAGGCTGTGTATTTTGTCATGCATGCTTATTGCAAATAAAACAACCTAACGACACTGATTTATTGTAATTATATTCATACTTCATGCATTTTTTCCAGTTGTTCTTTTGCTTCTGACATTTTATAAGTTTGTTCTGAACACGGGGAAATCTTGTGTATTTTTAAATAACTAATATTGTATAAAATATAAATTGTATAAAATATGCTGTATTTAAATGCTGACATGTAACTTTGAGTATATTTAGTTGACTGGAGGATGGATGGAAAAAAATTATTCCAGTGTTTTTCCATTAGGAAAACATGTTTTCTATATTGTCATGGTTTAGGAATTGTACACATCAATACAGTGGCCCCACTGAGACTCTTCAAACCATATTCCTCCTCTCCATGAGCAAAAGAAGAAAAGCAACCCACAGTGCATTTTCTTTCTCAGCAGCAAAAAGGGCATTTTTTATACCTCATGGGTATATTCCAGACTGTGGTATCAGCACGTATAGAGAAGAAAGGGGCTCACCTGACATACACACTACTGTTTTACAGTGAAAAAAAGATGCAGTGCTGACAGAAAATTGTATGAGTTTAAATTGCTGCAGTATTCTTTTGGTTTGCTTTTGTTGTTTTGCATTTTTAATTAAAAATTCATATGTGATGCTTTGATAAAAATATTCTCTTCCATTGTTAATTCCTGTGCTGTCAGAGTTTTGAGGAAGGCAAAAAACCTATCTTCTTGCTGAAATGAGTCAATTGCTTGCCTGCTGACCTGATGGGGAGTGGGACAGAAGGGAAGTATGGTTTTCGAAATTAATACTTACATAAATTTATAAGGCCCGAGTTAGTTTTCTAATAAAATTAATGGTTTCTTTTAGCATCTTTGTTTAGTATTAGTGTAGGTGAAACTATAAATTTGAAAAAAACATTATTTAAAACAAAAAAATTAAACCAAAGGCTTATTGATGCAAATTAAAGCCTTAAGAGGAAACAATAGTAGGCTGTCACAGAAGTTGTAGTTACAATAATTATGAAGTTCATAGATTATTAGATTCTGCCATCCCAATGTAAATGGGTATCTATCTTATTTAGATGACTGTTGATGAACTAAGTGATTGCTGTAGGTTACTTCCAACTAAACTCTTCTATTCGAAATCCCACCAAGGCTGTTAACTAGGTGATTTGATTAATCTCAAATCTAGGTTTCTTGGCCAAGTTTTTTATCTAGATGTTTTTCAGGATACAGTGAAAAAGTTAACTCTAGACAGCATTTTATCTCCAGGTTTTAATTAAGTTTCTCAGGAGGTCTCTTCTTCTCTCCTTCTCTGTCTCTTTCTCTAACCCCTACCTCTTTCTCTCTCACTCTAATACTCTCTCCCTTCATCTTCTTCTTCTTTCTCCTCTTCTACTTCCTCTCACATATTTCCTTCCTCTCTTTCTCCTCTTTTGCTTTGCCTCTTCCTTCTCCTAGTCCTCCTCTTTCTCTCCCTATTCTTCTCCTCCCCTCTTCCTTTCAATCTCTCCCAGCCTCCTTGCTCTCTGCATCCCCTTCCCCTACTGTCTTGCCTCCTCCCTCTCTCAAAGAAATGTAGGTGAATCTCTTACAAAGACACTTAAATTTAAAGCATGCAGATGCAAATGAGGTGCAACTGTAATTGTCTGCTGATCAAAATAATTGAAGGTATGCCTTAGTCATCAAACAGCAAGAGGAAGGAGGAGCTGGTGCACAATGTGAAACAGTTGGTATAGAGAGTCAAGCAGGAATTTTTTATACAAGTTTTGAGAGTTTTTCCTAATTCAGACCAGCTCTGGTTTGGTCCCAGGGACTGCACTTCCAGGTAAATGGGAAATGTGGTTGGGTTTTTGGATTATTCCTACCGTTTTAGTTTCATCCAAAGGAATTCAGCTTACATTCTGTGAAACTGCTTCATGATGGAAAGAAACTGCAGCAAGTGGGGAGTGATAAGGAGATTATCTTCAGAAAAGCACTCCTGATCCAAATGAAACTTTCACATTTGTAAATGTAACAAAATAAATTCATGGAATCAGAATTCTGTAACCTGTAAATTAGGGTAAGAGGGCTGTACATGCTGATTATAGAATTTACTACCCATCAATGTAATGTCTTTGTTGAAGACATGAAACATGTCTTGTATAAAGAAGTTTTTTACCAGGATTTGAGTTGCAGCAAGGTAGTTCTGCTTCATTTGAAGTTAACGGGAATAGAATCAGGGCCTGACAGATCATTGCCATTGTTTTGTAACAGGATATAGCATGCTGAAATATCTTTGACGCTTTTGTGCAGTGTCCTTTGCAAGACTGGGGCATATAGGGAGACGTAAAATTACATTGCTCATCAGTTAGAGACTCTTTTTTTTCCCAGTAAGAAGGCCTATACAGGTATAACTCATATTTTGACTGAAGTAGTAATTTGATCATAACTAGTATTTACTGTAAGAATAGGAATGGATGCATTATCAAGAAAAAATTATTCATCTAGTAATGATTCATAATACAGTCTTAGTCAACAGATTTATGAATGCATCTATGTTAAAATAAGTTATAAAAAAGACGAAAAAGATTGCTTTGCCTTGCAAGTCACAATATGAGGCATTGCAAATACTAAGGTTAAAACACTTAATGATCTGATCCTTCTGCTGTTTGAGTCATAAGCTTGCTTCATTAATATTAAAATACATGCTAAAATGAAGAAAGCAAAGTTGCTGAAAATTTACCAGACAGTGAATTAGTCACAGAATCACAAAATGGTTGGTGTAAAGAGGTCTCTGGAAAGAATCTAGACTAGCCCCCATGCTAAAGCAGGCGCAGTTCCTCCACTAAGCATATTTTGGTCTATTAAGAAAAGCTGCCATCTGTAATAATGGATGTATCTTCCATTTATCCTATCCTTAAAACCAGATTTTCCCAGATATGTTTCTAGTTACATTTGTCTGCTTTTGCCTCCTGACTTTCCAGAATGATTTCACTGTGGGTGGGCTCATCAACTCAAGGCAATTGTTAATGGGGAAAGGAAAACCATACTATACCCATACAAATTACCCTGATTTGTGGATATTTATTCAAGCTTTTATGTTAGATTATTATCTGTATGAAGTTCTTGGGCAAGCCCACAAAAATGTGTTTGTCGACCATTTTGTTGACCAAAAATAATCACGTTTATTTTGAAATTTGCAATATAATATTAAATTGTGATTTTCTTTAGATGTTTGAGCTGCAGTGTTTAAAGTAGGTATATGTTTAAAGATTATTTAGTTCTTTTCTGTTACCTTTGGAAAGGCATATGTGGGAATGATTTAACTGATTTTTAAATGAAAAGTAGAAGCGAGCATCTCCAAGGAAATATATCTGTTTATTCACCATGGAAGTGAGATTCCTAATTTATGGAATTCATCAGTGAAATGCTGCATATTTACACCCTCTAAGAACATGTAGTCCTACTATGTGTAGATGAAAAATAATGCCTCGATAACGAATTAAGCCCCTCAGTTTACAGAACTTAGACTTTGTAATATATTTACTATGATCTTAAGTACTCTTTCCCCTGTGTTAAATACTTTATTATTTTTTTTACTTTTTAAAACCTGCCAAACTTTACTTAATAAACATTTCTTAAGATCTTCAAATGCAGCTAATTTTGCCAATGAAATGGAAAAGCAAATTTCCTATTATCTCACAAATATTTTTGCTAGGAGATTCCTATTTATAGGGATAATGCTTTGCTTTTCTAATTAATGGATAAGTTATTTTAATTATGGAATTAATTTTTAATTCTGATTACATACATTCTCAAATACTAACCCAAATTTCAGGTTTTTCTATTTTGTTTTTTATTTTGAAAAAAATAGTCTTGCAAAGTATCTGGTTTTTCCATGTGAAAGCTTATATACATAAACTGAAGGATTTTCACTAAGCGATAACAATATTTTTCTACTTACAACCATTATGTACTTAATTTTAATCAAGGCAATGTTGTACCATATATGACTACTGTAAGTACCTTTCTGACTCCTTGCACAATAAAGAGTTAGACATTCTCTCTATCCTTGTAAGAGCAAAAAAAAAAAAAAAAAAAAAAAAAGGATAAAAATTTGGTTTGGAATTTTGTGAAACATGCAAGTACAGGTTGTGAAGGGACTGGAGGAAGTCTGAGCTAGCAGATAAGCTAAACTGCTCAAATCTCTTTAAAAAGCAAAAGACTTGAGAGTGTTGTTAAAAAAGGTGAACATGTTTAATTTATGGACAATTGTTTACCATCACGGACGAACTACCCACAATATGTTGCACATTATGCCTTAAAAAAACTTTCAACATGTGGAAAACAATTTCTAATCTGGCTTGCTATGTAAGTTTATCAAGAAACCAATGTGAAAAACCTTTTTCTTCCTACAGTACACCTAACGACTTATGACTTGGTTTCAGGCTTGTCCCACATTATGATGTGGGAGGCAGCAGCCATTGAGCTGATGGATAACAAGCTGCTGAGAGAGTTCAAATTAGGATATTAATACTGCTACATCCATCTGTAAACATTCTGCAGTTAAAGACTCTGCAGCCTTCGACTTTATTGACTATGACGTTGTTAAGACTTCAAAGAAAAGCCAATAGTTTAATATTTGCAGAGTTATAGACAATTGTTTACATTAAATAAACTCTCTTTTGATGGTACTTTGAGAATAAACTAGAGCTTTTACAAATTTACCCTCAAGTTATGGCTGTACTTTTTGTATCAATGGCATTTCTAGAACAAATAAATATTTATTTCAGAAGTATCCTATTGGCTGTAGAACAAAAAGTAGTGTCTAGTTCTCTTTGAAATATGTATCTAGATGACAGAGATATCCAATTGCTGTTATGACATGAATGTAATGTTTTATAAATGTGACCAAAGAGGTAGGTCTTGTTTCAAATAAGGGCTGACACAGGCCAAAATTTCCTGATCATTAAACGAAGATCTTTTCTGAGCATCAAAAAACTTTCACATTTGTAATTTTTTTAGTGCTATTGCTCAGAAAGTGTGTCAAGAAAGCAAAAATATGAATGTTTTACTTGTACATTATCCAAGAGTTTGTTTTTCTATTACTTTTTTTCTAGTTTTTGTAGAAAGTCAGTCAGGATAAATTCTGACTGTTGAATTACTGAACTACATAACTACAGAGCACTGTAGAATCCTGTATATAGAAAAAGACCTCTAATATCATGTGACAAACTGGAAAGATTGATGTCTTAAGACATTTTGGGGTACATATGTAGGGGGGGGAGCAGACAGGTTGGGCCTTGCTCTGATGAGGCAGTGCACTGCCCTCTGTACCCCCATTCCTAGAGCCTGTATTCCAGACCAGCAGTAACTGCCAATCCCTGGCACACCAGAGGCTCCATGCCTGCTTCTGGAGCCCCTAACCCAGCTTCTGAGAGGCCATATGACTGGAAGCCCCACCTGGGGGAACATGACAGGAAGGCCAAGAGGTATTTAAGACTGAACATGAGACAAGCATGTGTATTGACCCTACCTCCCCTTGAAATATCTATCTGAACCCCACTGGAACCCAGGATTTGGCAGCTATATGTGTGCTTTTCTGTATATTTTCTGTCCTTTTCTCCTTCTTCTAATTTTCTCTTCTTGGATTTTTTTAGTAACTTAAAATCAAATGCACCCAGAGTTTGGTAAGTTGAATGGGCCAGGTTAATCCTAAGAAAAGTTTTTTATGTTGATTGAATGTTACACTAAATCTTTTGCCAATGTTCTCTGATTTTCTAAAGTGGCCAGGAAAATTCTTCTTGTTGTTCTGACATCTTGAGAATATCTTGTTAGTTTTTCTCCCATGTGTCTAACTCAGAGTACATGAACAACTGTAAGCTGTTTTAAAAGTCTCATTGAATGAGTTGTTATGGACCTCTCATATGGTCACCTCATCTACACAGCCAGCTATATCTGTATCAGCACCACATCTACATGTCTGTTAAATACTGCCAGGGATGGTGACTCAACCAGTTCCCTGGGCAGCCTGTTCCAATGCTTGATAACAGTTTTGTGAAGAGATATTTACTAATATCCAGTCTAAAGCTTCCCTTATGCAACTGGAGGCTGTTTTCCCTTGTTCTATGCTTGTTATTGGGAGAAAAGACTGACATCCTTCCCACTTTCAGGTAGTTGTAGGGATTGCTAAGGTCCTCTCGAGGCTCCTTTTCTCCAGGATAAACACTCTCATCTCCCTCAGCTGCTCCTTATAACACTTGTGCTCTGGACACTTCTCCAGCTTTGTTGACACACTCCATCACCTCAGTGTCTTTCTTGAAGGGTAGGGCCAAAAGCAGATTTTGTGGTGCAGTCTGGTGCAGCCAGTGCTGAATACAGAGGGTTGAACTTGCCTAGTCCTGCTGGCCACACTATTTCTGATACAGGCCAGGATGCCATTGGTGCTGCTGGCTCATGTTCAGACAGCAGCCAACCAACACCCCCAGGTCCTTTTCTGCTGGGCAGCTTTCCAGCCACTCTGCCCCCAGCCTGTAGCACTGCATGGGGTTGTTGTGACCCCAATCCTGGGCTTGGCACCTGCCTTGTTGACCCTCATACAACTGGCCTTGGTGCATGGATCCAGCCTGCCTGGATTCCTCTGTAGAGCCTTCCTACCCTCAAACATATCAACACTTCTGGCCCAGCTTGGTCTTGTCTGCAAAGTAAGTGAGGTTGCACTTGACTGCCTCATTCAGATCATCAATAAAACTACTAACATGCCTGATCTCAACACTGAGCCCTGGGGAACACCACTTGTAGCTATTTACCAGCTGTGTGTAACTCCATTCACCACCATCCTCTGGGCCTTATCATCCATCCAGTTTTTTCCCAGTGGACAGTGTACCTATGAAAGGCATGAGCAGTCAGTTTCTCCAAGAGAATGCTGTGGGAAAACACTGTGAAAATCTTTATTGAAGTCTAGATAGGCAACATCCACTCAGCCTTTCCCTCAGCCATAAGTGGGTTACCTTGTCATAGAAGAAAAACAGGTTGGTCAAGCAAGATCTGCCTCTCACAAACCCTTGCTGTCTGGGCTTGATATCTTGGTTATCCTGTACATGTCATGTGATGGTATTCTGAATGCACTGGTCCACAACCTTCCCTGGCATCAAGGTCAGACTGACAGGCATCAGTTTCCCGGATCATCCTTCTGACCCTTCTTGTAGATGGGCATCACACTAGGTAACCTGCAGTCAATGGGGACTTCCCATTGTAACATATAAAATTAGTACCACTGTTTGCAGAATTTATACTGTGAATGGTTTACTATGCTATTTCTATTAAAAAATAAATCCGCCTGTTTTAATGTATTCCCAGATGTCACAATAAAATAAAGAACTATGAATATTTCCATTTTGGATATGTAACTTCAGTTTTCTTATACAGGCCGATTTGCCCAGAAAGAGTTGTTTGGGTGTTTATAAAGTATATATACTGTAGTACAAGTACAAGACAAGTACAAGACTACTGTCAAGCAAAAAGGCAGATGCGAACAAGTTTGAAAATAGTTAGCTGAACTTATACATATTATGACACTGTCTTCCTACTTAGCTACAAGGCAAAATTCTGACTCTTGGACAGATTCTAGTGCTACTGGAAGGCTTGCCTGGCTATGCCTTTATAGTCTGAACTGTACTTCTGATTTACAGCAAAAGATGCCACTCTTGTTCGTAACTTAGGCCGTGACACGTGCATACACTTAACAGGGTGACAAATGTTCTAAACTGGAGCCACAATCTTCAATGCCTTTTTGTGATATGACAGAGGACTTTGTTGGTTTTTTCCCTTTGTTCTGAAGTGTAAGAGAAAGTACCTTTGATCTCAAGTTGATTCAACTACCATTTTTTGTGATCTCCAACTGTGAAATGCTATATAAATATTAAGTTTAATTATGAGAGGTTTCATTGCATTTTCACTATTCCTTTTCATTTGCATATGTTTTATGTTTTCATGAGCACTGTTGCTGCTTCCGAATATGGCAGAGTAAATAATAAGCAAATGTATCCAAAGAACTCAAACTGGATTCTAAGTGGTTTTACAGATTGGCTGCGCTTGGAGCTTTTTTCCCAATAAACTCAGACAGTCTAGAGAAGATCTTTAGAACCAACTCTAGGCACTGCTTTTTGAAAATTACTTCTAACAAGTCAAATTATGTGGTGTTCTTATTTCTCCTGCTAATGAATAGATGCTCCAAAATATCTGGCTGGATAACTCATGGAACTGACTGCTTGCTAAACAGAAAAAAGGGTATGCAGATCAGTGCTTTACAAGTAGTGTCAATGGTTAGTGTTGCTTTGCTAATGGGCAATCTGTTTAAACTTCACAGAACTCTAATTCTGATAACCAGCCTGGATTCCTTGTCAGGTTTATGTCTGAAATCTAGGTGTTTGGGGAATTTTACTGGAATTATTTGTGTTAATTTTACTTTGATGTTGGAATTTCATATACTATAAAGTAATATTTTGAGGAGAGGCTGGCATGCAGTAGCCAGAAAATATCTTTTTCCTCGTCTGTCTAAACATGAGTCATCGGTAAACCTCAGTAAGTGAACTGTCAATAGATGATGCGATTTACTGAAAGCAACCATCTGGCCTAATCTCTTTTGTATGTTAACCAATCTCAGTGCTTCTTTTCTGTGCAGACACTGAGCATGACAGAGGGAGAATAATGAAGCCTTAACTCTTCCCACTGAGTTGGTGGGCTGTGTATCAGCAAGTATATGAAACATAAATGCTAGTGAAGTGTGGTTCATGATGTCTTATGTAAACTGTCTTAGAACCAAGGAAAGCAGCACTTAGTTCCTGCCTTTTTGCTGTCTGGGTTTTGGTTTCAGAAGGCAATGGAATGGGAAAGAAAAGTGAAAGATCACACTGAGGTTAGAACTCTATGAAAGATCCTTTTTGAAAATAGCAGTAATTTCATCACTCTTTGAATTTAAAGATTAATTTAATTTAATTTTTTTTTTTTGTGCAGCTTCATATCAGCCCTCAATGCAAAATACTGAAAACCTGGAACATACTGGCTTACAGTGCACTTGCTCAAAGGAGTATAATTATGTCCAATATGTAAAATCAGTATCCATGATCATATTTACATTTGGGTAGTAAGGATGTAAAGAGAGCAGGTTCTTCTACTACAGTGCAGTTACTTTGAGAGAAAATAGTGTGGCAGATACAGACTTTGTTACAATTTATTATCATTTTGGGGACTAGGACACCTCTGAACACAAAGTCCCTTTCACATTTTCCAGGGACAGTGCAACAATATAAACTAATAATTTATATCTGCAATAGGCTTGCTCCTGAAAAAATTTGCCAGTCTAATGGACACTACAGTCAACTTATTTAAAAATATATTCCTTTTAGTGGATGCTGATGAAGGGATAGGCAGTCCTTGCTAGCTCTAAAAGCAAAACAAGTGTAGAAAATAAAATTTTTTAAAAATGCATACTGGTGGAATAGAAGCATACAATTGTAATAATACCATATAGAAAAGTTGTTTCTGACTATACTGGGAACTCTAGCATCATTTCAAATTTGCAAGAAAGAAATTATTCTAGAACTGGGGACACCTGAAAATGTAACTTCTTAAAAGTCCCTATTAATCCTGACTTGCTATTTTCATACTATACTTACTTTACACATCCTGAGGCCTCTGATTCATGTAGTGACATCAGTAGGTAATCTTTCTTCCTTTATATCTTGGCCCGCTCCATTTAGAAAATAATCTTCTGGTCATTGAAAATGAACTAAGGATCTTCAGGGACGCTAATAGTCAGCAACTTGTAGGAAGGTATAAGAATCTTATACTGTTTGCCACAGCTCAGATTTTGCTTTTATAAACAGTACTGAGTACATTTTGTACCGTCTTAGGAGTAGTCCAACACAGCTGATGAAAAGGTTCTCCTTGGTTTCTCAGTTGCCTTGAGCTAGATGTCAGCATAATCTGGAGCAGATTGGCATCCTATTCTTAAACTGTCTCAGCTCTTCTGAAACAACTAGTTAGCAAACAACTTTCCTACTACTCTTTATGTAGGGCATGTAATGTACTCTGAAATCATTGAGCAACTTACAGCTTAAGCCACTTGAATTGAGAGTGTTGAAGGGGATAATTAAAATCAAATGAAATTTTCCTATGTATTTGAACATGTTTATATATTTTCTGATGTTTATGTTTATATATAGAATGATTTAAAACAATTAAAAAATCAAGGAAACATTATCAAATTTCCACAGTTTGGACTAGGTGCATATGATCTATAGAGTAAGGCACTCTTTTAGTGTATGGATGTAGGATGGATAATATTGTGAATCATGCATGTGACAAGCACCCTGACCTTGTATAAACTATGGGACATTGTTCCTGACAACAACTAAAAGGAAATTTTCTTGACAAACAATGTTGCTATGTATCATGGTTTTGCTTAGGTTTTATTCTTTCTGACTGTATTTCTCTCTATGAACACTAGATGAAGCCCTGATGCTTCCACACAATAGGAAAAAAATAACTCAATGAGTTACGTTGGGTATATTGAAGTCCTGACTTCTGCTAAGCAAAAAAAAAAAAGGTTTCAACTTCTGCTAAACCAAAACAAGAAGAGAATTTTTTGTCTGCTCTGCTTTTCTGTTGTACAGATGAGTTCCTCTAAGCTCAAAATGTTCCCAGTCAGGGTAATTGAATAGCTAAATAAAGTAAAAGAGGCCTTATCCTTCTTTTTATTTTCAAAATATATTTTAATTGTATTTCCTGTCTCTCTTTAGGCTTGTATTTTTGAAAAGTTAAAAAAAAAGTCATATAAATGTATTTCATAATCTACCTAAAAATGATGCTTAAATTTCTGTTCTGAAAAAACAACTGTTTGGTTTACTGACCCTTGTGTCTCAAAGGCCTGTCTGATTTCTGTGGCTGAAAAGAATTAAGAAGCTGAATGTTTTTTTCTCCTCTTCTGCTGCATTCCAGCATGAGCAAGATAAAATCAAAGAGAAAGTATGAAAAAAACGAGGGACAGTAATGGGAACCCAGAGTCAGAACTCACATCTAATCTCACAGATGATGAAAAAGAGTCAAAATGATGAGGTTTAAGGACATTCTTGTCGGTTTTTTCATTAATAAAACTTTACCATCTATACTGTGATAATACAAGGAGTTCTAACATAATAAAGCTGTTCGGACAGCCTTCTGTCTGTAAAAAATCACAGCCCATAAAGTAGAAATTTCCATGAAGAAAACTTGTACACATTTGTTTGCCTACATTTAGAGAGCACAAGCAAATGAATAACATGTAATTGAAATTTTCCTGTTGGATACAGCTTATGTCTAAGTAATATGTAAGTGTTCATCTTCTTCACAGTTCATACTTCTCTCCAGATATTTAAGTTCTTATGAAGCTGATGATACAAGGAGAAGGGTAACAAACATCTCCTAGTCTATTCTGAAGCTGAGTTGCAGGACAGAGGAATTGCACTGGAAAGGTAAAATAAAACCTCAAAGCACTTTGAACACAAAGTGCTCAAAATAGCTATTCTGCAGCATGGGTAAAGTTTCCTTATTTTAGAGAACTGAAGGAATCTGAGGAAACATAAAAATGACTGAATCTATCTCAGATTTATAAATTCAAGAGGTGGGAGGAACCTGTGTGTCCACAACATCTGATTTGCTTTTTGACTACAGAACCCCAAAACATCAGTTTCCCTACTGATGCATTTTCTCACGTATCTGCAGTGGCTCAGAATTACTCAGACATCAGGGTATTCAGACTATGAGTTCACAGAGGCACTGCTTAAAAATGCCTTCCAGCAAGAGAAAACTGCAGATGTTCAGTAGAGGAATGGATTTTAAAGATTTAATGTGGTTTTCATAACAAGAGACCCATGTTGACTGTCAATCAGCTCAAAGTGTAGCTCACCTGTGTTTCTGACTGATGTTCAGAAGACTGAAGTTCCTCTATGGCAGAATCAAGTGGTATTTTTCTAACATCAGGAGAAATGCCATATCAAGGAAGAAATTAAGCCTTCTTATTTCTTGTGTCTAAGTGGCAGATAATTTTATGCCATCAGTACTTCAGGATTTTACATTGTTAGAGGAGTGTTTGGATGCACATGACTTTTCTTAGAAAAGTGAAGAGTGGAGTCATAAAGAGTATAAATCTTCAAGTACTTCATATTATGCTCAAAGGAAGGATAAGAAGCAGGAGACAAAGAATATGAATGGCTAAAGAAGTGAAACCATTCCTTTCTTTGACATGGAAATAGCTGTGAATGTATCACTTCTCCCAGAAGTTAGAAAAACTAATTCATTATTCCACTTCCTTAGACACCTAAGAATTTTATAAAAATGAAGCAGTTGAAAGCTATAGAAAACACATTATACTTCTGCTACATTGATAAAACTCATCCGTGTAGAATGCTGAAATTTAAGGTTCAACATAATGTTATGAAAGGTTTAAGGATTAAGGGCTAGGGCATATGTACCAAAATGAAGATATCTTTCTTTGAATTTGTTTTCTATAACTAAAATAGCAACATGTATGTATATTATAGTTTAGTACCAACTGAAACCCCAATAATGTTTAATTTCTACTTTTTCTTTAATCCTTGGGTTTTTTAGCTATTGGAACCCAAAATCTGCCATATTTACACTGAAAATATACCCTATATAGCTATGCTCTCTGTATCTATGTTTTCTTACCCTCTGTATTATCTTATCCCTAAAATACCTTATTTAGTTCAACAGAAAGATTAGTTCAAAGCTAAAGCAGTAGAATCAATCACTGGAAGAATCATGTAGGGCCAACTACCTACTTTTCATAACAAAGTACTTAGTTACTAGTTTCCTGATCCACTGCCATGATAATAGAACCACTAACTATTGATGACATCAGGATTTTGTTATTAGCATTAAATTGCTCATGAATCTAAACAATTCACTTAGCTGTTTAGAGCAGAGATTTTACAGTGTTTAATAGCCTTTTTCTACATTAATTTGATTGACCACTACTAGTGAATTTAACCACCAGGTGACACTATTGTTGTACTACGGTACAGAACTGGACGTATTTTATCAGGCAGAAAAAAGAATATTAACTCTCAGAAGTAGAAGTTTTAAAAAATTAAGAATTTGGATTTCCCCTGTTTGTTCTGTCTTTTTGAGATTTTTTCCTAGTCCCATCTTGAGGCTCAAGTAATTTGTTGCAGCAAAGTTTAGATATATAAATTTTTAAAACTGTATTACCTCATTTTAATTTCTCAAAGCATCTGCCAACAATTTTTATCTCAGAGGGAATTTCTCTCAGTAACATGCCTTTCAGTTTTATTTTAGGCATGATCATAGAATCACAGAATCATAAAATATCCATAAGGATTATCTAGATCAACTCCTGACCCCCCTGCAGGACATCCCAAGAATCATACCATGTGCCTGAGATCTTTTTTGTTTGATAAGAGTTTTCTAGTGACATGCAATTTTGCATATGAATACTTGTTTTTTAAACAATATAATTTTTCTGGATCAGCGGGATGGGGGGAAGGTGGGCATGCAACTACATGAAAAGATCTGTCTCATTCCCTCAAACAAAGCAATGCAAACAACTATGTGCCAGAAAAGAAAAAATGAAGAAAGAAATAATGTGCAAATAACACCTTCTCCCAACCATAAAAGGAGTAATTTGCCTCCAATAGATTCTGTTGCAAATCACAGAATCATAGATTTATAGAATATTTCATGTGGGAATGATCCTTGAGTCCAACATTTGGCTTCTTGCAGGACTACCTAAAACTAAACCATTTGAATAAGAGCATGTCCTGGTTTAGGGCAATATTTAGGAGGAAACCTCTGGGGGGGTCTCCTCTAGGAAAAGTCGATTCCAACCACCCCTCCCCCAACAGGTTCGGGAAGAATTTCTTTAGAGAAAAGTGGAGAAAACTATTTATTTAAAAAATAAAATATTCACAAGCATAGGAAAGATTTGGATAATATGAAAACAATGAAACCTCTCCTTCCTCTGAAGAGATGGTAGATTCAGAGTCCATCTGAGTCCGGTTCAGTTCTCCAGCGGGGGCGGGGGGTCGATGGCCAGCCCCGGCTTCCGCGGGGGGGGGGGGCGGGGGGAGGCAGGGATTCCCTGGTGTCTTCGGACCACGCGATGCCAACCAGTCCCAAGAGGGAAAAAACACAGCAAAAGAAACAAAGTCTCTACCTGCAAAAAGCCAAGAAAGATCCGAGGAAATCCTCCGCTGTGTGCTTTTTTCCGAGCACCCACCAGAGAGTGAGTGAGAGCGAGACATCTCTGTCCTGCCAGAATGCTCAAGACCTTTCCGGAAGAGTAAAGGTGTAACTCCTGCAGACAAACGAAGCGTGGTTTTTTTCTCCGCTTTCACTCTCTTTGTCACTCTGGGCCTAACTTAAAGCTGTAGGGCTTAATATCCAGCATAAGCAAGAGGGACAATTGGGGATACTAAAAAGTCATATGGCCAACCCAGGACAGAGCATTGTCCAAATGTTCCTTGAATTCTGACAGGCTTGGTGCACATCATCGGTGGGGGGTTGGGGGGGGGGGGTGGGGGGGAGTAATTAACGGATTTCCCCTCCAAGTAGAATTGGATGTGGCTTTGGTGGAAGAAAAAGGTGGTGCATGGAGGTTCCATTGCCTTTTTGTTGTTTGTTATCTCAGTCTTTTATCTCAATCTGCTTTTCCTCTCTTCCTCTCTCTCCCTCTCTCTCCCTCTCTCTCCCTCTCTCTCCCTCTCTCTCACTCTTCCCACTGGAGGGAATGGGGGAAGGCAAGCTGCTGTATGGGGCTTAACCTTCAGCTGGGCTTAAACTTCAATATTTAATTGACACCCAATATGGGGCCACAAAGGGTTGAGGTAATAACAGATCTGCTCAGGACGAGTTGGAAGCAATTTTGATCTAAACATTTGTGTCTTGGATGTGGAGCCCCCTGGACACAATGTTGCTTGGTCTATTCATGTGGAGTGTGTCATGATTTGATGCTGGTCTAATGCCAGGCACCCACAAGAGTCACTCGCTCAACTCCAACCCCCCCAGCCCCCCCCCCCCCCCAAATCATCAGTAAGATAAGGATCAGGAGAAATATTTCAAGGGCAAAGCAGGCTCAATTTACACTTGCAAAGTGAAATTCATTATTAAAAGAATTAGAGGAGGATAATGAGAAGTGAAATAAGCCCTTAAAACCCCTTCTTCTCCCCAGCTCCTCCCTCCATTCCACTGATGGCAGACAGGGCATGGGGATTTTGGCTTAGTTCATCACCAAGATTTTCTTCCACTGCTCAGGGAGAGGAGTCCTTCCCCTTTGAGACCATTGGGTGTCTCCCATGGGAGACAATTCTCTGTGAACTTCTCTGATGTGGGTCTACTCTCATGCGCAGCAGCCTTACTGCTCCTGCTGCAAAGGTCCCTCCCATGGGCAAAGAGTCCACCCAAGACTTCTGAGACATGAGTCTCTCTTCCGTGGGGTGTGGTCCTCCAAAGACAGGCCTGGAAGCAATTGCCCTCTCTCTCCATGGGGTCTTCCACTGGATCACAGCCTCCTTCAGGCATCCACCCACTCCAGAATGAGTACCTCCCCCACGGACTGCAGGGCACAGCTGCTTCACCATGGTGTTCACCATGGTCTTCACCATGGCCTGCAGAGGGATGTTGGCTTCAGTGCCTGGAGCACCTCCTCCTCTTCCTTCTTCACTGACCTTGGCATCTCCATGTTGTTTTCTTTCACATGTTCTCACTTCCTCCTCTTGTCTAACTAGGAGCAAAACCTGTGACTTTGTTTTGATTTTCTTCTTAAATATGTCATCACAGAGGTGTTACCAACCTCTCTAATTAGCCCGGTTTTGGCCAGCAGTATGTTTGTCTTCAGAGCTATTAGCTCTGCTGGACATGATGGAAGCTTCTTGCACCTTCTCACAGGAGAAATCTTTGTGGCCCCCCTGTACCACAAACCAGGCTGTGCCAAACCAATACAGTGCGGTACCTAACCCTGTATGTATTCTTACATGTGCTCCTCCCAGTGTTCTTTTTCAGAGCGGGGAGAAGGATTGGGGTTGCTTTGTTGATGTACTGTGTGATAACTGTTTATGATATCAGAGGCAATTTGGATGTGTATTCAGTGTTGGTCTTGTGTCCTGGGCTCAGGTGCTACCTCTGAAAATTCATTAATAATCATACCCTGCCTGTGGGGGGGGACAGGGGAGGATGATTTTCCCCAGGTTTTCACCTCCTTTTCCTCCTTCAGTCCTGTTATGACAGCTTTTGAGAATTTTCAGTTCTTTGGGATGTTAAGAAAAGCAGGTTCTTGTTG
The DNA here is from genome assembly GCA_025920805.1 of Petroica traversi. NCBI lineage: Eukaryota > Metazoa > Chordata > Aves > Passeriformes > Petroicidae > Petroica > Petroica traversi. The sequence continues at coordinate 636,616 of JAHLSL010000218.1, read as the reverse complement.
CTAAGTCTGCCAGATCTCCTCAGTCTATACCATGTTTAGAGTCATGAAAGAGATTTCTAGGAAGGTCATTCAGCGAACTGTTCCAAGGGTGTGTAGTGATGAATGGTCTGAAATGTGGGAGAAAATGAGCCAGTATGGAGGGAAAATCTCTGCAACAATGGCTTGGGATTTCACCCCTGAACAACTGCAGGATCCTGATAAAGCAAGAGAATATTTGCAAGGAGAATGCTGCGGCAGTTCCAGAGAGGGCCCTGACTATGCTTTACAGTTCAATATCGGAGAGCACCCTCAGGGGAAAGAGGAGGAAAACAGATCAACAGGCGCTGTGGCCACTCAGACTGCAGGCTGAACCAGAGAAGCAAAAGGTGCCAGTAGGAGCTGCTCCTTTACAGAAGAAGAAATCCAAGATAAATCAGTTTGCTTAGTGAGGGATTAAGAGGAAGCAGGGCACTTAGAACAAGAAGAGACAGGGACAAAGATAATTACCCAATCCTTATTCCTGAGTGAGCTATGAGATATGTGAAAAGATTTCAGCTGCCAGTTAAATGAGCCACTAGTGACCTGGCTACTCTGATGCTGGGATATTGTGGTCCACAATATGGAAATAGATGATAGTGAAGCCAAGCAACTGGTATCCCTGTCTCAGAATGTGAACATTGACAAGGGGATTTGAAATAGAACAGAAACTCTGAGTCTTTGGAGATGAGTTCTATTAAGGAAAGGTATTTTCTCAACGATGACCTAGTAGTGCACCCAAGCAGGTGGAATGCTATGGAGAAAGCCATCTGGTACCTGGGAGAATTACCTGTGCTGCAGGTAGTCTATAGGGATTCAAACAACGAGCAGTCCCTTGTAGATCCAAATGAGGTCCAATGTACCATACACATTTATATGGAACTCCATTTATATGGAGTGCGCCATTGTAGTACACCAATTCATTAGCATTGATGTCAATGAAAGGAGAACAGTTGGATAGCTTTAGATTACTCATCTCCAGCAATATGAAGAGGAATCTTTTTTCCTCTCTACTGACCTGCACCTCAACTAGGAAAGACTATCCAAGACTGCAGACTGTTTTAAAGGACCTGAGAAAATTAGAGAGGAAATGTCCCATGGTCCACCAGAGTCTCTGTTATTGGGACCAAGAGCCTCCCTGCGTGAGAAATAAAGTACACACCATGAGGCAACCAGTGGTTTTACCTGCATTACCATGGAAAGGACATATGGAGGTGGGATAGAAAACTCACCTCTGTCCTAGCAGCACCAGTGTGTGAGTTGAGAGGAAGCACAACTACTGTAGGAAATTCTCCAAGGATAAATGCCGCTCCAGTTTCCAGTGGGTACATCTTCAGACAGAATAGGAGGGCTGATGTTACTTCCAATGCTCTTGACGGGACCTCCAGTTCATATTCACAATAAGTAAGCAATGACTACCATGACCAGAACTAGAAGGGCTCTGCCTCAGCCAGGTGTGGGAAAAGGACAACTGGATTTATTAACCTGTCTCGATCAAATGGCCTGGAACATCAGACCCCCAAGAGTATAAGGCTTTCGTTGACACCAATGCACAATGTACCCTGATGCCATCAAGATATGTAGGGGTAGAATCCAAGGGTGACAGGGAGATCCCAACAGCTGACTGTACTGGAAGCTGTAGTGAGCCTGACTGGGAATGAATGGCAAAAACACCCAACTGTGCCTGGTACAGAGACCTTGTTCATCCTTGTGCACCTTATGCATCTTCAGGAGAGGGTATTTCAAAGACCCAGAAGGTTGGGCTTTTGGGATGGCTGCTGGGGAGACAGAGGAAATCAGACAGCTGAATACCTCACCTGGTCTCTCAGAGGACCCTTCTGCTGTGGAACTGCAGAGGGTCAAAAAAACAACAGGTACCAATCACTACTATAATCATTATCCCTATGCATGAAATGGTTCATCCACTGGAGAGCCAGGCACTGGTCATTAAGACTCACTCACCCTTTTTTAGACCTGTATGGCCAGTGCATAAGTCCACTGGAGAGTGGAGTCCACATAACAGTAGCCTATTGTGGCCTAAAAAGTCACACCACCTCTGAGTGCTGCCATGCTGGCCATACAGGAACTCCACTATGAACTGGAGTCCAAGGCAGCAAAATGGTGTCATTCTTAACATGACAAATGTATTTTTCTCCATTCCTTAGTAAGCAACCAAGGCCAAAGTTTTCTTTCACCTGGAGAAAAAGTAAACCTGAGAAAAAGACTGCCCCAGGGGTAGAATCACAGCCCCAGTATTTGACATGGACTGATCCAGACTGATCTGGAAAAGGGTGAGGCTCCAGGACACTTACAGTGCATTGGTGACATCATCATATGAGACAACTCAGCAGAGGAAGTTTTTGAGAAAGGGGAGGAGATAGTCCAGATAATCCTGAATATCAGGTTTGCCAAAAACTTATCTGAGGTCAAGGGATCTGCCCGGGAAGTTCAGATTTAAGGATTAAAATGGCAAGATTGATGTCATCAGATTCCAATGTATGTGGTCAACAAAACAACAGCTATATTCCCACCAGCAAGCAAGAAGGAAACACAGGCTTTCCTAGGTGCTGTGAATTTTTGGAGTATACATATTCCAGATTATGGAGAGACAGTAAACAGTCTCTATCATGTGATATTGAAGAAGAATGATTTCAAGTGGGGTCCTGAACAACAACATGCTTTTGAACAACTTAAACAGGAGATTGTTCATGCAGTAGCCCATGAGCCAAGATGTACAAGATGTAAAAATATGCTGTACACTGCAGCCAGGAACAATGGTCCTTCCTGGAGTCTCTGGAAAAAGTCCCCAGGGACAATCAAGGACCCTGGGGTTCTTGAGTCAGGGATACAAACAATCTGAAGCCTGTTACACCTTTACTGAAAGAGATACTGGCAACTTATGAAGGGGTTCAAGCTGCTTCAGTAGTGATTGGCACCGAAGCACAATTTCTTCTGGCACTCAAACTGCCAGGACTGGGTTGGAAAGTCCCTTCCACACGTCATGACACTGATACTATGTGGAATATATGGGTTGTGCTGATCACACAGTGATCTTAAATAGGAAACTGCAATTGACCAGGGATCTTGGAAGTCATAATGAACTGGCCCAAAGGTGAAAATTTGAGGTTATCCCCAGAAAAGGAAGAGGACTAGGTGGCACATCCTGAAGAGGCCTCCCCACATAATCATCTACCTGAAAATGAAAGCTTTACTCTCTCTTCTTTGATAGTTCCTGCCATATTGTAAGGATACATTGAAAATGGAAAGCTGCTGTATGGAGTCCTATGTGACAAGTCGCAGAAGCTGTTAAAGGACAAGGTGGATCAAATCAGGTCAGAGAACTGAAAGGCATCCAGTTGACTTTAGGTATCACTGAATGAGAGAAATGGCCAGCACTCCACCTGTACACTGACCCATGGACGGTGGCAAGTGCTCTGTGGGGGTGTCTGTACCAGTAGAAAAAGACTAATTAGTAGTGCGGAGGTAAACCCATCTGGGCTGTTGAATTGTGGCAAGACATTGCTACCTGGATAGAGAAGTTGGCTGTAAAAGTACCTCATGTAGATGCACACCTACTGAAGAGTCAGGCTACAGAAGAGTGTTGCAACAACAGGTGAATCAAGCTGCCAAGATTAAAGTGTCTCAGGTGGATCTGGACCGGCAGCATAAAGGTGAATTATTTCTGGCTTGGTGGGCCCATGACACCTCAGATTTTGAGGGAAGGGATGCAACATACAGATGGGCTCGTGACTGAGTGGTGGGTTTAACCACGGGCTTTAACTCTCAGGTTATCTGTAACTGAAATGTTGTGCAATGAAGCAGGCCACGTGGGTAAAGCCTCTGTAGTATGGGGGACAATGGCTGACAAATAAATATGGGGAGGTCTGGCAGATTGATTGTGCAAACCCACTGAGGCAAGCACTGTATTCTTACAATGGTGGAAGCAAGCATTGGATGGCTGATGATGTACCTGTGCCTCACACCTCTGCCAGAAGCACCATCTTGGGCCTTGAAAAGCAAGTCCTGGGGAGACATGATATCCCAGAAAGAAGTGGATTGAACAGTGGGACATATTTAAAAAACAGCTTCTCAGATACATGAGCCAGAAAGCACAGTATTGGGTGGGTGCATCCCAGTCCCTCTCATGCACCAGCTTCTGGGACAATTCAATGGTACAATGGACTGTGAAAAACCATATTGAACATATTGAAAGCAATAGGTGGTGGGACCTTCAAACACTGGGGTCATTTTGCAAAGGTTTAACACTAGAGGTTCTATCAGTCAAGTTGGCCCTATCCAGTCAAGATCTCCACATGCCATAGAAGGCAATAAAGTCCCTGTGGTGCATACGAGGAATGTGCTAGGGAAGACGGTTTGGGTTAGTCATGCCTCAAGCAAAGGCAAACCGATCTGTGGGATTTTTTTGCTCAAGAACCAGTGTGCACTTGGTGGGTAAAGCAGAGGGATGGGGACACCCAATGTGTACTCAAGGGGATTTGATATTTGGGTGGGAATAGTCTGTAATGTTGAATTGTATGATGTTGGTTGCTGAATGACACTGCCACTGTATGCCATAACTGGCATGGACAGTGAAGATGGACGGCTCCAGATACACCAGGTGTGAGCTCCTGATGCAGCTTGCAACCCCCCCAACAGCGCACGGGCCCCTCTGTCCTGGAAGACATATAGCATGGTTGTATATATATATTTGGAAAGTGCAGGAACTGGACATGGCATAAATGGCATAGAATAAGGTGTGGATAATGTCCTAGTTTCAGCCAAGGACAGGTTAACTTTTTTTCAGTAACTGAGAGGGAGTGGAGCCTGGAGTCTGTGGGCATGTCTAGGTTTTTATTCTATACCACTCATGTTATTGCTGAGGGGCAGAAGTAGGCAATTCTTGCTTCTGAGAAGAAGAGGATGTGGCTTTGAGTGGAAGGAAAAGGTGCCATGGAGAAGTTCTGCCACCATTTTGTCCTTTTCCATGAGAGCAGACAACAATTGGAGTGGTGGAGTGGTGCTGATCCTGATTGGGGCATTTGTCTGTCATACTTTTTCTTTATTTCAAGCTTGGGGTAAAAAGCATTGTGGAGGGAGCAATGGGGTGGTGCCAGCTGCAGCCATGTTTTGTCAGAGTGATGCTTGGTGAGAATTTTGCATGTAATCACCGTCTTTTATACACTCTTATTATTAGTATTGTTGCTGATACTGTTAATTTTCTTGTTTCTTTGCTGTTTCCAGTAAATTGTTATTTCAACCCATAATTTCTGCCTTTTGTCTCTCTTTTATCAGAGGGGGGTTGGGGGAGGGGAGCAGCTGGATGGGACTTAACTTCCAGATGGGCTTGAAACATGATGTCTCCTTAGAAGTACTGGCAATTCTTGTACCCTGAAAGGGCTCTCAGTAGTAAATAACATGGGATCACACAAGTAAACTTTCTGCATATGCACAACCAATAACAAGTTAAACTGTGTAAGTCTTTGTTCTTTTAAATAACTGAGTCAATCTAGTTGAAATGTTTGTCCTGAGGTAGGGAAATCTCAATTCAGGTGACAAGTATCTGGCATAGTTACAAGTAACTCAAAGGCGAGTGATTTATGACAGAGATGCAGGAGTAATCATAATAGATTTTGCTATCTTTAATTGCCAGTAAATATTAGGCAATATTTCTCTGAAGAATTTTATTTAATAAATTCTCAGAAGTAAATAATTTAATCCTTAAATGTGAGGTGTGGGAGTATTTGTTTTATGTTGTTTATGTTATTAACTGATTTTGATGCAATTCTTTTAGAAAATAGACTTCTGAAATTTCTTATACAGAAAGAATACTTTGGAATTGGCCTAAAATTCAAGAGACTCTTGTTTAAGTGAGTTACATATTTTCCTTGTTATTTCAATGAATTAGTACTTTGATGAGCGTTGAATGTAATTTTATGTTATGATATTGTTCTGACAATGAGGAAATATGAAGTTACTCTACAGATTTTGGGGAGAGGCCGGTTTGACTATTTACCAAGTTCTATGAACTTGCTGAATGTATTCAGACACAACCAAAAAATTTAAATTATATTGGTTTAATTGTAATTATATATTGAAGAAAAAATGTTCAGGGTTAGCCTTAAGTACATGCCAGTGGAGGAAAAATACAATTAGGAAAGATTGAGGTTGACTGGTAATTACAGAGATAATAGTTCACACGCCTATATTTAAAGGCCGAGTCTCTGTTCCCATATAAACTGAACGTCTTATTCTCTTATTCAGAAACTGTGAAGTCATCACTTAAGGGCAATTCTTTTAATAGACAATAGGTAAATTCCAATTGTGGCAATGAAAAGAAATAAACATTTAACAAGCAGAACTCAAATTTTTCAGAAACGAAAAAGATTTCTTAAGTGACTGGTGAAATGAGGAAATCTTTGCAAAAATTTTAAAGTATTCAAAACAAAACTATTATAGTGATATCCTATAATGTGAGTTATGCTGATTACTTCTAGTTCACCCAACTGTACTGAATTACCTTTGATGTACTAATAGCATACTGGTAACTCCTACTGTTAACTACATTAGAGTAATTAATATGCTATAGATAATGCAGTTGGAAAATGTGTTCCTAATACAGCAGAATGCTTCACAGTGAAGTGATTGACATAATTTTAGATTATTCTATGTTAAAGTTACCTCCATAAACTATATCTTCACTTATTTATGTGTTTATTAATAAATGTATTAATTTTAAAACTGTGATTAGGAAATCTGGGGTATTTGAAATCTTACTAAGGCTCTTAAACAAGTCTGAAAGTTGGTATTTGTTTGGTTTGATTGTGCTCTTCAAAGTGTCATTGGACTAAAAACCTGACAGTTCTGTGTTTTGTTTGGTACAGTGAAGATTCTTTGACTGTAATAGCTGCATTTTGAATCACATATATTCAATGTCTTCCAGTTCTATGAGCTTCCTATACTGATAGATTTTTTTTTTTAAAGTACACATAAAGCAATATCTTCTATGTATGTAAGACAAACAACTGGAAGAGACTATTTTAGAGGGGATGCTGTCAATAACATAAACAGAATAAGCTTAAAACTTTAGTTAATTCATGGAAATTGGGATTTTTTTATTTGAAAAGCTCACAGAATTTAGGTTGAAGAATCAGGAAATTCTTGAATTCAAATTTAATTCAAAACTTAATTAGAAAGATAATTACTAGAGCTATTTATCCTTCACTGCTTTAAGACATTTCTGTAATAATGAAATTAAAACTCTTGTAATGCCTTTATGGAACAAGATCTCTGAGTAACATGTCCTAGTGAAAGGTGTCCTTGCTCATGGTAGGGGGGTTGGAATGAGATGATCTTTAAGGTCCCCTCCAACCCAGGTAATATTATGATTCTAAGATTCTACCCATATCACAAAGAACTTATCTTCTTATTTTAGATATGACTCAATGAATGAGGATAATAAACTGTTTGGAGATGTCGAACATGAAAAGTACAAGACTTGAAGCATTATGCTTAGGCAGTGACTTGATTTTGATATTTAGAGACACAATGCCTTAATTTTAGATCGCTGGGATATTTATCCTCGAGTCATCTTGCACATTAGTTTGAGGGGAGTGGTGGGAAGCGTGCACACACCCGTAGCGTGGACGTCGACAGTGCTCCTCGATCTTCTGGTGGTAATGCCTGCTTTTCCTCTCTGTCTCCTCTCTTTTTTCTCTCTTCCCCTATTCCTTTTCCATTTTCCTTCCTCCTTTTCTGTCTTTTCTAGCCCTCTTTAGTAGGGCAACTCCCTTTGTTTTGTTTTCATTATCAGTAAACGATTCTGAGATATAAGGTTGTCTTGGTTGACTTAATTTTGTGCCAGATTATCTATTTGTAAAAGAACTCCTCACAGTTCCCCACGGCAGAATGTGACAGGAGCCAATCACTTTAACAAAATAAGGTAGAAACTCCTCAGAAAGCAAATCTATACTGATGAATTTGTTGCTTCATTCAAATGTACATGGGGATGACTATGTGGTAAAGTTATGGGGAATATTTTGTGGGCTCTAATCAGCTAAAAATTTGGAAGCAATTCAGGTTCCAGGGATGCATGTAAAGAGAAGTCTTATCATCTAGCTTCACATAATGGCATGCAGGAACCAACTGTAACAAAAATACCTTTTACGTGTGATGAAAAAAATTAAAAGTGTTGCATAAGCAGTTTTGTGAGGATTTTTTTTATTTATTTATTTTTTGCAATGTGAAATCTAAAGGTCATCCCCAACCCTCTCATATGTTAAAAAAAGCAATAGTCTTAACTTGGTCTGAGTTACTGGGTAGCTTCTGCCAACTTCATTATCTGAGAAGACACTGAAACCTTGTCTTTTCACACTGAGACAATCCCAATACAGCAGTCTTTTGGATTTTATTTTAGAGCTCATGGCTAGATTTCAGATAACTGAAATGTGAAGAGTTTGTACAAATACTTCACAATCTCAGGCTGTATAATTACTTTCAGGCTCATGGCTCAATATAGAAAACTGTTAATAACCATGTTTAAAAGTCTAGAAAAGGATGATAAAAATTACCAAATTAAATCTTAGCCTATAAAATTCACTTCATATAAATGCTTGATTACTATCTTTTAGTAAAACTAAAAAGAACATGGAAACATATATTTTTGAGTTGTACATATGATGAACATAACTATTTAAAACTTGCTGAAGTCTACATTTTGCTAGTGACTTTACAAACCAAATTTAGATGTGCAGGTTAATCACTCTGGTGATTTTACACACCAATAAATCATCACAGAGAAATCACAAACTTTTCCTGAACTGAGATCTTCCCAATGAACAATTCAGAACAATGAGGTTCCATTCAAGACTTAATTTTCCTTTTCCTGTATGAGCACATCTGTTTTCTTCACAAATTAACTGAATATGTTTATAAATAGTTATTGTGATTCTAATTTATTGTAAGACCCTCATAAACTATTGTGCCTGTGCAAAATGTCTTTAAATTATATGTGAAAAATTCAGAGCATGTTTTTTTTCATACTGGCACTGCTTTTAAAGTGGTGCTGGTGTATGCAATCTCCGCGCATAAAGCACTATGTGAGTGAAAAATATACGATGGTGCTACCACATTTGTGAATCTGGTACCACCAGATACCTGGTGAACTAACACAATGCTTGTTCTATGAAAATCACTGCCCTGTGGAATTGCACAATGCCCATGGTGTAGGAGAGAACTGGAAGCTCACCAGCCCCAGTGCTCTGCCATCTCAGCGAGGTCGACTGGAACACTGGGGTCCCTGACCACCATGGACCGCCAGAGAGACTCCCAGAGTAGAAGAATGCATGCATTAAAGGGAGGAAAATTATGGTTAATGATTTTTGGGAAATAATTATAATATGTATGTTTACTCTGGAACAATCAATAAATATGTATGTAGAATACAGTGCATAAACAAAAACTTCCCTGTAGTCAGCATGCAGGGCTTTTGGAGGAGCTATACCCCTGTGCATCTATCTGAAAAAAGAATGCCAGCTTCTAAATGCCTTCTTCTTCGTGTTAAGGAGTTTTTTATTTTACTGAATTTTTGGTAACAATGGGACCAAAAAATTGCATGCTGTTTTCTTTTTTCTTAGAATCACAGATTTAAATAATCATTCAGATTGGGAAAGACCTCTTAAGAGCATCAAGTCCAACCATGCACCAAATACTGCCAAATTCACCACTTATCCTTGTCCTTAAGTGTTACATCTACATCTTGATTTTATTTCTCTGTATTCAAGGCCACAATATTCTTCTTGTCCAAAGTACTTCATTATTCTAGGGAGCTGAGTACTGGTGGTTTAGCCTGAGTGATTAGGAACTGGTGAGTAAGTTAGAGAGGTACAGAATCAGTCTGCTGGTGAGAATGGAAGGACTCCAAACAGTTCCCTGGCATCTGAATGGCTGCTTGCTGCTGGGAAATTCCAGAGCCATGGCTGACTATCCTGGTGAACCATCTATTGGTACTAAGTGGAAGTAGGCTGGTATTTGTATGACCAGAATTTGTTATTTTGACACACAGTGAAATTCACATGATTCAATTAACATCCCATTTTTATTAACTACTCGATAAAATGCGAGATCAAAAAGCTGCAGTAATTTCTATAAAATGATAACTGTAATGTAGCATTCGTAATAGAAATTTGAAGTTCTAGTAACATTTTCACTTATATCAAGCATTTGGAATAATGAGAACTGCAATATTAAAACCTACTTTGATAAGAGAAGACTCTTATTTCTTTCCCTGTCACAAACTGCATTCCAGCCAGTAACTGCCAGGACTGTCTTTTCACTTGTGCTATGAGTGCCACAGTTTCAAACTCTGCCTCTCCTGTACCTTTTCTTTTAGAATAATGTTTATGTAATTGGCTGTTATAGTCTCAGGATATGATAAAGTCAGTCTTTCTAGGGAGAGGCAATATCTTCCGTTAGACTGTGTGATTGCACCTGGGGAAACAAGCAGAACTATTTTTGAGCCTCCCTGTTTTTTGTTGTTTATTTTTTTCTTAACTAAATTGATGCACAACTTCTTCAATTCTAGTGAAATGAATCTGCAAAACAAAAAAAAAAAAAGAAAAAAAAGAAAAAAAAGAAAAAGTGAGTGTGAAAGGGAATATTTTTCCCTTTTTAAGCCTTGCAACATCTTCTGTGGTACCATAAGTAGCATTCACAGAATGCTGTTTGTGTTCTTTTACAGTTTCCTCCTTGACACCCACTCAAACTATAACTTGCAGCTGAGATTAATAAAATGTTTTTATGAAGCTGGTAAAGAAAAGCAGATTGTCATGCTTGTTTTATTTATCTGTATGTTTGCATGAGATATACATCTGGGATATATGTTGTGTGTAAAATGGGCCCATATGATTGCATCCATGTTCTTTGTTTAATTTTGTTTCTTTTCTTTGCAGACTGCCACATTAATACAGGATGCCTGGGCTGGAACATAGGCTAGGCCTCCATGCTTCTCTTTTTATTGCATTCTGCTTCATTCCAGAATTCATTTTTATATGAATTGCAGTTTTGCATGCATCAACTGTTATTTGTAAAGAATTTTTTGGTATAACCCATACTGTAGGGAAATCTGATGCTTATACCAAGAAATGCTATTTGATGGATATAGGAAAGTAAGAAGTGACACAAGTACGATCTTTCTTCACACTGACAAAGAGTTTACTGCAAAACTAGTTGTAATGAGCTACAGTTCTACGATGCAATAACAAAGACAAGTTCCAAATCTAGTAGCCAATACAGATTCATAAACAGACATAGATGCATGCACTCAGTATCATGAAGTGTAAGCCAAGAAGGCATGTAAATGTTTGGCTCACTAATGTGATGCAGAGCAGAAGATTGGCTTCAAAGGCATCATACACAATGTTGAAACTGGTTCCCTGCTGACTCTACTAAAAGTTATTAATCCAGAAGTGGAACAGAGAAGCTTAGAAAAGGCCACACAGCAGGACCTGGCTGTCCTTTCCTCCTGGTGCAGCTGGCAAATAAAGTTTGGAGCAGTTTATGGGTGACAATATCTGTATCTCCTAGATTTGGCCAATAGCTTCTTTACTTGGGAAAGTCTGTATTGACACAGAAAACATTTCAGTCTTTGATGACATGGAAAACCTAGCTACTTGCTTCACTTGTCAAGTGAAGACAGGTGGAGCTGGGGAGGGAGACTAGTTTATGAACTCAACACCAAAAAATAAAAAGAAATTTAAAACTGTGCATTAGCATTCAATTGCCTTCATTAATTGACTTATTTAGAAGATAGAGGAAATATTACAATATTTCTCAGTACCTATTTGCTCTTTGTGTTATAGTTGTTTAGCACAGGCTTTCAAACTTACAGCACAGATGAAATTTATTGAAGAATCTGCCACCAAACTTCTTCCATTTAGTCACCTAAATTTGCTGAATTTTCTCAGCTCTTGGTTAGCAAAGAATCTACAGCAGTTCACATTTTTATTGTGGTCTGAAGAGTACTGAACACATGTAAAGACTTTCATTTGTATTCCTAGAAGAGACTTGGATTAATAAAAAACTGTAAGTACTTTCTTTTCAAATGTATACATTTGCTAGAGGAAATAAAAAAAAATCTTTCTGACAGAATTTTTCAGATTTTAATTTCTAATGGAAACTTGTACAATGCATGTTTATTATTAATTAATATTAATTCAACATTTAACTTTCCTGAGAAAGATTTCCAAAGATGCAAAGCAATTAGTGACTTGACTGAGTCTTATGACTTAGGTGCTGAGGGCTTAATTCATACTGTGAGGAAATAATAACCTCAAGGTTCTAATGCAAGAACCTTGTTTAATTCTTCCAGGCTACACTGAGATCTTTAGATAAAAGTACTGTAGTATATTGTTTAATAAATTGACTGATTCCTTCAGCCCAACAGGAATTTTTGCACTTTTGCTTGTTTGCATCACTTGGGTAGATGTAATTAACACACAGATGCCTGTGAAAAATATTTGTCTTATGGAATAAATATTGGCACCAGTTTTATCCTGTTTATTGTACTTTATTTATTTTGGTTGAGTTTCATAACACATTTTGATTCAGGAGCAGGTTAATTTTGCTTGCTCATGTATGTAGTCTTATTGCTGTGAGTAAATACTTTTCAGCAAGACTTTCTGTGATAAGTTTTTTGCATAGAAACTCTAACAGTAGTTTAAAAGTCATTCTGCTTGTAGACAAGTGATGCAACCCTTTAGATGAGACAATAGAATCACACATGCAAGCAGGAATCAAAATTATATTCTTCTTTATGAAGTTATAAATGTATCTCCATAATGATCAATAATTTCTTCAACTACATTTACATATAGTTTAAACCAGAAGACATAGTAACTGTGCTGCTCTTAAATTATCAAACACATAAATGCTTAAAATTCCATTCTGTTTTTCTGTGGTAGTAGGTATGAATGGTGCACAACTATCTTCCAGGCTTGTATGTAAAAATGCATCTGCAGGCTATTCTGTATTATAATAAAGAGTGTCTGGGAGTATACATCACTTATTTGGTGAGTTTTATGCTTTAGAAAAAATAGAGTTTAAGTTGTAACCAAATATTGTAACCTTATTATGCCATTTTTATTTAGTAGTAAAGCTTTTTCAAGTATGCTTTCCTGTTCAACTATTTGAGTTTGTGACATGCTTCTAGACATTAACCAGTGGTAGTTCTATCCCTTCACATGAATTTACACATTTTCAATCCTCTGCTGACATAGTTGGGGTCCTTGTAGTACCACAGCCAAAATCCTTCTCAGCTTTTTATTGACGTATCATAACTTATGATGATTCATTATGCATTAAATGTGATGTTTCCCCGCCTTTTGGGTAAATAGTGTGGCACAGTCGAGTATCAAAATTGTGATTCTCTTGTTATTAAAGATCTGGCAAGAGACTTGGTCTGCTTGATGGCTTGCTTATTAGATAGATAGTCGCACATAGGCATTTTATATTTCACAGTCATTACCTGCTAAACATGTAGTGGTAAGACAGAAAGGTTGTTAACTGTGATTTTCATAGCAAAAAAAAATTGCATAAAGGATTCAGTAATGAGTTAACAGAACATAAAATTATCAGGAATAGGAGTTCAGCAGAATTTTTGAGATATGTTTTTTTGATTCTATATGATTAGTCACATAATACTAGGATTATGTTTGAAATCTATGGAGCTGTGAACATTTGTTTAACCAAGTATTTCTCTAGAAGAATTGATGACCAAGGCAAGTAAAGTTCTCCAGCCTTCACTTTTGTAATGAGAATTTCAGACCACAATATACATTCAAAATGCTTAGTAAAGGTATACATGACTTCTCTGTCTTAAGGGAAAACACATAAATGACTATAGGAGTACTTATATGAGAAACACAATGGCCAATTTTCAGTGGATAGATTATTCAGATTAGTCAAGTATAGAGAAAATGAGGAATTTATTTTAATGCAAATAAATTCCTAACAATACTGTTTGCTTTGACAAAAATAAGATAAACCCTGATGTATCTGGATATATTTTAAAATACCATCCATTGTGTGAAATATATTGTATTCAACAATATATTGTCAAAACAAGTTACCTGATTGTATATGCACCTAGAAACTATAATGTAGTGGTTATTATGGAAAATATTGAAATGTTTTTAGTTGGTAAATATTTTGGGATTCACACCCTTAAAACAAACAAACAAACAAATAAAATCTGCTGTAATTTTAGTTTAGTATAATTTTAGTAATAAAATTATATTTATCCAACATTCTGGCTTCACAAGTTACTTGCCACAAGTTACTTCTGTTATTTGATCATTACAGAAAACAGCGATACACAAGTCAGTGATAAATATCTTGAGTTTCACTATTGTGAACTCATATTCAGAAAGGAATCATATTAGGGATCATAAGGTGGCCTCCCTATATCAGTTTTTTACTATGTAGCAGAAAAGATTTCCTATGAGAAATGTGAATGTGTGCCATTTTTGCCATTAAAATGTGTTGGGTTTTTTATTATTATTTTTATTTTAAATAAAGCAGTAAAAGGTGCAAGAAAGGTGAGAAATTTGCTGGATTAAAATGACACCTGGAGACTGTGCATCGCTGAAATTTTTTTGTCCTGATATAGCAAGGCTAGTTCAGAATAGCAAACTCAGATATAGATGGAAGTCTTCAGCTTTACCAAATAGGGAGTTTTGTAAGCATGTCTTTCTGAAATATTATTTCAGAAAACATACATATAGAAGACCTGAGATGCTTAGCCATAACCTTCCTCTGCCTTTTGAATTTATAATGAAACCTGAAGCTCTACAAGTTTAGAAATAGTTGGGGAATTTCACTGCAATTTTGCATTGGTCTGTCACGACAGCAGCAGTAATGGCATATTGTACTAGTGATTCATAATTTCTCATTTACACCCAGGCTTGCGTCATGTACCATGTTGCATACTTCCTTTCTTTTCAAATGTGCTTTTTTCGGACTGGTTTATTGTTGACTGGGAAGTAGAGCTGTTCCTGATGTATTCTTAAGGAAACATCCTGTACAGGAAGATTTGTTTTATTTTGCATACAGCTGGCAATACTCTTTAAAGTGCATGGTGTCCTCACTAGTTTTTTTCTTTCCTTCCTAGCCTACATTGAGTTTAGGCTCTGTTTTTAAGTCAGGCCTGCTTAGAGAAGGTCACCTGAGGCTCACAGAAATTATTCCAAGTAAAAAGAGTTTTAAAATCTCCTCTTAATCAAGAGGTTTAAGGTATCTATTTATTGATCTGTATGCAACTAAAGTGCATTAAAGCCCCAAGTACAAACTAACTATGCTTTTCTTATTTTTCTAATATGAACAGCTATATTACAACAAAGGAAGTAACTATGTGCTTTAGAAGATGACATCAAAGCTCCTGTGAGATTAAAATTTCTTCTTCCAGAAGATGTCACAGACAAGAGTTTCTACTGAGAAACAAAGGATAGGACTTACAAATGTATCACCATACTGTTACCAGGATGCTATTTCTTCAATTCTCTATCTCCTTCCAGCTGCTACATGTCCTTCATATGAATATGTAATTATTTTCTTCTCAGTAACGAGAGTGTGATGAACTCTCTTTATCATATCATTATCATAATGATCTTTATCATAAGATAGGTTGGGGGGGAAAAAGCATGATATTCTGAAATGCAGCAGAAAGTCTGTTGCTGTTGCTGTTATATTGTCTTTGAAAAAATCAGAGGAATACTTATTCTTCAGGGTTGTGTACCAGCCATTTAAAATCTGAGAGTGATTTTTCTAAAGAGACAATTTTTGAGGCAGAACAGGTATACTTCATCAGCAACACTGTAATACACCCATATTGTCCCAGTACCAAAACTATTTGTGAGAGTAGGGTTTCAATTGACAATTTCCTGGACCTGTTGAATCTTGGACACTTTCCTGAAACTTTGAACAATAATACTAGTTATGACAAGATGTTCTTTTTCTGGCTTGAACATGTGTTCAGTGGGAACTGGACTGGAGAACACGCAAATTAGTACCAATCAGTTATTAGTCCCCAGAGCTGGAACAGTTGGAACAGTTATCTGAAGAAGTGTTCTTTCTCTTTCTTATATTCCTCAGTGTTCCTTAGGCATAATATTATTTCTGGTTAGCTGAAACTGTTGAAATTGAAAGACCCTCTTTTTATTAGAATGTTTCATTCAGCTTAAGTCAAGCAGAATTACTGAGCTGATAAGGTTTTAAAATAATATTTTTTATAGAGATCTGTTCAGATAATTTTGCATTTTGAAGTTTTCTGTATCTCTTTGCATATTCATGGATTTTTCATGTAAACAAAAATTATTGTCTATAATTTTAGAATTTTATAATAAACAATATTTCATTTCCATGAAAATCACAAAGAACAGCTTTTGCATCTGTGCAAAATGCTAGACACAGCTTTCCTTTTCTTAGGACATTTTCTGGGCAGAGTATATTTCCATGGTGTAAATAATAGATTAACTAGTTGTCAAATTAAATGCATTAAAAACCAGAAGAAGAGGAGTTTATCAATATTTCTTTTCTAGTAATCTTATATGCATTTTAATGATGTTCCTTCCAGGCCTCCTAGGTTTTGTTTATCTGATTATGCTGCGTTCTTCTTCTCAACTTTTTTATCTGCAAGACACCATCATATTAATCACATCTGTGATTTAGTTAAAAATGAAACAACCAATTTAATTACTACATATTGAGTTATGTGTTCTCTGCATTATTACAGAAGGCAGTCTACAAGAGAGACCACAACTATTATCTGTGCATACAATCTTTCCAGAAAATCCTTGAAGAAACACTTTTTCAGAAAATAACTTCAATTTTATTTCAGAGTTTTATGTTAAGTGCTAAGTATTGAAGGCCTGTATTTTTTTTGTTGATGCAAGAATTATGAACTAGAATTTACAATGGCTTTTGGTCTACATTTATTGGCTTCATGAAGGAAAATCAAGCTTTCCTAGAGTGTGATTTTACCATCAGTTGTCACAGATAGAAAAGCTTCCAGAAAACTCATTCCTCAATGGAACAATGAATATAAGTCATTTAGAGCTATGATTTCATTGAATTGAGAGAGTAAATTTGATCTAAAAGGGCAAGAAGGTGATAATTGCTTTTTCTTGTCTGGCATAGAAAAGCGAAATAGATGAGACTACAAATCACTTGAGCAAAACACTCCCTGCAAAGTAGTTAGAGAAAAGGTCACAATGTAAGCTTACTGTAACCTGGCAAGCATATACTGTGAGTTGGGATTTTTCTTTTTCTTTTTCTTTTTCTTTTTCTTTTTCTTTTTCTTTT
>JAHLSL010000218.1:530649-615024 GCA_025920805.1 Petroica traversi | reverse complement strand
AAACCAAACCAAACCAAACCAAACCAAACCAAACCAAACCAAACCAAACCAAACCAAACCAAACCAAACCCCAAGAAACCCCAAACTAAAAATGGATTTTCATTTGTAGAAGAGAGCTTTACTTGTGCAAGAGGTGTCTGTGCAATGGTTATGGCCATGTAGCCCTCATTGCACTTAGGTGGAAACTACATCTTTCTCATATGAACTAGGTTTGATGTGACTGGGAAACACTAGAGTTACTGTGTATATCTATGCTGGCACAAGTGAATAGGCACAATTTTCCAGAAAATAATAAACGACATACTTTTCTTAAATTATAGCCTTATACTGCATAGAAGTAGTAGGAGCAGGAGCTACTCCTGAAAGTGCCGGATTCTTTAGTCCTGTGTTTTGTTCACTTCTGTGTGAAATGACACCTGCAGAATGTTTAGCAACCTATCCATCACTCCCAGGCAGGTTACTTCAGCCTCCTGCCTATTATCCACCAACAAGATACCCCATAAAAGCACTGGCATATATTTTTCTACCTTTTAACAAAAATAAAGAGTTTCTTCTGCAGACTCTGACATGTAAATTCACTGATGCACATTACATGGATTAGGGAGTACTAATACTCCTACACTTATTTAACATCAAAAGTATTATGAGCATAAAGATTCCAAGTTACTTATACATTGTCACAAACAGCAATGTTTATAATGAGAAGCAATCCAAGATAAATGAACAAACCAACCCAAGGTGATATTACTGTTCATACACATATAAGAGCTACAAAAAACCCCCCAACTCAAAACCAAAATTGTTGTTTATCCTCCATTGTGTTTGTTCTGTGTATTGTCGGCAAATCGCAATCAGAAGTATTGATTGGCTTTTCTGTTTTGTTATATGGACTGTTGTGTAGAGTTTTTCTTCTGTCACACTGTGATTCAATATTTCCCCTTATCAAACCCATGGCAATATGTAAAATATTCCTAAAAGTATCCAGCTTCTGATTAACTATTTATTTGTCTTAAGAGTACCTAAAACAACTAAATGAAGAGCTTGCAGAATCTCAGAATCACAAGATATTGCAAGTTGGAGAGAACCCATAAGGACCACGCAGTCAAGTTATTCTGGCATATTAGTAATGATGCAGTAATGTTGCAGTAATGAATTAATTTAAATGTCTTTTACATTTAAACACAATCCAACAGCTGAGAAAATCAACAGTGACTTTACACTAATTTCTAAAAGTCCTACAGAATGTGTGTCTTTTGACAGACAAAAAAAAGCAAATAGAAAAGTTGGTGATGAGTACGATTGGCATACAAGAGATTACCTTCCTACTTGAAAGGAAAAAAAATTGTTAAGATCTGTATAACAGGAGTGCAAGATGAGGAGATAGAAGAAGATTCCTATTCCTGGGTAACATAAATGTTGTTATATTCAATATCTAACAGAGCAGAGAATTGCTACTGTCTCTTTCAGACCCTGCATCTGGAAAACAGAACCCTGGGGCCAAGTGGGGGGTGCCTGGATTTATTCTAAAAGCCAGATATACCCAAGCAGAGCTGTCTTGCCTCTTGGCTTATGTCTTGGCTCATGGCTTTTGCCATAGAGCTCAGGAAGAGCACGTGTAGGCTCCTCCTCTGGGTTTTCTCTTGTTCCTTTTTGAGGGGGTCGCTCCAGGTTTGTTGTTTTGTTTTGTTTTGTTTTGTTTTATTTTTTGGTTTTGTTGTTTTTTATTGTTTGGGTTTTTTTTGGTTTTGTTTTGGTTTTTTTTTTTTTGCCAAGAGGGTGTGTTTTGCAGTGCTGGACTGCTTCAAGGTGATTCTGTGAGTGCCTGTCTGCAGCCATGGTATTGTGCCAAGAGAATCGGAGCAGCACCTCTCCATGCAATCACTCCAGTCTGCCCACAGCAACCAGCCAAGGTGAGAAGTCATGGAATCCAAGTTGCCCAAGCTGGCCACCTTGCTGTGTTCTGACAAGAGGAAGATGAACTCCCTCCATGAGTTCTAGCCTTTGGCCAAATACCAGCTGCCAGAGTATGCCAGCTGCATTTGCCGATGGAGCTGCTGCTGACCTGGAGAGAGTGGGGGAGGGGGGAAGATGGGCAGAGGGCTGCTGCCATTTTCCCTTTGTCTCCTGACACAAGCTTGTCTGCGGAGGCCACCATCTTTGGGGGGTATGCCACCATTTTGAGTGTCTCTGTTCCTGAGGAGTCTGGGAAATTTCGGCAACTTTGTAACTAGTGACTGTTACTCTTATTTCTTGCCTATTGCTTAGTTTTTCACTTAGATCTAATCGTATTTGTTTCTCCTTATTGGTGGAAAGAGATGGCTGAAACGGTAAGGGGAGGTAACTCATTTTAGAGTATCCACCTCTTGAAATTCTCTTAAACACTGTTGCAGTGGTTTTCCTGAATTTAGACAAAAGTCTCATAAGGCAGTTTTGTCAGTGACTTGATCTTTCTATTTGATGTGAAAAAGTTTGTGGTCAAGTGCATTACCTAATCTAGGTTTTATTCCCTTAAGTTTCTGTTAATGTGAAATAAAAGACTGAGTTAACATACAGAAATATAATGAAACTTGATCTTTGAAGGTTCATAAATCCTCAAAGATGTGTAGAAGTATATTTTATTTACTTCTTATCTATTTGTTAAAACTACTCACTGCTTCTAGAATCCTCATCTCATCTGAGTAACCGTTATTGAAATTGATATACTGACCTAATGTATTGCTGTTGCTTTCATGTTCATTATTGTATTGGAGGAGCAGACAACAAGAAAATAGGAATTTTTTCTTTGTCAAGTTGCCAGTATGTATTTTTTCTTCTAATTTATATTTAGAGGCCCTGAAAGGAAATTTTGGTTAATGTGTATATATTAAATAGCCACTCAGTAAGTACTTTGGCTTTACACAATGAACAATTTTGTTGGGTATTTTATTTGCATCTATCCATCACAAACAATTTAATTTAAAGAAATGCTTAAATGTGATCTTCTTGTTAAAAATGAGGTCCTTTTCTGTTAGTGTTAAAAGGTTTTTAATAAAAAATCAACAAGAAAAGACAAAGATAAGGCAAAGGAATTACAGCGTCCCTGGACGCTGGGTGCACTTGGCACAGAGCCAGAACACCCCTTCTCCTAGAGAGATATTTTCTTTAAATACTTTTTTCAGTTAGTCCTTTATCAATTTCCGGCAGAGGAGTCTCTTATCCAGGAACACCCTGACAGAGGTAGAAGTTTGCATAGTCATTGGCAGAGGAGTCTCGTATCCAGGAACACCTTGCCAGGAGCAAATCGCCCTGCCTAAGGGGGGCTTGTGAGTGATATTTATCATAGTAATGTTAGTTATTTCTCAACTATTAAGCAAAACTAGAATGGTTGCATTTCTACACAAACACTGCTTCTACAAGGATCAATATTATATACATAGTATTCATTATTTGCGAAAAACCAACACTATAATATGCATTTATAACAAACCCCCCTTTTCCTTTTTATAATTCATTTGGTTTGAGTAATAATTCTTTCTTTCTTTGTTCATTTCTTTCATAGATTAGTTTTGTTTCTTTAAAGGGGTCTTTTATATTATTTTGTTTCTTTAATACTATTACTTTTTGTGTTGTCTCAGATGTAGCCAATTTTGGGTCTATAGGTATTGTTACTACTTGTATATTTTGGACTACACTGGTGATTAGTCGAATAAAACAAGGGATCAAGCAAGGAAGGAATATTAACCCAGTTGTAGTGAATAAAAGGAAGAAGTTTAATTTTTTTCACCATTTTATTTTTGGTAAATTATCTTACCAGCTAGTTTTTGGTATTGATTTCTATTTTTGGACTGGTATATGGGCTATTTTCTTAATATCTTTGGTTATATTTAGGACGGTATTTCTATTGTCATCTATGTTTAAATAACAATCTGATGTATTGAATTTTCCACAAACGCTTCTTTCTTCAGTTAATAAATCGTTTAAAGCCAACCTGTTTTGATACCTTGTACTTCTGGTTTGGTTTTGTTGTTTTGTTATTAATTCTATTTCCTGGGAAGTTTTGTTTGATATGATTTCTACCACTGTTTGGAGTCTTATGAGATGGTTTAGCATATAAATGGGGGTTTGGTATCCCCAACTCCCATCTTGTGCCCAAGTGGCTGGCCCATATGTTTCCAATATGTGTTCAGCGGGCACTCCTCGTCTCCCCATCTTTGAGATCCTCCAACCCACTCCCTCTTTTCCTTTTTGAGGTCATCATACACTGATACTCCTAATTTATTTCTTTCTTGCTTTGGCAGAAGAAAAAATCTTGGTTTTATGATTCCTAGAGAACAGTTCCCTTTCCACCGGGAGGGGAGTTTTGGGTATGTTCTTTTTCCACAAATCTAAAATAAACTAACTGGTGTCTTCTAGTAATTATCTTCCTGTTGATCTATATTTTCCCAAAATTGGGATATCTCTGGAATCTCAAAATAGGGATTCTTGCTTGTATTATTATATTGAAAAAGTTTGACTTCACTTTTATGCTTACAATTTTTTTCTGTTATTTTGTTATGTGTCTAGTACAGAGTTGGTGTTTCTGGGATCTAATGTGTAAAGGTTCTATTACTAATTTTATATCTCTTACAGGGAGTATGCCTTACTTCATTAACAAAATTCTTCCCTGTATGTTAGAGACATTCTTCTCTAATTACTGTCGAGCTTAAAATCCATCCCCCTGGTCACGTTCCCCCCTTTACATTTGTCTAGTTCCATTTAAGGAGTTCAATGGGGTCTAAACTACTGCCTTTCCATGGCTATTCTTCTGTCATCAAAGCCCCCCCCACAGACCTAGTAGTTTGTTACATTAAGTTTTTTACTTATTTTTTCTCCCAATTCTACAAACAGGTTTTTTCTAGGTTCTGAGATATCTAGTTCTTTTTCTAATTGTTGTTTGAGTCCTGTATACTAATCTTGGAGTGGTTTTGATGTAGATGGCTGTGTTGGTTTTACCTTTTTGGTTACTAGTTGTTCTTTTACTAAATTTTGGACTTTACCTGTAAGGATAAATGTGAAACAAATCTATTTTTCCCTTTTTGGACATTTACTTCTTAACCTACTACTACTGTGTCCTAAGTTTTCTGTAATCCAATATTTTTTTTTATTGTGTACACAGGTACATAATTTGGATGAGTTAAAGTAGTGACTGTTGATATGGGTGTGAGAAATAAAAAAGGAACTTCGGTGTCTTTCCATGTAAAGCTTGTGGTAGTACGGACGACATAATTGGGCTGGTGTCTCAAAAGGGAGAAGTATTAGTGACAGGAAAAGGAATAACAGAGGTCCAGTATGGCTTATACCCCCACCTCCCATGCCTATGGGGTGGTAACCCACAGTAGGTGTATCTGATCTTCTTGGTGGTGAGTACGGTGGCCAATCTGGTCTTGCCCTCTATTTCCTGGTCACTTTCTAATTTTCTAGTAAAATGCTTTTTATATCCTTTAGTTGTAATTTTCCACCTTTTTTTGATATTTTACACTTAATAGACACCTGTACTATGGCACTTGACATTTCTTACAATGAGTATCTTTCCCGTTAGTTGTAATAACAATTTTTTCTATAATTTAAATATTTATATTTATAATTTAAACATTTACAAGTTACAGGCTAAGGTCAAAGTATGAGGGCCTTCTGGCCAAAACAGTCCAAATCCTCTTGTTTGAAGTGAAAGCGTCCTTCTCTAAGGAGGGTATTGAAAGTTTCTCAGAGTTTGTCTAGGTAGTACCTGAGACCACTGTGTAAGTTATGGCTTTACTTCTTGATTACATGTATTCCCTTGTCCCCGCTTGAGAGTCAGTTTGGTATCACCTGGTTTGGAGATTATGATCCACTCTTTAGGTTCTTCCACTGGACTTTTAATTCTGCTGGTGTGGACTCATTCTCTTTCTCTGGTTCGGATCGCAGCCTCAGTTGTCAGAAGTACCTGAAAGGGACCTTCCCATTGTGGGGTTAAACATTGTTCTTTCTACGTTTTTACTAATACCTATTCTCCTGGATGGATATTATGGATTTTGAATTCTAAAGGTGTGGTTTGCGGAATTAACCCTTTTAACTGTAATTCTTCAAGTGTCCTTGTAATTGTGGTGACGTATTTCCTAATACTTATTTCCCCTACTTCATAGGTAGCAGTTTCATGTTGAGTGGTCAAAAAGGGTAACCCAAACATCATTTCATAGGGTGACACCCCCAGGTCTGATCTGGGTTGTGTTCGAACCCTTAATAAAGCCAAAGGTAAGTATTTTACTCATGACATCTGGGTTTCAATCATTAATTTTGTTAGAGTTCTTTTTAGGGTCTGGTTCATCCTCTCCACTCGACCTGAACTCTGAGGATGCCACGGGGTATGTAATTCCCATCTTATTCCCAAAGTTTGAGTTATTTGCTGTAAGATTTTTGAGGTAAAATGTGTTCTTCTATCCGAGTCTATTTTGTTAACTATTCTATATCTAGGAATAATTTGTTCTAAAAGGGTCTTACACACCACGTTAGTTGTAGTTTTGGCGACAGGAACAGTTTCTACCTAGTGAGTTAAATGGTTTATTATTACCAATAAAAATTTCTACCTGTGTACTTGGGGAAGTTCAGTAAAATCTACTTGGATACCTTGAAATGGTTGTAGAGTTAACTCACGGCCTCTTACGGGTGTTTTTCTTATTATCTTTTTATTTACTTTTGACAAGTTATGTATTTCTCAGTCACTTGTTTTGCTACCCCAAAAATCCCAATACACCCATAATTTCTTAAAAAGTGATTACACAAGGCTCAAGTACCCCAATGAGTTCTCTGATGTATATTCTTTAATATTTTCCTAGTAAGAGGTTTATTAAGTAGTTGCCTTCCATTAGGAAGTTTCTAATTCCTAGACTGATCTTGTTCCTCTCCTATTTTACTTATTTCTTTCTCTTCTGCTTCACTAAATTTTGGGATTTCTAATTCTTTTTGGTCTGGGGTCAAGATTAATATAACTCTTTTGGTCCCATTTTCAGCTGTATCCTTAGCTTCTTGGTCTGCTAAATTATTCCCTCTTATTTTTAGGGTCATCCCCCTTTGGTGTCCTTTAATATGTACCACAGTTATCTCTTCAGGTAATTTTAATGCCTCTAAGACTTCTAAAATAAGTCCCTTATGTATTAGTCCCTTTGCCTTTGAATTTAATAATCTCCTTTCTTCCTGAATTTTTCCGAAGGTATGTACTACTCTAAAGGTATATCTTGAATCAGTATATAGAGTCCCTTTCTTTTGTGTCAAATATTTTAATGCCCTTTTTAGAGTATATAACTCACAAGATTGAGTCGACTAGTTTGAAGGTAATTTCCCTTTTTCTATAGTTTGTATATTTTTCCCATCAACTAAGGCATATCCTGACATCTTCTTTCCTTCTAAACACCTAGATGAGCCATCTACATAAATTTTCTCTCCTTCTGGGAGGTCCAGTTCTGCTAGATCCTCTTGAATTTTAGTTTGGTATTGTATAACCTCCAAATAGTTATGTGTTAAGTCACTTTTTGGTTCTCCATATAGGAATTGAGTTGGATTCACATTTTGGTTCACTTCTAGTGTCAGGTCATTACTGTCTATCAGAATTATTTAATATTTTAATATTTTAGAATCTGTTAACAATTTTTTAGCTTTTTGGTTTAACACAGCTCTTACTGTATGGGGTGTATATATAATCAGTTTACTTCTAAAAGTGATTTTACGGCTCTCTTCTACCAAGATAGTAGTAGTTGCTACAGCTTGAATACATACTGGCCAGTTATGACTTACTGGATCTAGTAATTTTGATAAATAAATTACTGGTTTTTTCACACCTCCCTATTCCTGTACTAAAACTCCATGAGTTATTCTACTTTCTATATTTATATACAGATGAAAAGGTTTTTCTAGTGAAGGTAAGCTCAAGGCTGGTACAGAAGTTAGTTTCAACTTCAATTCCTCTAATTTATTATCATCTTTCTCAGTCCATCTTATATTCTTTCTTTTAGTCAATTTTTTATATAAGAATTTTACTGTCTGGGTGTATCCCTCAATTTATAATCTGTAATATCTCAGTAGTCTAAGCAGTTTCCTAATTTCCCTTTTTGAAGAAAGTGTAGGTAGAGATAAAATCCCTGACACCTTCTCAGGATTCAACCTTCGTATTCCTTTACTTATTAAGTGACCAAGATATTTCACCTCTGATTCTACAAATTGTAATTTCTTTTTTGGCACTCTTAATCCTTTTTCCCCAAGAAAATTCAAAAGTTTTATAGTTGTTTCTCTAACTTCTACTTCAATAGTTCCTGACAGTAAAAGGTCATCAACATATTGGATCAGCTGTATTCCAGGAGGAGTGGGAAAAGTTTGTAATATTTCTTTTAAAGTTTGCCCAAACAGATTTGGAGATTTAGAAAAACCTTGGGGTAACTTGGTCTATCTAAATTGTCGTTTCTTCCCAGTATGTGGATCTTCCCATTCAAAAGTAAAAATATTCCGGCTTTCCTCTGTTAATGGATAAGTCTAAAAAGCATCTTTAAGATCCACTACACTAAACCACTGATGTTGAGGGGGGACTTTATTTAACAGAGTGTAGGGATTGGGTACTACTGGGTGACGGGTACGAGTTCTTTTGTTCACTTCTCTTAAATCTTGTACTAATCTGTAATTCTTATTAGGCTTTTTTACTGGTAGGATAGGGGTATTATGGGGAGACATACAGGGTTCTAATGTTCCATCCTTTATTAATCTTTTTATTATTGGCTTTAAGTCTTTTCTTCCTTTTAAAGATATTGGGTACTGACGTAAACGGATGGGACATTCTTCTTTATCAATCGTGACTCTTAAAGGGTCAATATTCAAACCTCCTCTATTCCCTTCTCCAGCTCAAACCTTTTTATTTATTTTCTCCTTATCTTCTTGGTTAAGTTTTAGCACTTTAGCCGTCATTTTCCCCTCTTCAGGTATAATCCCTATTTCTAACTGTATTTGTAAATTTCTCCCCAGTAAGTTGTAACCTGCTCCTGGAATTAATAAGACATCTCCCATCCCTATTTTGTTTTCTCCTTCAATCACTACATTTTTAATAACAGGAACTTTAAACTCTTCACTTTTTGCCCCTGTCACTTTCACAGTGTCATTATTGATATTATAACCCTTTGGAATATTTACAATACACGTTCTCTCTGTTCCAGTATCCACAATAAATTCTAATACTTCTTCTTGGGGGCCTACTTTTAAGGTTATCATGGGCTCTAGCTGGTACTTATCCCCCAGGAGATAGAGCTCATAACCCCCCTATTCTTCCTCGGGGTTTATTTCCTTGAATACCCCCAGGTTCTTTTTTAGATGTGGACACTCTCTTTTATAGTATCCCTTTCCTCCGCAGTAGAAGTAGACATTTTTCGTTTGTTCTTGAGGTTTTAATGGTGTAGAGGTTTTGTTTTTCCCCCCCCCCTTTACCCTTAAAACTTGAATATTTGGGGGTGGTATCTGGAGGCTTCAAATTCTGTTGGAAATTGTTTTTTCTCATCGTGGTTATCATGATTTTTGTATCTACTTTAGTTTTTTCCTCATTCTTCCTTGCATAAACTTTTTGAGTCTCTTTTAGTAATTCATTTAATGATTTATCATGCTAGTCCTCAATTCTTTCTAGTTTTCTTTTAATGTTTGGCCAGGCATGAGTGACAAAGTTAACTTTCAATAAGGTTTGTTCTGCTAGAGTTTCAGGGTCTATTCCAGAGTATTGCTTCATATTCTTTCTAAGCCTTTCCAGCCATTCAGTGGGAGTTTCTTCTTTCCTTTGTCTTCCCTCAAAAGCTTTGCTGACATTTTGCCCTCTGGGTGCTGCTTCTTTAATCTTCCTGATTATCAGATTACGATAATCATTCATATGTCTTCTCCCTATTTCCTTATTATTATTCTAGTTTGGGGGTGCCAATGGTATTTTCTGGTCCCCAGCTGGACCTTGTAAATTTTCTCTTTCCTAAATTCTCATTCCAGTAGCTCTAATCATATGTCTTTTTTCCTGAGAGAATATTATATTCATTATGCATTGCATTTCCTCCCAGGTGTTAATATTAGGGCCCAAAAATTGGTCTAATTGTTCGGCTGTTCTTAGGGGATCTTCCAATAACCCCTTAATTTCTTTTTTAAAAGCCCTTACTTCTGTAGAAGTTAGGTGAGAGTTCACAAACTCAGTCCCTCCTTGTGCCCCCCCCCATGGGGACTTCTCGCAAAGGAAATAATTTGGCCCCTTGTTCCCGGGTTTTCTGTTCCTCTTCCTTTATAACCTCATTCCTTTTTTTTTTGGGGTATCAGCAAGAGAGATGTTAGTAAGCTGCCTTTGGTTTTTAATGGAATTTCTGGTATTCTGGTACGGCACAGAATTCAGAACTATGGGAGTGTGGGTAGAAGTGGGCTGGGAAGCCGGGACCATAGAGTTATCACTGGAATTGGGCTGGAAGGTCGGGACCATCCCCATAGAGTCCTCCAGCAATGCTGTGGGAAGAGATGAGGCAGCCGGAATAGTAACGGAGGTAGGAGTTCCTGATATGGGTGGGGGGTTTGGGGTTCCTGAAAAGTGGGTCCCCGGTATGGTAGCGGATGGGGCTGATGGACCCAGTGCGGGAGGAAAAGAAACTCCAGCCCCCTGCCCAAGAAGAAATGGGTTAGGGGGTCCTGGTGGGAAGGGTGGGGGCTCTAATATCCCTTGCCCGGGAAGGAAGGGGTTAGGGGGTCCCGGAGGTAAAGGAGGAGGCTCTAATATCCCCTGCCCTGGAAGGAAAGGGACTGGGAGATTTTCTAGGGGGTCCCAATGTATCTTTTTCTGTTCTTTGGCTGGTTCTGCCTCTGGGGCTTTTGATATTTTAAGAATTTTTGCCTCCAGAGTTTCTGTGCCCCCTGTCCAGTAGGAAGTATATTCTATTTCTTCTGGATCTGGTGGCTCTTTGGAATTTACAAAAACATTTAAGGCCTGGCAAATCCAAGTCTCAGAAGATCCATATCTCGGCCAATTGATATGATCATATCTTATTTCCCTTTTTGTCCATTCTGTCATACAATACTGAATCATTTTTATTTTATCTTTTCCTTTTGTACTAGGGTTTGTATCGTAGTTAGTTAGTTTAATTCCCAGGGGGCTGTCTTGGGGTATTTCTGGGAGTACTTTCTGTGTTCTTTGTCTGAAACCCTTCTTGCTGCTTTTCTGTCCCATTTTCCCAGGATTTTATCTGTTTGTCCCTGGCTTCCCCCCCCCCCCCCATTTTTCCACTCTTATGATAGCAATAAAAACCTATCATAAAAAATCCTCCTACTGTCCTTTTCTAATATAATTCTCCCCTCCTCCAGACAATAAAATACCTTAAATCAACAATCTATATTACGTATTTTTCATTCATTTACACTCACTCATTTTTTACTAATATGTCTCTTTTATTTTCATTTACAACAAAGTAACACACAAAACCACACAAAAGTACTTTTTCAAATCATAAGTAATTATTCATTTACCGGTATCGCTTTTAAAATTGGCCAACCCTAGATGCTCTTAGGTGCAGAGTCTTCAGAGTATTCCCTCAGCTTTTTTAATTCTACACATCCTGTCTCCTAGGATATTTGCCTTATCCTCTGTCAATCCTACACATCCTGTCTTGAGGAATTTTACCCTCTGCAGATTTTTACCCCTTCAACCTGGCAATGTTTGGGGACCTTCCGTCCCCTGTTTCCTAGTGGTTTATGCTAGGAAACCCTTGAAAAATCCCTTTTAGTAAGGATTTTTCCCTTCCCTGGAACCCAGTCCCAGCATTCCCCGGGGGATTTTTAACTCTTTCGCTTCGTTTCCTCGCTGACCATGCTCCTCACGGAGAGACGGAACTGCAGCACTCAGAAACCACCGCAATCGCTCCACAAGTCTGGGAAATCCAGCTCGCATCTCACACACACATCATTCAATCCCCCATATTTGCCGCCCCGCCCAGTCAGACTCACCAATCTGCTGGCTCAGGCTCCGTGCACGAAGATTTGTGGGGCTTGTTCCCGCGGTTTTTCCTTCAGGGAATTCTTTTGTTTTCTCTATCCCTTCTTGTTCACGAGTCTCGGCCTGCAGCAACCTGTCCACAGAAGAAATGAGTGAGGTCCGCCTGAGTTCAGGCAGCGGCGCCTCCCCAGCTCCAGCTCTCCCAGGGTTTCGGAAGCGTGGTGTTGATCCCGGATGAGCCCCCAGCTAGTAAAAATGAGGTCCTTTTCTGTTAGTGTTAAAAGGTTTTTAATAAAAAATCAACAAGAAAAGACAAAGACAAGGCAAAGGAATTACAGCGTCCCTGGACGCTGGGTGCACTTGGCACAGAGCCAGAACACCTCTTCTCCTAGAGAGATATTTTCTTTAAATACTTTTTTCAGTTAGTCCTTTATCAATTTCCGGCAGAGGAGTCTCTTATCCAGGAACACCCTGACAGAGGTAGAAGTTTGCATAGTCATTGGCAGAGGAGTCTCGTATCCAGGAACACCTTGCCAGGAGCAAATCGCCCTGCCTAAGGAGGGCTTGTGAGTGATATTTAACATAGTAATGTTAGTTATTTCTCAACTATTAAGCAAAACTAGAATGGCTACATTTCTACACAAACACTGTTTCTACAAGGATCAATATTATATACATAGTATTCATTATTTGCGAAAAACCAACACTATAATATGCATTTATAACATTATCATTCAGTAAAGAATTTGCAAAAACTACCTACAAGCAATCCAGTTTCAGCTCACAGCTTGCCACATGCTCCCACATGTACAATTTATAGGTTCAGGTGCCTGAAACATAAACTGCATCATTGTTTCTTATCTCACTTTCTGCATGCTTGATATTGCCCAACTCATGGATAGGAAGTTGTTTGTCCTGTATATTTGAATAAGTTTTCTCAAGATCTGCTGCAAATTACATTACAAAACCTGTCTTTATATTTTCAAAACAAGAAGCCTATACAGTTAC
Source organism: Petroica traversi (assembly GCA_025920805.1). Lineage (NCBI taxonomy): Eukaryota > Metazoa > Chordata > Aves > Passeriformes > Petroicidae > Petroica > Petroica traversi. The sequence goes on along the minus strand of JAHLSL010000218.1, from coordinate 602,045 downwards.
TTACTTGATTAAATAAGTAAGTAACTTCCCACATGGAACAGCTCACAGAATATTCTGTGTTGGAAGAGATCCACAAGAATCACTAAGTTCAGCTCTTAAGTGAATGGCCCACACAAGGACCAAAGCCACACAGCTTGCCAACGTTAGCACTCTGTTCTAACCAACTGAGCTAATCTGAGGGTAGAAATTACTTTTACAATATGAAAATAAAGTTAAAAGCCATTCACAGACTGATAGGTTTAATTCTGTCTCTATCATGTTGCCAGTAATGGAAGAAGGGGATTTCTTTGCTGCTGTAGTAGAACCACTCATCCTTAAGAGTACCCCATGGACTGCCATAGCCTACTGCCATAGATGTGGAAAGGCTACTAGTGTGGGAGGAATCTTCCACATCAAGCACATTTTCCTTCTGGCCAGCTGTTTGTTGTGAGACTGGGACCATAAATAACTGTATTTTCTTGTGGAGAGGTCCATGGTATAAGCAAGAGAAAACTTATCTCCCTAAATGAACTGAGAAAAGACTGTTTTAGGGGTGGTAAATTGACTGTCGGTTGAAGCACTGTCTTTTTCTGTTGTCAGTGGGAAAGAGATGGAAGGGTGTTCTGAAGGTTTTGTTCTGGTTCTTGTTTTTTTGTTGGTTTTTTTTTTTTAGATCTGTTTAAAAAATTTCTTTATGTTCTTTAAAGTTTGAGCCTGCTTTGCCTACTCCCAACCCTTATCTCACAGCAAAATTGGGTAAATTTTGGTATGTGTGCTGGCCTTTGGCCAGAAACTCAGGTTGGCAAACTCAAACCACTACACAAAGCAATGTTTGATAACAGTTAGAAAAACAGAAAGCACTTGGCAACAATGGTAATGGCCATTTGTCCATTTACAAGTATGACTGAATTTAAAAAAACTTCAAAAATTTCAGGTTTTAGTAATTTAATGTTTACCCTTATAATTAAATTCTATCATTTTACCCAAAAACATTTTTAACATTTAATGAAAATTGAAATTTTCTGATATATGTTAAACTATTTAATAATAGTTATTGTTCATTGAAAAGAAATGTTTATGTGAAAGTTTTCTTCAGAAACAATATTTTTTGCAAAGCTATTCTTGATAGGGTTGACTTCAGGAACAGAAAAATATCATTTAAGTAGCATGTTTACTTGTTGTAGGAATAAATTGCAAGTATTTTAAAACCCAGAATGGAGATACTTTTATTAATTTGATGGAAGTGTTTAGACTTAAATATTGCTGTCCCACATAGTCTAAATTATTTACTTCTCAAACCATAAATAGAAAGATTGGTTACATTTATCAGATTACAGAAAGAGTATCAATTAGACAGCAAAAATGCTGTGACCACATCCATTTGTAAGACCTTCAATTAATACTTAAATATAAATCAAACAGCACTGATAATATTATAATAATACTCTCATGCATTCTTTTGTTTCTCTTGATACATTTGCTGTTGTAGTATTTACACTACTCAGTTTTATTTCTTGTTTGAACTTACGCAGTCAGTGATCTCTTTATTTTATGGATTAACCAGCAATATTTTTCTTCAGATTGCAGCAGACTAGGAGAGGATACATTCATCTTCTCTTTCTCAGAGAAGAAATATGGAGTTCTTAACTCCTTAGCCTGAGTGATCACCTGCGCAAGTGTTCCAGCCCTTCATCTGGGTTAATGATGCAGCAGAAGCACCACTTCTTTAGTGCAGTATTACTAAGATTGTCTGCTGCCTTTGAGAGATGACCTAACTGTAGCAATTCATCCCCATTGCAGAACTAAAGATATGAAGGGGCTAGATGCCGAGTGACTTAGCCCTCAGCATGAGGTGTTCCAAATGTCAAGGGTATGTGCATTGAAAACATTCATTTAGACAAATGGAAACTGTAATTAAGCTTGTGATAGAAGTGAAGGGGAGAAAGTCAGAAAGCCATTACCCCATGTCCTCCCATTAGAGGTTCTTGTAAAAAGTCCGTCTCCAGCTTACCTGTAGGTCCCCTTTAGGCACTGGAAGGTGCCAAAAGTCTCCCTGGAGCCTTCTCTTCTCCAGGCTGAACCACCCCAGTTCTCTCAGCCTCTCTTCATAGCAGAAGCTGCCCTCTGGTTGTCATCTGCTTTCCTCTGAACTTACTCCAGCATGTCCATGTTCTTCTTACGTAGGAGGCAGTGCTGATACTAAGTAAGATACTAAGTTAGGAGACAATACAAAGACAAAGGAAATGTGATAAATTTACCTTCTGCAGCATTACACCAAACTAGTTGAATGCTGTTATAGTTCAGTCATACACAACATTGCATCAGTCCTTTGGTGTGGCACTACTGTCTTCTGACTTGGTGGGAAAAAACAAGCTTAATTTTAGGAAAAGTAGAATTTGGACCTTTCAAAATATGTCAAAGGTCATGTAAAATAATTTTGATGCAGTTATAGTTATGGATACCAGAAAGAATTATTTCATTTAGTAAGCACTCATTTAGTAAGCATTCTTCATTATTTTATAAATATAGAAGAAAATTATGAAATACAGAAGCAAAAAGAAAAATAAAAGCATACTTTGAGTAGTTCAACGCCTCTGAGTAGATATGCAGTTAGAGACCACATTTTCCACAGCTTCTGTAGGAATCCAATAACTAATTGCAAAAGAGTTTGAGAAGTAATCATGAAATAATAACCCTATGGTACCTCTGCAAAAAAGTATTGAGTGCTTTTTATCCTAGATTCTCACAAGCTACTTTTATAGCCTATTCAGCTGGGCTGGTGGAAACAACTGTGAATTCTCTGTTGGGGCTGGGCTGTGTCTTGCTTTTGGTATCTTTAAGTGCTGCATAATGGAGTGTAACGTATTTCATAATGTGTGTGCAAGTTACATTTTGATTCTGGATTTTCATGTTAAGTTACTGTCAGATTTTAACTTTGTCCTTGACAGGTTCCCAGACTCCTTTCTAAACAAGCAAATGATCTTCCTGGCTGTCAGGTTTCTTTGTATCTGGAGTCATTCATGGACCCTAAGCTATCTTATCTCTTGTTGCATTTGATGAAGAGGATTAGAGCATTCGTTGTTATGTGCTGCTAGAAAGGCAACACTTAAATCTTGACCATCAAGCATTTGGCAAGAGTATATTGAGAGAGTGTGTCTTATAGGAGAGCATATCTTCCCATGATAGCTCATTTATGAAGATCAATGCAATCTTCAAAATATCTCCAGAAGCAAGAGGGAGGGGATATAAAAGAAGGAAATTTCTTCTAGATTGGATGTTACTGTGTTTGACATTAACCATACATAGCAGAAAGTAGCTTTGCTCAGCAAAACATCTCTGGGAAAACAGATTTCACAGATGGGAAGAGATGAAAGAGGAATTAAATGGATCAACAAATGTATCAGAGATATTCTATGGCAAAAGTAGAAATTAAAGCCAGGCTTGTTACATTCTTGTCTAAATGAGAGTTCTTTCTTTCTCTTTATTTTTAGCTCCACAAAACACTTACTTGGTGGTATGCTTTAGGAATGGAGTCCAAGCTGGGCAAATAGAGTCTTTTAAAACACATGCTTGCTGCTTCTCTTGCTTTGTTCTGATTCCTCCCACTAATCGGTAGAAAAAAAAATTACACAAAAATTTTCAGAAAAGTGATTTTAAGGAAAGCAGAACTATTTAGCAACTTTTACACATAGGCCTTTTGTTTCTTTCAGTTTTTCTGCTTTGTAGTCAATGTTGCTCCCCCATCAGACAGGTTTGCTTTACCCATGTAGTCCACTTTAAGTATATTAAAGTTAATATTCTAAGGCATATTGTATAAGGACTTGACAGTGTTTAAAGTTTGCCTACAGTTTAGTTGATGTTGATAAATTCTATCTAAACCAGGCTTAATATTTGGATGCATACTAAAGTCAACTGTTAACAGCAGCTTGATACAGTGGTGCTTGCTGACAGAGTGTCTGTATGATCTGAGGACGCTGACAGCTGAGCCCTGAAGCAAACTGTTGCTTATTGAAGATGTGAATGACCTCAGTTGTTGGACCCAACAGCTACAACTGTCTTTGAAGAGCTGGCAGGAGCCGATGTTTGCTTGCTCCCCACTCTTCCCCAGGGCAGACAGCAACCCATTTCCCTGGCAGTTGGTGTAATACTGCAAAATATAAAAGGTGCAGTTAAGTGTGTGTCCTGGTTTAGGGCAAATTTTAGGAGAAAACCTCTGGGGGGGGTCTCCTCTAGAAAAGCCAATTCTAACCACCCCTACCCCAAACAGGTTCGGGAAAAATTTCCTCAGAGAAAAGTGGAAAAAACTATTTATTTAACAAATAGAATATTCACAAGCATACAAAATCTGGATAATATGAAAACAATGAAACCTCTCCTTCCTCTGTAGACATGGTAGATTCAGAGTCTGGACGTCTGGGTCAGGTTCAGTTCTCCAGTGGAGGGTGGGGGGTGGTTGCCAGGCCTTGCTCTGCAGAAATTCAGGGGAGGCCCCCGGTGATTGCCCTGGTGTCTTGGGCCCACAAGATGCCAACCAGTCCCAGGAGGAGGGGGAAAAAAACAGCAAAAGAAACAAAGTCCCTCCCTGCAAAAAGCCAAGAAAGATCCGAGGAAACCCTCCACTGTGAGCTTCTCGAGCACCCCAGCCAGAGAGTGAGTGAGATATCACTGTCCCGCTGGAACACAGCCTCTCAAGGCCTTTCTGGGGGAGTAAGGCCAGAAACTCCTGCAGACAAACGGCGCTTTTTTTTTTTCTCCACTTTCACTCTCTCTGTCTCTCTGGGCCTAACTTAAAGCTGTAGAGCTTAATATCCAGCATAAGCAAGAGGGATGATTGGGGATACAAAAAAAAGAATCATATGGCCAACTCAAGACACATAAGAAGCTTTGTCTTAGATGTAGCTTTATCTACAGCTGCTGTTCACTCATTTCCCTTTAGTACGGTTCCTTCTCAGCACTTGTATTTTTTACATTCTCAGTTTTACAAAAATGAGCAAGATATATTTCCATTGTGACATTCTCATGGTTTGTCATGGGATTCTGGAGAGGGGCTGAATACTTTAGGAGAAAGAAAAAACAGCAACCTGATGATTGTGATTTACCAAAATATGGATATTGATCTAATACCAATACCCAACTAAAGATGGACAAAGACTCTCTAACAGAGTTGTTAGAAAGTGTATGTTTATTTTGGCTCCAGACTGCTGTGTGGGATAGCTCCCTAATGTGCAGAGCAACACACAAAACAATACAAGGTCTATTTATTTGTAAGGGGTTTTGAATATTCAAAATACAAACACCCATTAATCACATTAATACCTCTCATTCCCCGCTCCATATGGTAATTAGCTGAATAGTTATTAAACATACGTGGTTTGTTCTTTAAATTGAGTCGGTGGTCGTATAATTAGAGGGGAGGGTGAGAATGATGAAGTAAAACTCATCTTCCTCTCTTTGACCTTTCTGCTTTTCTGGCTTTTGACAATAAATATTGCTTTTGAAACACATCTAGTTCTTCTATTTGAATGGGTCTTTTAGGTAGAACAGTTAGTAATTGCTGTTTCTCAATATAAGTTGAACAAATATAAAATGACAAGCAACCAGTTACCTGTACCTTAAGGCTTACTTCTAACTCAATTCTTTGGTTAAACATTAATTCTTTAATTAGCTCTAGCTGGGTTTGCTTACTGAATCTACTGTAGTTGGTTTTGGCTATACTAACTTTGCTTAAAATCCTAATTTTTAAAGTTACATATTTCAATAGCAATCTGTCTGTATGCTCTGGAAAACTGTTACACTACTCCAGAAGATAGTGGCTGTTGCTTAATTAAAAGTTTAGCACTTAACCAGGAAGTTAAAACTCTTTCAAATACATGAAGTTCTCAGAAGAGAAAACTAATTACCAAGCTATTGGTAGGATTTCCATCTTTCCTGAGTCCAGTTTCAAATCCTGAAACAAAATATTCCTTTTATCAAATGAAAATAATATTTTCTCAAATACAATGTTAAAGCCACCCATGGAATATAAAGAAGAATCCCTCTAAGTAAACTCAGAGGAACTCTTTTTTGTTCTCCTGTTGTTTGGAATATTTAATTTTCACTGGGGAGAACGATCATCTTTAGGTATCTCGCTTTTGCCCTTCACTGAGGTAGAATTTAAAGGGTTTAACTACTTTTATTTCTTATTCAAAGGAGCTTCAGACCTAAATAAATCTTAATGGAACTGGGACTTCTTCATTAGATGACCTCACTGAGAATCAGATGTCCCTTGGTTGCTTGAGAAATACATGAGGGTAAACCTATGTATTTTTAGCAACCATTTCTCTGTCACTCTCCCATATACTAAAATGGATTTTCCAGAGACTAGAAGGATTATAGCCATCTTCTTCCCAAATCATTCTTAGTTTGGCATGCACTTGATGATTCACTATAGCATCGAGAGCTGGCTTTTCATTCCATCAGCTGACAGGATAAAGCAAAGCACATTTTCTCAATGAGCCCATTGAGAACATTATAAATAACAGTAGGACAAGCCTGGTGGAAGTTAGTATTTCCAAAGATAGGCTGAACTCCAAAGTCATGTAGTTTATGCATCCTAAAAATCTGAAGGTGGTGACAAAAGAGATTGTGTGTTCACCACAAAGTAGAGAATTTTTAAGAGCTTCTCAAGAAATAAGCAGAATCATTATAAGACTTGAAGAAAATGGATATAAATACATTGTTTAAGTAAGAGATTAGTACAGAGACAAGAAACTGTATCCAAATTTGAGTTATAGACATCCTTCTAATGACAGAAATAAACTAGTAATGAAAAATAAATGATGTTGAAATAAACCAAAATAAATATTGTTGGTCTAGTTGTTTCCAGCAATAGTTTCAGAGGGAAAAAGAGGCTCTTGAAATTATGTTACAGCAGAATATATAAGTGAGCACTGATCTCAGGATCAGGGTCATCTTGGTGAGGCATAAAATAATAAATTTGCTGAGTAACATCCTTATCTATCACCCTGTCTTCCAAATGTCATCATATTTCTTGACGATTATACTGAATTTCCTGTGGTTTCTACATCTCAGTAAGAGTTACACAAATGTGCACACCTGACAATAAGACCATATTTTGCAGACAAACTTCCACAGACAATATTTTCATTGCAGAATGTCATGAATGGATGTGGGAGTTAAATAAGTCCTTTCCTACTGCCCAGGCCTCTGGCAGCAGTTAGTAACCTTATAGAGATGACCAGCACCTCAAAACCCCTCTCATTCATAAGTTCTTTTAATAATGATTGATTCTGTGTATTATAGAACAAACTATTTATTAATAGATGAGAAAACTAACAGACATAAGACTTAAAACAAATTAATACTACACAGGTATAAAACGAAAAGAACTACTAGTAGATTTTATACAGTAAAAGGTACCCTTTTAGTTACAACTAGCGAATAAATAGTATAAACTTAGGATTCAATGTATCTTACCATCCAGTCGTTGGTTCAGCTCACATCGAGATCCTTTCTCTCTATTTCCAGAGAAGTAACCACGAGCCTTGGTCGAAGACATGGGGAGAAGCCCCTTGCACACCTTCATGGTGTGTGTGTGTGTAAGATTCTGCTTCAGTGATAATTTGTGTATCTTTTATAGGGTAAAATGGTGTCTCTCAGTCATCAATTTTCATTATCTCTTCCCAAATCTGTTCTCAAGACTAGTATGTTTATTCTTAAGGTTTGAGCCTCCTTGGTGCCCTGCTGAGCCTATCGACCACTGGTTTATTTCTTTATCCACCAGTTAGCTGTGGTATGTAGGAAGTGGGGGTAGGTGCCACTGCCACACAGAGAATTACACAGAGTCTTTTGGAGATTAAGACAGTTCATTCAGTTATTTGACTTATAAGTAGCTTAACATTATGATGGAAAATTAGAAGGGAAAATAGGTTAAATGGTGATGTTTGAAAATATCAAAATTTAAATAGGGCTCCTGTTAAATCATACAATAAGAGTAGAATGATGTCTCCATAACCACAGTGGAAGTGGGAGCTCTCTAATGTACAGAGGATATTGTATAATATACAATTGCTGCTATTCTGGAAATTCTTACTTTAAGCTTAATTTAAGCTGACCTATATGACGATTAATTTAGTGGGAATGGTTTTTTCTCCCCCTTTGTAAAATATTTTCCATTTATTTTTGTGGACTTTATTTATAGTCTGGGGGAAGTTATGAGGCTATTTTACATATATATATATATGTGTGTGTATATATATGTGTGTGTCTATATATATGTGTGTGTGTATATATATATATATATATAAAGTCTTAATTACGTAGTTATAGTCACTTTCTCAGAATGATAGTTAGGGCAATCTTAGTTTAGGCTTAAGTTCATATTTATTCAGCAAAGTACAGTCAGTACTGACTTCTTAAGTCAGTAAGTATTTAGAGTAGAGCATTGCTTTCATCTTTTGACAAATGAGTCCCTAGACATGAACTATAAACTCTATGGTTAGAAAAGTTAGGAAATTATTGAAAGGTATATTCTCTTCTCCCTAACCCACCTTGGTTTAGTAATAGATCAGAAAATGCCTTATTTTCAGGATGATGTCAAGTGTATGGCATTGAAAGTAGAATGAATGGAATATGAAATGTTTAATTTAAAATTTATTTTCTTGATGATGAATTGAATGCTGGATATTTCAAATAACTTTTATCATCAGTCTAATTATCTGGATGATAATGTTTAGAATTTATCTATACAGTGTTTAGAATTTATCTATTTTATCCTATTAGGACTTCTCAGAAGAGAAGGCATGTATTTATGCCTCCTAGAAGGAATGCCTGGGGTTATTTATTTAGTCAAAACCTTTTACATTGTGTTCTAAGATGTTGCCTGAAAGTTGGCACAGAAAAAGCACTACCAGGTGTAATTGTTTTCTTGCTTAACTTAATGATTTTATTACCTCTCCTTTGTGTCAGGAATTTTGGAGTAAACTCTCCTAACAAGGAAATCTAGTCACTGGAAACATTTTTTATATTTTATCTTCCCATAATTCAATTCCTCTTGTGTTTCAACAGTGACACAAACTGTGCTGTGAAGATACTGAGTCAGTCACATTTATCTTAATCACTGATCATGTTCAATGCAAGGGACACTGGCAGGGTGCTACATACTTTTAATTCAGCCAAAAGTCTACAGTCTGACAAATTGTTTTTAACTGCTTTATGGCAGCTTAAAATTATGATCATACAAATGTGAGCATTTTAAGAGAAAAGTTTTATCCAACCAGCATCATGTTTCCAATGACAGCTATTAGCCTAGGAAAGAGTAAGAACTTTACATATGTGTAGAGTGGTACTCTGTATTGTCCCAGCCTCCAAACATTTTTGAAGATTGCTCTTTTGCCCATGTAAACCTCTAGAATCGTCAGGTTGTTTTGTCAAAAACTTCTAAGGATCTGTATGCTGTGTAAAGTACCACTTTCTTTTTGAATTTGTCCCTTCCTGGCTTTTATTATGCTCCTGAGGGCTGGAGGAGAACATAATTGCTTTGGGATGAAATCAGAAATGCTAGATAAAACCAGAAATCTAGAGAAAAATGGTTTGAATTTCATCAAGCTTACTGCCCAAATCTAATTAAACTAGGTCTTCTGTCTTTATAGGATTTTATGTTTGCATCACTATATGAAGGACTACTCATGATAAATACTGCATCGACCTTGGACTTGGGAAAAGAAAGACAAAAAATGAATAGCTCAACTGCTTTGTGGTAAACATGATTCTTTGCTGACATATATCATTAGATCTTTCAATGCACATTTTTTGATCTATTTCCCTGGAAATTTTAAAAATTATTTTAAAATCTAAGCAGTCTGAAAAAAGTACTTTTAAGAATGTAGTCATATTTAAGCATATGCTATAGGTATTCTTAATCCCCTGTACAGGAGTCTTCAGAACCAGGGCCTTCCACATCTGTCAAAAAGTTAATTAAGCAAAGCCTTGTATTCTCACTGATTTCAGGGCTGAAGGCTAATATACTTGTGGGAAGTTTTTGGAGAGGCCCTTCGGTTTTGGGAGATTCAATGCAGAACAACTCAACAGTCACCAATATAACTATATCGGTCTTGGTATGGTTTTTTTTGTGGAAAAGAAGTTACATTCTTTTTGCAGCCTTACATTTTCTGTTGTTAAATGTTAACAATTAACTCAAGTCACAAACATTCACTTTTGGTTCTAGCACATCTTCAGTCCCTGTTTTTCCCTCCTATGCTATGTCTCTTTTGTGCTCTATAGCATAGTTTACACCTTCCATGTAAAAACTTTACAGAGCACTAACTTAATATTACAATACTTGCAAAAATGTGTCAAAAGGTGGTAACAATTCACATGGTTGTTTTTCCACCCATTAAATAATGATTGCCATTTTTCTTACAGTTTTTACAGAATGAAATAGCAACTGAAAAGTGTGCTACCTCAGCTGGATATAGGTAGCAGCAAAGAAACAGATATGTTCACTAATTCAAACATATTCAAGGAAGTTGTTATTTCAACACAAAGTACTCTCTGAAGATGTATACCATGGCATACCTATTTGGTTTCTGTCTACTTGAAATTAATTTAAGTTGCTTCATCAAATACTAGTCTTGGATGTTTTTCATCCTTACCGTTTGCATATGGAAAGTTTCGGGTTTTAAACATAGAATCCAATTATCATTTAGGTATAAAAAAGGCCTCTAATACCATTAAGTCCTACTGAAAAAATTAACACTGCCAAATCCACCACTAAACCATTGTCCTCAGTGCCACATATACATGTCTCTTAAATATCTCCAGGACTGGAGACTCAACCATTTCCTTGGGCTGTCTGATGCAGTGCTTGACAATCCTTTTGGAGAAGAAATTTTTCTTAAAACCAATTCTAGATGTCCACTGCTGCAACTTGAGGCTGTTTTCTCTTGTCCTATTCCTTTTTATTTTAGGGATGAAACGGATCCCTACCTTACTACAGCTTCCTTTCAAGTAATTGAAGAGAACCTCCTTTTCTCCAGACTAATCAACCCCATCTCCTTCAGCCACTCTTCATCAGACTTGTGCTCCAGACCCTTACTTAGCTTTGTTGCTCTTCCCTGGATACACTCCAGGGCCTCAATGTCCTTCTTGTAGTGAGGGGCCTATAACTGAGCACTGAGGATTTGAGATGAAGCCTCACCAGGGCCAAGTACAGGATTGATCACTGCCCTGCCCATGTTTGCCACACAAGTCCTGATACAGGCCAGGATTCTATTGGTCTTCTTGGCCAACTGGGTACACTCTGGCTGATATTCAGATTGCTGCCAACTAGCACTCCAAGGTCCTTTTCTGCCAGGCAGTTTTCCAGGAATTCTGCCCTCAAACTGTAGCTCTGCATCATGTTGATGTGACCCAGCTCTTACTCTTGTTGAATCTCATACAGTTGGCCTTGGTTCATCAATCCAGCCTGTCCAGATCCTTCTACAGAGCCTTACTTCCCCACAATTTATTATGTTCCTTTAAATCCTGTTACCCAGTCTATCTGTCATTGGACATTCTAGTATTGACTTTAGGTCTAAGTATTATCCCTTTAAGAGACGAATTCATCTATTACCATAAATACAACTATCATAATTTCTATGCCTGTTTCCATAAGATGAAAATATTTCTAGTACATTTTATCATGGGACAAGTGGAAGCTTCAGACAAACCCTGCCTTAGCCTTAAGTTTTGACAACAGTTTAAATTTAAGAAATCACGAGTTCTAATGATAGTAAACAAGATCTCTTTATAAAAATTAATTATTTACTAAACAGACAAGAGATAACAGCTGAAGGATATTAATCATAATTACTTACTGCACAGTATAAAAGGGGAGAACTACTACTAGATTATGGCATATCATAAAACAGTGCACTATATCAAAGAACTTATATTAAAGTGAGTAAAAAGACAGTATTGGTTTGGAGTCAAAAGTAACTTAGCCCTGAAATGACCACAATGTGTACAAATTCCTTCATCTAACCTTCAGGGGAATAACTGTGAAACATTAGTCCCTACTTGTTACAAAGCAGAGTGACACCGACTCCCCAGGCAGGTGCAAAAGAGAGCTCCTTTATGGCAAAAATTAGCCCTTTTAAAGCAGTTAAACTGTTATCAATGACATTCCATTTAAGCACAACAATGTAATTCAACCAGCCACCATAAACCACATGTGAACACGTAATGATTATATAACTTCTTTTTCTACTTCCAATTCAGCTGAGTCGCTTCCCATAGTCCTTTCCTACTTAGCTGATAACAGGCCTGAGCCATGATTCTACAAGGCCCTTTTTTTTGTAAAGTTTTACCTATCTGCAACACCTACTCATGGGAGAAACTCCATACATTTCAGGTAAAATGTTTAGAAGATTTCCTCTTTGGAAAAATTTGATATGGCTTTTATAGTTGTAAAGTGAATGGATGTCAGTTACTGAAAAATCCAGCTTTTCTTACCAGATCTCACTTGAATGGTAAGATTTTTATTGGCAGTTAGCGGATGCCAGACAAGTGTTAACCCCATGGCGTCAAAATAACTCACTACAAGAGAGGTTGTACTGCTTGAGTTATCTAACTCAAGTTAACAAACAACAGATAAACTCTTGTGGGGTGGGTGCGAGATGCCCTGCTGTATCTTCATGCATCATACAACTTTATTTCTACTTGTTAAGTTACATGAGCAAGCATCCATTTCTGTAAGAGCCTGGATCCTACTGTACAAAATCTTCTTTTTGCATGTCAAGTACCTATCTCATTCCCTTCATTACAGCTCTTTCTTTGGTTATTTATTATCTCTTTCACCTGGATTATTGACATGAAGGTTATGCTAGGTCACTCAATTTTCACTGCTTTCCTAAGCACAGTTCTTTATTCCTCCCAGAGCAATAAACTGAATACTCCAGATGCACAATAGTGAATAATGGGCTGCTGCTTCTTCAGTATTCTTGTTCAAGTGAACTATCCTTCATTCTTAGGCCAATCAGTTCACAAGAAAACTTAAAATAATTACTTTATCATAGAATTAAAGAGAGGTTGGAGTGGAAAGGGACCTTGGAGGTTACCTAGTTCCAGCTCCTCTGCCATGGGCAGGAAGGCCTCTCACTAGACCAGGTTGCTCAAATTACCATCCAACCTGGACTTGAAGAATTCCAGGGATTGGACATCCACAGCTTCTCATGGCAACTTGTCCCAGTGCCTCCCCACCCTGAGCAAAGGACTTCCTAATATCCAAGCTAAACCTCCCCTTTTTTAGTTTAAAACTGTCTCCATTCTATCACTTGTGATCTTCATGGGCCTCCTCTGAACCTGCTCCAACAAGTCCATGTCATTCCTGTTTTGAGAAACCCAGAGCAGGACACAGCACCCCAGATGGGGCCTCATGAGGTCAGAGTATATGAAGAGAAACATCTCCCTTGACCTGCTGACCACACTACTTTTGGGATGCAGTTTGCCTTCTAGGCAACACTTGTTGCCTCCTACTAGCCAAAATACCAATACTGTTGCACCATAATTTTTTTTTGTTTTTTTCCTTCTTTTATCTTGTAGTCTAAAATAGATAGCTAAGCAGTTCCCTTTCACAGGCCAGACTCCAGTACAAAAGAAAGCTTGAAAGATGTGGAATTCAGTTCAGCAGAAGCTGGCACTTACGACACAACAAACCAAGTTTTGTTCTTGTTCTCATTCATGGGAGGCAGTGCTGTGTGGAATTATAAGTACACACTCTCAGGAAAGTTGAAGGTACTTAGCTCTTCACCTTTCAAAAATCCTTAAGGGATTCCATTAGCTAGAGTCAAGTTGCTGTATATATATCAGTGTAGCAAACTGGAACCAATAAGATTCCTGTCCAAAGCCACTGAAGTAATTGGTAGTGTTAGCATTGAATTTAATTGGATTTGAATTGATGCCAAAGAGAGCATCACAGACAAATATGCTAATTTTAAATATATTTTCCAGCTGTTCATTTTAATTTTATCCTTTGTTCATATGTCAAAAGTTTAGCCCCTGAACTCTGTATGCTTTTAGAAATTATCTATTGTAACTGAATTGGTGGTTTATGGGCTTTTTTGCATACATTTTTACCCTGTCTCAGTGGTCCAAATGGAAAAGTGACCATGCTTCAGTGCTTAGTAGGGAGGTAAAAATGTGTTATCTTAAAACTCGTTATTTTTGTTTATAGCTTTCCTCAACTTCTGTATTTAATTCCCTATTTTATAAAGAAGTTCAACTGGCAGAATTGAAAACACCAGCAGATAAGACATTATTTGCTTTATTTAATTTAAAAAAATCAAACATTCTTAAGGTTTTTGGTCACAATTTATATGCTGGAAAGGTACTTTCTAACTAGAATGTTTGTCTAGAGTACTGTTCAATGTTAGTGGCTATTTTTATATTTAATCCTAGGCATAAAGATGATAGGATAAATGCCAGCTGCAAATGAAACTTTGGCATATACAGGAAAGCAGATCTGAGTTCTTCTCTATTTCTTTTACCTCTTTCAGATCCCTTTAGAGGTTTTTATGAATGAGACTTTTTTTGTTGTTTTCTTGATTATGATGCATTATAGTCTGCTGGAGAACTGGGAATGCTTAGATGTATCCAAATCTGAGGTGATATTTTGTGTAATCTTTCCTGTAAAACTGCTATGTATTTTGCAAAATTTGTTTTCTACAGTGGCACTGTAATTTTGCTGCACTACCAACAATTAGCAGTCCTGCTGCTGGAAAACTATATTGCTAAACATTATCAGTACTGAGACTGTGTATTTAGTTGACAGGTTGTATCTCAGGATATCCTGCCATTTTTACATTCCAAAAATTCTTCCAACAGGCTTATACAAGATCAAACCTCTTAAAAGTAGAGCATCCCACAGTATTTAAAAAAAGATCAAAGCTCTTTTCTATTCACCCTGTTTGTCACAAGAAACAGGTGCAAGGGAGTATTTCAAAGCATTAATGGATTCAGGAATGAAAATTAAATATGACACCTTTTCAAATATGTCAGTATGCATAAGCTCTCTAAAGGCTTGGGGTTCTTAGACCTGGTTTAATTAGTATAAAGGTAAAATATTATTGCCAAATTTTCTTCTAGAGCTGTTTCTCTTTTGAGAATACGAAATCTGGAAGTGTTGAGTGTCTTGCTTATTGGGGCTCTTTTAAAAGAGAGAAAGAAAAATTCCGCTTCGAGGGATTCTGTCTCTACTCTGAGATATGGAAGATACAACTGGTAGTGAAAAATCTGTATAATCTGAAAAAAAATTATGCATCCTTTTCTAGATTTTTTCAGATATAGGTTTGTGCCTAGGATGAGCACACATGGCTGTATGGGATACAGTTCGGAATAGGTATTGAGTCAAGCTGATGGCATTAAGCTGCAAGCGTCTGACACCAAACAGCAGACGCACCCCTCCTTTCAATAGTTTCAGAGATCAATTGAATAAAGAATTTTGCCCCTTTCATCTTGACATATTACTTTGCAAATGTTATCCATTTCACAGCAAGATCTTTTTACTTTTTGTGCTCATCTTTGGTAATGTGAAATTTTCCTCTTTCATCTTGAATAATTTACATTTGGTTATTATTTCAGGTTTCAGTTGGTGGATGCATGATTTCCATTTGCTCCATTTTTGCTAGTTTAATCTTTTGTCTTAATGCATATTAAAAATTAATAAATATTTTTAGGAAATTATTTTTACTTTTTTATGTAGGTCCAGATCTAGTGCTCAAAGTTGCAGTGTCTTCATTTCAGTGAATGGGATATCTATTAAGCTGATAGCACTAAATCGCACTCCAAATTTGTCAGACTTTTTCATGGCTGCTATGTCTGAAATACATCCTAATTTCTGCAAGTCCATGTTCCTGTTAGAGGATGCTGAATAGTCAGGACCAATAAACTATGACTGTTGGGGTTTTCTTAAACATCTTTCTTATTGGGTTTCTCTACCCTTTTCTCATTTATCTTTCCCATCCTTTCCCTCCTCAATTCTTCAACAAGTATATCTTCATCACTTTAAATCTGACTTTCCAGAGCCAATATGGTTCCACAGTTACATGAGAGGAGGAGAAAACAAGTACAATATTACTTGCAAACCAAAATTAACAATGTCCAAACTTATTAATTCTGTTGACAATGAATGATGAGACTGCACTCTGGTAAAACTCTTTATCCACACAACCACTAATAAAACATAAAAAAAATAAATTAACAATTAACTTATCCGGTTCATACTTTGAAGTTTTGTTGTTTTTTGGTTGGTTTTTTTCACTAAAATGTCGAAGTTCTTCACTACTTTTAATTAAGACTTCAGTACTAGTGACCATATGTAATACTTATATTTAACAGTTCAGTTCACTACTGCTATGAATATGAAGCTTCAGATTGTAGCCATAAGATAAACCTACTTGGAGTTGCTTAAAATTCAGATCTAGTTGTTCCTAACCTGATATTTGCATTGCCACACACACACACACACACAAACTCCTCTTCAAAATTCTTCCTCACTTATTGTGCTATGTCTTGATGGAATCTTGTCTGTACAAATACTTCTAAAACTTTGATCCTCAAATGATGATTGATGTAGGTTGACAAACACCTTCAAAATTCCTTTTGAAGAGGATAAAACCTCATGAGACTCTTGAATAATCCACAACTCTGCGCCTAGAAATGTAAATGTCTATAATAAAACATCCCAGATATCCATTTGAGCTGTACTTTGTACTGCCTTGGCTCTTCCCTGTTCTTATCAGACTGCAAAAGAAGCATGGAAATACTGAAAAAGACACTGTTTCCTTAACATTTGAAGACCAGGAAGAAAATACGAACAATACATTTTGTGAAAAATTGAGAAATTTAGCAAAATTACAGTAGTCACCTAAACAGCTCCTGTAGCACTTGCTTTTGCTATGACAACAGTACATAGGGGCCACAGCTGATAGATCTTACATTCAAGAATTGTTCTAAGCACAAAACTAGAGTCTGTGTCCCAAACAGTTTGGTCCAAGCTATATATAGTATGGGAAAAAATTATGCAGTGCAGAAAGAGGAAGAGAAAGAACTAGGCTCTGTGTTTATATAATTATTCATAAGGAATTTTTAGTATTGCTTATAGAGTGCCATTTGCATTTGACCACTTGTCACGCTCCCAAGTGTTCTTCCATTGGTTTTGCCTTGAGATACCATTTGAAGAAAAGGAAAAAGTATTTTGCAGATAATTTTAAGGAATATGCTGAACTTTAAAATTGTATGGATAGGCAAATAAATTGCATGTTTCATTATGGGGGTACATGTACATGTATGGGTGTGTGACGCCCCTTGCTGGCATCTAGTAACCAGCTAAGCACATAGCCGATGGTTCTTTAGTGTGTATTAACTAGCAATGATTATTTCCATGCAAAATTACATGTATGCATCAATATACTTCTATTAGCATTGAAGAACACTAATACCAGCATCAAAAAATGTCTAGAAAACTTTAATGGATACTTTTTTTTCCCTATGCTTTTGTGTGCAGCATCATGAGAAAATACTGAACTGCTCTTTCACAGATTGGGGATTTCTACACCACCTCTCACTTAATCACTATTTTTGTTTTGTCCTTCTTCAGTATTCATCCCTCATTTTTGTGAAGGAGTAATTTATTTCCAGACAGACTTTGCTATGGCACCCATCACAGGTAGTATTTTAGAGCTCCATAGCTATTCCTTTTCATTGCACAATGATTCATAAAAGTAAGGCACTAGTAATATCACCCCCCCCCCCCTTAGAAATAGCAGGTGAGTCAAGAAAATATTCTGCACAAAATTATTCATTAGGTCTGAATGAAATGTGAAGAACCTTAGTTCTTAAAACTGTTGAGGTGTACCTCCTTGTACATTCAAGAACAAATTTAGTTACAAATATGACAGAATATCACTTCTTTAAATATTTGTGCAAACATCAAGGAGTAAGTTGGATAATTAATGACTACTTGCAAAGTGGTTTATTTGCATTTTAATTCCGTGAAAATATAAATAGGGAATATAGTGCTCCAGGATATCATTATTTCTTTAATAATGAACTCATGCTTTCTTTTCCTTTCTTTCTTTATTAAACAGGCTTTCAGCTTCTGCAAATAATTGTTCCAGTTTTCTTTTTTTTACACAACTAGTATTTATTTGTGTTTACCATTAAACTATGTATCCAAATGCCACATTCATAGACCATTTGAACACTACCAGGAACAGTGATTTCACCACTTTTCTGTGCAGCTTATGTCTCGTATCGTTTCAGAGAGGACATTTTTCCTCATATCCATTCTAAATCTCCCTTGGTGTAACTAGAGGCCATTTCCTGTCATCCTATCACTTGCTTCCTGGGAGAAGGCACTGTCCCCTACCGGGGTATAACCTCCTTTCATGTAGCAATAAGGTCCTCCCTGAGCCTTTTTTTCCCCATGTCCTTGATATTAATGTGCTTAGGGTCCATCAATCATGCAGGACTGTCACTTGAACAGGCTGTGTAAGGCTCACCCAAGTAAGGAACTGTCATCTCCTATTTGCAATGCTAGAAATGAATGCAAAACTTTGCTTTCACATTTTACAGACACTGGGTAACAACAGAATTGTGAGGTTTCAGGCCTGGAGTTCAAATCCGAAGATCAAGAGTAGAGTTCACTTTAGTGATTCAAGACATTCCCTTTATTATTTTTTCCAATAAATATTTCACCTGTCCCAGCTTGTTTACTCATAATTTTTCCTTGTGTCTGCCTCACTTCCACTTCTGATTTCAGTCCGACTGTTTATCAATCTATACAGTCTCAATCTCCATTATTTTTTGAGTGAAGTCCCTGTCTTCTTCCTCGTCAGGTCCCAGTTTCATCTCCCTGTTAGCTATCCCTGTGTTTTACATACAGCCCTGGAGGAATGTGTAATCAGAGTTTTCTTCCAGTCTTTGTTTTTTCCTTTAACCTCCAGTGATTCACAGAGTCCTGTTTCCTCTTTCCTTGAATTTTGTAAAAAATTAATTTCTATCCCTCCACACTCCTGTTTTCTTCTGTTCCTGACAAATCCACCTTTTGCTCAATAATACCTGCAAAAATGGCTTCTGGCTCCTGGTTACTTGAACTACAATAAGAAGAACAAGATTGTGTTTGAGCAACACTGAGCTCCACATAGCCAGAGATAAAATCACTCCAGAAATACAACTGCAAGAACAGATTGTGAGAACATCAGTTTACAATGTTTTATGGATTAATTTAATTTGAGAAATGTAATAATATTTCTTGTTTTGCTTGGTTTAACTTTCTGCTCTCTACATATTAAAACTGTTGTTTTCTTGCTCCCTTGCTTGCCTGGAGCTCTGGCTGCATAAAATCCAACCCTTTGAGACAGATTTAGCACAACGAGATGGAGCGTAGGCATATGAGGCTCACCCTTTTCAGAAACCACTCAGCAGATCTAACCTTTCAGAATAATTCTTAATCCTCTCACAAGTTTGCAAAAATATAAAAGGCAATTAATTATTCAAAGATTTAGAGCCTTCAGAAATGTGTATAAAATTGCTAGTTTCCAAAAGAAGTAAGTTATATTCTTGGTCCAAACCACCATTTTATAGCATGTCATGCCCCTCCTCCAATGACTGAGGACTCCAGTATAAAAAAAAATATTACTAGATTTTCATGCATGGGCAGGACTTAATGTTTGTCACTGGTCTCATTCTTGGAAACAGCTGAGCTGTTTTTCCTTTAAGTTTTCAAAAAATGGTCACCCTAAAGCTAAAGCTCAGTGTGGAAAATTTTAGTTTAAAAGATTTAAGTTTTACAACTGCTTAATCTGACAATATGGAATAACAGACAGTTCTAGCATATATTTCCAGTCTTTTATATACATGTTTTTCCACATGCAGATGGAACCTCTCTAAAGCGCTCAGTTACTGCCCTTGATGAAATCAGTTCAAGTATTTTCTTCTGTTTAAGCAGAGCATGCTTATACAACTGCTAAGCAATTGTTAACTCATTAATACATACTGGGTTTGCACTGTTTTTCAGTACTTTTTTTGATTCTAAATGGTAAAAACAGCAGTTTAGAGAAGTGCACTTATCTCCTTCAACTGGGCTTTGGGCTAGTTTAATGAATATTAGTTACAATTTAGAGGGATGTGACTTTTGCTTTGAGTTATTAATTACATGTCACTGGAGAGTGTATGAATACATATTGAGGTCTGTGTTAAATGACTAATTGTTGCTTGCTTTGCATCAGGAAATAATTTCTTTTAGACTGGGAAAGATGTTTTGGAGAGCTGATCAGAAATATTCTGATGTACAGGAGAGTGATTTTTTTATCTGGGAATGCTTACTGTGAAAGGACAGTTACACAATCTTTGTAATGTAAAAGATACAGGAATTTTTAATTAGATCCTCTTTCATTATTAGATCCTAAATCACTATGGCATATCTGGCTTGGATCTCATTAAAAAATGTACTACATGTAATGAATCCAACTGCAACCATTTGAGCAACCTAGTAATATTCACCATTCTCAGTATGGTTTACAGAATGTCACTCAGCTGTGCTCCTTGCTGCCAGAAATTAACCCCAGTACATATTCTTATTTTTCCTTCCTCAGAAGAGAACCTTGGAAATGGAAAGAGCTATTTCACAAAAAATGCAAATTTCAGTGTAAAACATTAACTTCTATATTAGTCAGTGAAGAAGAGAAAATCTTCACAACCCCATGGTTTTCCTCATTTTTACTGAATTAAGATGTCCTGGGTTTTTTTATATTTTTATGAATTATAGCCCTTTAAAGCACTATGAAGAAGCACACATAAAAATTCTACACATTATATTCACTATCAAGTCACTTTGGTCAAAATTAGAAGAGAAAAAGAGCTACGTATTTATCCAGAGTGCAGTAAAATAAAGGAAAAATTATCTGTCCTGGGTTGGCCATATGACCTGTTTGTATCCCCAGTCGTCCTCTTGCTTATGCTGGACATTAAGTTCTGCAGTTTTAAGTTGGTCCCAGAAAGACAGAGAAAGTAAAGGTGGAGGGAAAAAAACACACTCGCCGTTTGTCTGCAGGATACTTTTACTCCTACGAACCAAGGTCAAAAGAGAGCGGAGAGGCTACATTCCAGCAGACAGTGTCATCTCTTTTCTTTTTCTTTTTTTTTTTTTATTCTCTGGTGTGGGTGCTGGAAGAGCTCACAGCGGACGGTTTCCTCAGACGTTTTCCTGGCTTTTTGCAGGGAGAGACGTTATTTCTTTTGCTGGGTATTTTTTCCTTTTTTCCTCTTCCTGGGACTGGCTGGCATGGCGTGGGCCCGGGACACCAGGGAACCCCCGGGGGGCCGCCCCCCCCTCGCCGACGTCTACAGCTGGGCCCGGCAATCGGCCCCTCCACTGGAGAACTGAACCGGACTCAGACAGACTCTGAATCTACCATCTCTTCAGAGGAAGGAGAGGTTTCATTGTTTTCATATTATCCAAATTTTTCCTATACTTGTGAATATTCTATTTGTTAAATAAATAGTTTTTTCCACTTTTCTCTAAGGAAATTCTTCCCGGACCTGTAGGGGGAGGGGTGATTGGAATCGACTCTTCCTAGAGGAGACCCCCCAGAGGTTTCCTCCTAAATATTTGCCCTAAACCAGGACATTATCAATTTTTCAACACTCACACATTCAGGTTATCATATCTAATCTTTAAAATTAGAATGGTTTTAGTCCCTTAATTTTAACAGTAATCTCAGTTTTAACCATTTGTAGTTCTGCCAATTATTTTGCAGCATTTGCAAACCAGGGAACTCACTGACCAATAAAAGCTTTAACCTTTTCTGCTGTGGTGCTATTGTAGCAGTCATAATAACTACAGAACTGAGGGAATATTTGGACTTCATTTTTCTAGGCCTTCATTCCGAAAGCACATTTACATTACATAAACTCTAATTAACTTCCTCCATATAAATAGTCCCATTAGCTCAGTGCCTGAAGGATACGCCTTGCTTTAGTTTGTAAGTAGTCCCATTGCACACATTCTCACAGGATTAAGGTGTGAAGCAGTAAAACACCCTTTGTAGATGCTAGTTAGCCCATTTTCAAACTCGATTTGAACTGGATATGAGCGCTGCTTATGAGAACATGAACAGTAAAAATCAAGCCAGTGTAAAATGTTTTACTTAAAATTTTAATTTTGTAGTTTCAGGCTTACTAGAAGTAGTGTAAAACAAGAGACAGCAGAAGGAAAATGGGTTTTGAAATGAGGAAGAATTATCATCAGAATAATTATCTTTTTTTTTTTTTTAATCCTTCTAGGTAGTTCATAGCAAAAAGCAAAAAAAAAGTATGGTCAGGATACACCCAAGCAGATTACTTGAAAAGTTTGTTGTTGTTGTTGTTATGATATTATCATTACTCTTAATCAACATGATGCAACAGTCAATTGACAGTGCAAAGATCGTAAATCATTCACGTATCAGGGTTCCATGAATGTAAGAATTTCTTCTGTCCAAATATTTGCATAATATGCTATCCTTCAATCCTTGCACACCAAATGGAGCAATTTTAAATAAGAGCAAGCTACAAATACTGTGCCTTGAGCGTTTTGTGTGAGTAAGGAGGAGATGAGGTGGGAAAAGTGCAGAGTCTAATAAACAAACTCAAGCATTTTAATTACTGATACAAATTAGACAGAAGAATCAGCTTCTTTACCCATGTGTACAGAGAATCTGAGAAATTTCTGTGGAGAAGGTCTTATATAATGTTTTGGTTTAGTTACTAAAACTGGGGACTAAAACAACTGGAGAGCTGGGAAGCTATAGGGAGCTACCTACATGATCATAGGAAGTGTCAAGAAAACTCAAGTAAGTGTAGCAAGATGGAGTTCATGCTTTCATCCTCCCAGGAAAATGCTCTGAATCACAGTTTATGACAAAATTGATCTCTCAAACTCTTCTGTTGAAACTACAACACTGAAGAAATAATTAAAAATTTGGTGTAGCAGAGGCTTGCTCAATTGATATCGTGTTGGGCAATTGATGCTATGGCTATGTGGGTCAGCAGCTGCTTTTTCCTTACAACTGCTTCAGTGAACATTTTCTTGCTTGTGGGCCTTTATCAACTGTCTCCATTTTTCTTCGTTGTTCTGAAGTAAAGTATTTCCACTGACAAAAAAGATATATGATTGATAGTTGTCTTTACTTAATTGTACTTGGTATTTCTTCAATGATTTTCAGACTGTATTATGTATTTGTTTACTCTTTTAATAAATCATGTTGATTCTAACCCATGAGGCTGGGCACATATGTGTGTGCAAAAATAGTCAGTGGAAGATTTTCCATGAAGTTCACTGCAGAATGCTTAGGACATATTTCTAGAATTCAGATAATTCCTATTGCCATTAATCTCTTCAGTACCTCTGTCTACCTTTTCCTTTTTCTACATAATGTGTTATGATTTATATTAGGCTCTTGTCATGCCAAAAAAATAGTTATAGGCCCAGTTGTTTGCAGGATCAAGTTTTAATGCATAAGCTCTGCAGGATGAAACTAACAGCAGTGACAAGTGACAAAATAAGCAAGAAAATAATAGGTATTTATAAACTATTTTAAAAGTATCTCTATACCCTCTTAATCCCTAATGTAAAAATGAAAGTGCATATAGATTGTAGAAAAGATTGATTATTGAATGTAGAAGATAGATTTTTTTTTTTTCATTTACAGAAAGCATATAAATCTCTATTGAGTATCTCTTTAGGTTCTAATCAAACATGTAATCTAATTTACTACCCAGGATATCATGAAATTCCTTCAGCAGTTGGAATTGTTCCTGCTACATAAATCAATGCAATTTCAATTCTACTTGCTGATATGTTTTAGAAGTGAAGAGTTATGTTTTTAGAAGTGAAGAGTTACGTTTTTAGAAGTGAAGTACACGTACCAGTGAGAACTTAGTTTACATAGCTATTCATGGGATCTTTCCCTGGTATTTCCTAATGTTTTAACACTACCTACCTAGATAGAAGAGCTGAAATTAAGTTTACTAAAATTGATGGCATTTGGTGAAAGTAAAGCCTTGCTGGTTTTCCAGTTTCTGCAGTGAAGAAACTAAAAATGAAATTTCTCTATATATTATATTTCAGACCATATTTAAGTAAGTTTCACATCCATCCTGTTTGCAAACTTTTATCATTAGTCAAAGCAATTATTTATTGATTGATTGATTTTATCTGTGGTTCTTAAGATGTAACTTCATGTAATAGCATAATTGGATTAAATTGCATCAGTGAAACGCACTGAGAGATATGAATAGTACTTAAATACATGGTTTTGTGGAACTTGAGTTGACAGAAGTTGAGTTGGAAGTTTGCTTAAGTGAGACCTCAGTCAGTGAAAATCAGCAGGGCTTTCCATTCAAATATGTTTAAGAAATAGGATGTTTCAATGACTTCACACTGAATAACATTGCAGCAGCATCATTTTCATTCAGAACCTTTAAGGTGTTATTTTGCATGTACAAATATATAGACCTTCAGAGCCTCAGCTAGTGAGAAAAACAGATTAGTTTAAAATATATTAATAGCTTATTCTGCTTCCATAATCCATGGTAACCATTTTCTCTTTCACATCCTGTCTTTTTGTTGGTTATTGATTCCCACCCTCCCTACAATGAGGTTTGGAAAAGAATGAATTTATTGTTTGGTTTGAGGCCTTCTCTCAGTGAGCAAACCAATGTCCATGCTGGGATCCCTGTATCTCAAGAAGTTAAAATTTAATTACAGTGCTCTGGACAAAAATGGTATAAACAGGTAAGATTGTGAGATACAATGAAAATAGGAAATAATACATTAATATCTTGGGTTAACAAGCAGAAAATATAATTCCTAAAAAAAGATTTTTCACAAGTTTTCCAAAGCAAAATATCTCATCTGAGAAAGTGGAAGCTAGGCACTATCCTTATACAGTGTTAATAGCTTACTCCTCATTCCTTTTTATATGCTTGACTTAATATTTATTTTAAAATACAGGAAAGCTTTTTTTTTACTTTGTGGTTTATTCAGTGGAGGATGTATTTGTAGTCATGCCCTGTGCAAAAACTTTGCATAGATTTTCTACAAGCAGTCAACTATTGGTAGGCAGGGGGGGCAGGGTAGCAGACCATTGGCTGTAGGAGGGTTACCCCACTGATTTTGTTGTAAGGAGATCACTGGAATATAACTTGGCTTTTCTGTCTCCTTCCAGTCTTCCAACTTGAGATGGCTGAGAAGGCAGTGGATGAATCTCCTAGTAAGTCTCATAGGAAGAACATTAAAAGAAATACTGGGAAAACACGTAATTTGTGTATAGGTACTGCCACTCTCAGGAAATGCTGACAAAACGTAATGTTTTACCAAGATGAGAGAATTTGAGGGCAAGGGTTATTCTGCATAAATGTTCAGAAAAAATCCCTGTCAAATAATGTCCCCATTTTTCACTTTTTGGAGCAGATTAGACTCAGATGAGGCTATGACACTTCAGCTGCCCCTTCACTATAGCTATAACTTTTGATGACATAAATAGAGATTTTTTTCCATATTAATTCAATCCTTGATTGAATTTCCAGGTGTGCCTGAAACCAAAGAAATTCAAGGCAGAAAAGAAAAAGCATAATTGACATCTACTTTCTTTTCTAGATATGTGGTGGAACTAATTTCTTTCTTCAAATGTTTCATTATGCTCCTTTGGCAGACTTTCTTGGTCTTTTGTCCTCAACAAAAGTAAAACCATTGGCCTCCCTTGGGAAAGTTTGTAATTCACATCCTGAAACACTTATATCTTGACAAAAGTGTTGTTGAACTTCATAAATTACAACAAACCAATGAGAACAGAAAGATAACAATCAGATTATTAAGTTGCAATAGAGCATTATCTTATAACTCTGTAAAACTGCAGGATTTGAGCATTTATGCCTTATATATCTTGGAAAAAATCTTTCCCAATTGTAATACTTTGACCTTTTATGTTTTGTTAGCATTGTCATTCAGTCCCTTGTTTACAGCAGCAGTATTCAGTAAGGGAAATGCAAAATGACTATACAAATAGTAATGAGAAATATAAAAGTTGTATTTTGTAAGCGTAATAATATTTTATGGTCTTTTGAAAGGTATGTAGAATTATTTAGCTAGTGCCTTATTGCCTTGGAGGCAACTGCTAGTAAGGCCATGAATTCAACTGAATTATTTCCGTTTAAAATGTACAAAAGAACTGTTCACAGATTATTCTTCACTAGATATCTTTGAAATGTTTTGCCTGGGGGAAAGAAAAGTGGAAATCATGACTTTATATGGTGTAAAATCATTAGATCCTCAGCTAGAACTTTAGTGCCTGTAGTCCCATTATCTCATCAAAATATAATTTTGGTTGTCATCATGCTATAACGGGCCTGCATTGTCACCTCTGCCTTTCTTGGGTATAGAACAGGAATCCATGCAATGTGGGTTTTGGGCAGCATTGATGTGCAAGCAGAGATTCAGATCACCTGCAGCCATTTTGGAGATGTGCATTAATGGGCAATCTGAGACAGAAAGGGGAAACCTCTTGCTGGAGTTTGTGAAAATAATGTCACAGAAGGAATGAAAACTTGAAAAGCCCAAATTTCCAGACTCTAACTGGTTCCAGCAGACTTCATCTCCTTAGCTGGAATTAAAGATTGCTATGAAAAAGGTTTTAAAGAAGGGTAAGAAATGAGACTGAGAGGAAAAAATGTCAGACATTTTCCTGATGCTGAGCAGAGGTAATAATGCAAGAATAATCTGCAGTGTTGATATTCAGAATTTTTGGGGCCTCTGTGTTGGTTTCAAGCAGCTCTCTTGCCATTTTTGTTATCATACAGAATTGACAAATGAACAAATAAAACTTTGTTAATTCTATCTATTCCGTCTTTTTTATTCTTTTTTTTTGTGTGCTGTGCTGTCAGGGATTTAAGACGGGACTCCTCCACAAAGTTTTTGCATTACAAGAAGTGCATGTCCTTAAAAAAGAAAAGGCAAGATACTGAGTTTCCATTCCTTTCTGTTCCAAGTAAAAAATCCATCAGCATTTTTTGTCCTTGAAATCAAAATCACTAGGCAAATAAACTGACCTACACTGTTGGAAATGTTAGTCTGTGTTTTTGAAGTTTCATACCAACTATGCTGATGACAATATGCAATACCAGCATATAAACACAGGGAAAAACCCTGTAAAAGCAGTTTGGTTTTTAGTGATATGTATGTTTTCTGTGCTTTATTGCCATGTCCCACTCATTTACATACTTCCTTCCTAGTTTAATATTAATCATCACAAAAATTATCATTCTCTGCAGAAAAGTCCAAGGGCAACACAAATGCAATGACTACAGCGGTCTGGACTAAGCATTTACGAAAGTGCTAAAAATTGTCGTATCTTCTCAAGCAAGGACAGTAACCAAAAATTAGTTTCCTAACCATAGGAATTTAAGATAAGATATGAGAAAGCTTCTTGCTTTACTTACCTTATGGGGGAAAGGTTTGATGTAGAAATTGGTCTACAGAAGACAGTCCAAGATACTTTTTGACTCAGCTCTTCTCTGGAGCATTTTCTATGCCTGATATAGGTATCTTTTTGCTCAGCATTCTTCTCCCTTTTAGATCCCAAATTTTTCCCATGATGTTTAATATCTAAGTTGAGATTTGTTAGGAGACTAAAATTAGCCTCACTTTTTCCAGATCTAAGTCTTTTTTACAACTTACACTATTTTTAGGAGCTGAAATTCTTTCTTTGTACCTCAGTATAGACAAATCTCTCACTTTGGCTCTTTTCTACTAACTGAAATCTGGTGTACAATCGGAAAAGCTTGAAATAGCTTCCTGTCAAGTATTTGGTCTTGGTGAGGAAAATACCTACATGTGCTTATATCTAATTTTCCAGCAACCCACCATCTCTTTGGCAACATTACATAAACCAGTGTGGCGGTGCACATTTTATTTAATTTACCTTCCCTCATTCTGTGTTGCTTTTGTCATTTGTCATGGGTTGACACTGGTCACATATCAGCCACCAATGAAATCCATTCTCTCTCTCCCCTCTGCAGCTGGATGGAGGAGAGAAAATTTAATGAAGGGTGCATGAGTTGAGATAACGACCAGAAGAGATATCACTCATCAAATACCATTATGGGCAAAACAAGTTCTAATTAGAGATAGAAAGTTAAGTTTTTTGCTAACAAAATCAGAGCAGGATAATGAGAAATACAATAAGACATAAAACCACCTTCCCCATATCCCTCCCTCCTTTCAGCCCTACCTCCTACCTCAGTGGCACAAGGAGACAGCAAATGCGAGTTACAGTCGGTTCAGCACCTGCGGATTCATCCCACTGCTCAGGGAGAAGAGTTGCTTGCCTGCTGCACCTTGGGGTCCCTCCCATGGGAGACAGTTCTCCATGAACTTCTCTGACGCATCTCCATCTCACAAGCAACAGCTCTCTGTGAGTCAAATTCCACAGGGAACCGTCCTCCCACAATTGCTGCAGTGTGCATCACTCTTCCACAGGGTGTGGTGCCTCAAGGACAGGCTGCTCTAGCCTGGGAGCAGGGACCTCTCTACATGGGATCTCCCACAGGATCATAGCCTCCTCTCAGGCTCTGGCATGGGCTCCTCCATAGGCTGCAGATGGATGTCTGCTTCCCTGTGGACCTCCATGGGCTGCAGGGGCACAGCTACTCCTCCATGCACCACAGGTGGCAGGGGAATCTTGTCTCCTGTTCCAGGAGCACCTCGTCCCCCTCCTTCTTCACTGACCTTGGTGTCTGCAGAGTTGTTCCTCTTGCATATTCTCACTCTGCTCTTCAAAAACTGCGTCACAACCTTTTTTTGATTTCTCCTTAAATCTATTATAGTGGAAGTATTGCCACTGTTTCTAATTGACCCAGCAGCATGTCCATCTTTGGAGCCTCCAGGGATTGGCTCTGCCTGACATTGGGGAAGCTTCTAGAAGCTTCTCACAGAAGCCACCTCTATGGCCCCTCTGCTACCAAAAAGCAGATCATGCAAACCCAATACGTTATCATAACACACTGATAATCACTTTCTCTCATTTAGAACATTTATCTTGATACTTCAGATGTGTAGACAGACCTGTCAGAAACGAAAAATATGAGTACCCTCCATAAAAGTTGGAAAAAACTGGGCTTTGCCTCATCACTGCGGTTTTCAACACTAGGTCTTTGCTTTTATATTTTGTTAAAATAATTGAAGAGACTGTAAACGAACTCTTTGAATTAAATATTTTGGCTTATACAAGCCCAGTTCAGGGTCCTGAAGCAAAATTGCTGAGTTTTAATCCAGAGTGTTTGCAGTAATTTTTGTGATGACGTGGTACCCAGCATCCAAATACCCTTCTATCCAACAAGATTCGACACGTTAACCATATATGAACTTAATACAGAATAATACAGATTTAATTTCAGACAGTGACAAATTTAATGTTGATTGCTATTTTATCTGAATGAATCCTTGAAGAAACAGAGTAACTTTGAAGAATAGTTATTTTCTCATCTGAAAGAAATCACAAGGGAAAAGAAAACTTTCATCAATCACTAAAGCAGCACTTTTATTGCACTTTTGAAAGGGCTTGAGACCTTTGTTAAAAAACAGCTGTAAGGAGACTGAGAACTTTCTAATTCCTGAAGCACCAGCAGCTTTTATCACACACAGGTGTGCACAAGATCATTTGGTTTAAGGTTCAACTCTTTCACTGCTGCCATGATTTATGCTGAGTTTATAATTGTTTTCAAGACTCAAAAATTATAATTTTTTGCATACTGTTTTCCTTGAGCCATCACTGTTCTGAAGCCTGCGTGTTTTAGGCTTTCCCAGTGGGTTCGTTCCCCTGTCTTATAGCACAGCAATTCATAAAAAAGCCATCTGACCTTGCTGACCTGGGTTGCACAGTTCACTTTTCCATTGTTTATTCTTCATTCCTCTGCTTAGATATTACAGGCTTCACAGATAAAACTGTGAGCACATCTACATGATATATGTAGCCAGAGAATTTAAATTATTTATTGGTGCCTAATGGGGCAGTGGGGTTTTATCTGTAAAATAAGCACTTCTCTCACAGATTAGGAAATTGAGAAAAAAATCAGTGTTTGCCAACAGTGCCTAACTGATACAAAATATGTGCAGTATTTATAAGTCAGTCTGCTAAATATATTTTTGACAAAGGATTGGGGTTTCTTTTTCTCAAATAAATACATTTAATTTTGTATTATAGTGCTCTTCACTACTTTGGCAACCTCTCTAATACATTCTATCTTTCCTCCCAGTACGACAGAAGAAAAGACAAGTCCTCCTGACAACCCAGATTATTATTGCAAAAAAAAGGAAAATACATTCAAATCCATATCATAGGACGCTGCATGTAGTAATTGAATTTTATACATTTCACTTTAAGAACAACTGATTTTATAATAAAGAATGTTTAAATTGTGCTTTAATTAAAACCTTCTCCAGCAAGAATGGTGTTCAAATAAAGTGTGGGCTGCTAGACATCATAAAGGTAGTGACTTCAGAGTGTGAGCTGTGCTGTGCTTTGCTGGGTTGTTTTAGGGGGCTGACCACAGGTTAATTGTAATTACAAATATTCTTTGTGAAGTGTGTGAAAGGCCCTCCAACTTCGCTTTTTTTTTCCCCACTATTATTCAGTTCCCTGGCAAAAAGATCACCAAAATGTCACTGCATTCTGTAGTTAATATCACACATCATATCAAGCTGAAATTGCCCTCCTCAAAAAAATCCATGCAACACCGCCACCACTTAAAACAGATCTGGTCTCAGATTTCCTAAAGAAGCAAGCTGGGAAAGTATGCTTCTGAAAATTATTTTTATAAATTGGAGTCATAGTGATTCCTTAGAAATTTCATGGTGTACATTGCAAGCAATCTATTTTATTTCCCTTCTGTGTTGACTAACTGACTAGTAAGGTAACCTGTAATTATGACAGTTATAATCAAAAATAAAAAAATAAAAAGAGGTCATTAATTCTAATCCAGAACATTACATTTTGAACTGCTAATATAATGTATTATTAGGTACCCATTCAGTTGAGATAACTTTCTTGGAGAATAATCTTATTACAACAACTGAGTGTCTTATGACATTGAAAACTTTTTCGAGTACACAATGGGGATTTGTGCCCTATGTCCATATGCTTGAGGGTGCTGACCTTTAAAAATTTACTGGATAGATAAAAGCTTAGGGAATTTTATTTAAATCTCACAGTAGATAACTGATACCATCTCTGCATGGTGGAATTCCTTGGTCTTGGGCCACCTTTCCAGCTGAGAAGTGCTACAAGTGCTACAGCTCTGCTGTTCTTGTTCCACCTTTCCAAAACTTTATTTGGAGAGCAGTATGGAAGCTTCTTGCTTGCCAGCAGAAAAGAAAGGCCTTCTCTGGATAAGATTTAAAAACACGTTTTTAGCCTATGTAAACCCATGATCGCTCAATCAGAACTGTCACCTCAGGGTAGATAAATAAACGCTTAGCAGCTAAGACACAACACTGTTCTACACATAGAATGCAATGTTGCATTTCACAGTTATGAAACATTACAAATTCAAACTCCAGTCCCTGCACCACAAAATCAAGTTTCTTATGAGAATCAGTAAAGTAAGTCAACACTCACAGATCTGCTTGCTTTACTGTAGATTAAGAATTCACCTTCAAGACAAAATTATATTTTTATTAACCAGGAAGCTTGAACACTACAAAATTTTGATAGAAGTTTTTGATTCAGCTAATGACATTTTAAGACAATAAGGTTTTACATGAGTTTTGGGTTTTGCAGAAAATAGTATTTTCTTCTCAACTATCTCAAATGCTTGTTTCTGAAGCCAGGAGATTTGTCTTCTGTGCTCCACTATATGATCACAAGGCAAAAGATTGGCATAAGAATTTGTAGCAATTGTTAATTTAAATTGACCAGAGACACCACTTCAGAATTTCACAAAAAAATACCTCCCTTCAATTGTATCTTAAATTTTTATTAGACTCTGGAATGAAAACTGAGCTGTTATTCAGTGAAGTACGTAGCACATGGATAATTTTGGGTAATTCTTAGTCCCTGCAAAGTGTGATTTTAGGAATGGCTCAGTGCTTAAAATAAATATTTTTGAACTTGAGTCAATTAGAATTGCTTAACAATAGACCAAGCATTGTTGCACTACTTATTTTATGCAGCCTTGTCCTTCATTTCAGTGAGGAACATGCAAGGTCAGAAAAAATTTAGTTTAGAGTATTCCAGTGTTCATGGCTATAAGCTTATGATTAGTTCGTAATGACCTGGACAGATACCCAGAGCTGACATGCTAATATCTTAGATGTTATACTGATAAAGTGCGAAGTTTCTGCTTTTTTACTTCTAACTCTAAGTCTGTATTGCATGATATAAATGCATATGCTGGAAAATTCTGGTTACAGCAAAATTGCAATGTACTATTTTGAGGCATACGCAAAGTAACCCCCCATTTTTGTGGGGCAAAAAATTTTGTTTTGTGACAAAAATCCAGAGTATTGTGTGCATGACTAGGACAAACAGATCACAGAAACAGAGAATTAGAGAATCACAGAATCACAGAATCACCAGGTTGGAAGAGACCTTCAAGATTATCAAGTCCAACCCATGCCCCAACACCTCAACTAAACTAAACCATGGCACTGAGCGCCACATCCAATCACTTCTTAAACATGTCCAGGGATGATGATTCCACCACCTCCCCAGGTAGACCATTCCAATATTTTATCACTCTTTCATTAAAAATTTTTCTTCCTAATATCCAACCTATATTTTCCTTGGTGCAGCTTAAGGCTGGGTCCTCTTTTTCTGTCAGTTGTTGCCTGAAAAAAGAGATGAATCCCCACCTGACTACAACCATCCTTCAGGAAGTTGTAGAGAGTGATAAGGTCACCTCTAAGTCTCCTTTTCTCTAGGCTAAACTGAGTTCCCTCAGTTATTCCTCATAGGGCTTGTGTTCCAAGCCCTTCACCAGCCTTGTTGCCCTCCTCTGGACACGTTCAAGTGTCTCAACCTCCTTCCTGAACAGGAAGGCGGGGCCCAGAACAGGACACAATACTCAAGATGTGGCCTCACCAGTGCAGAGTACAGGGGGAGAATGATCCTGCTGGCCACACCATTCCTGATACGGCCAGGATGCCGTTGGCCTTTTTGACCCCTAAGGAACACTGCTGGCTCATGTTGAGTCAACCATTGACCAATACCCCCAGGTCCCTTTCTGCCTGGGCACTGTCCAGACACTATGTCCCCAGCTTCTAGTGTTGCAGGGGATTATTTTGACCAAAATGCAGGACTTGGCACTTGGACTTATTGAACTTGATCTTATTGGACTCTGCCCATATATCCAGCCTGTCCAGATCCCTCTGCAGACCCTCATCCCTTCCAACAGATTGACACATGCTCCCAGCTTAGTTTCATCTGCAAATTTACTGATTAAAGACTCAATGCCCTCATCCATATCATCAATAAAAATATTAAACAGAACTGGTCCCAGCACAGTCCCCTGAGGAACACCACTAGTGACCAGGTGCCAGCTGGATGCAGCACCATTCACCACCACTCTCTGGGCCCAGCCATCCAGCCAGATCCTGACCCAGCAAAGGGTGCTCCTGTCCGAGCCACAGGCTGATAGCTTTTCCAGGAGTATGCTGTGGGAGAAAGTGACAACGGCCTTGCTGAAGTCTAAAAAACAACATCCACAGACTTTCCCACATCCTCCATGTGGGTCACCTGGTCATAAAAGGAGATCAGGTTGATCAAACATGACTTACCCCTCCTAAACCCATGCTGGCTGAGTCTGATCCCCTGGCCATCCTGCAGGTACTGCATGATGGCACATATTATAAACTTTTCCATAACCTTGCTTAGGTCAGGCTAACTGGCCTGTAATTACCAGGATCCTCCTTCTTACCCTTTTTATACATGGGCATCACATTGGCCAGCTTCCAGTTATCTGGAACCTCACCAGTGAGCCCAGGTGGTTGGTAAATGATGGAGAGTGTCTTTGCAAGCTCATCTGCCAGCTCCCTCAACACCCTGGGATGGATCCTATCTGGTCCCCTAGATTTATGGATATACAAGCAGCTCAGCAGTTCCCTGACTGCCTCCTCCTGGATAACAGGCTGACCATCCTGCTCCCTGACACCATCTACCAGCCCAGGACTACAGTTGTCCTGAGGACCATCTGTCTTTCCAATAAAGACCAAGGAAAAAAGTCATTAAGCACTTCCGCCTTCTCCTCATTTGCAGTGACTAAATTTCCTTCTGCATCCAATAGACAACAAAGGTCAGTCTTACCCTTCCTTTTGTCATTAATATATTTGTAAAAACATATTTTATTATCCTTTACAAGGGTTGCCAAATTAAGTTCAAACTGAGCTTTGGCCTCCCTAATTTTTTTCCTACATGCCCTAGTAACCTCCTGAAGTACTACCTGAGGGACCTGACCCTCCTTCCAGAGACGATACAACCTCTTTTTATTCCTAAGTTCCTTCAAAACCTCATTATCCATCCAGGATGGACGATTGTTTCGTCTGTTCATTTTTTGTCACACAGGAAGAGTCTCTTCCTGTGCCCTCAAGATATCTGTTTTGGAGTATGCACATCTTTCCTGTACTCCTTTGTTTTTAAGGGCTGCTTCCCAAGGAACTCTCTGAATAAGTCTCTTAAATAGCTTGAAGTCTGCCCTCCTGAAGTCCATTGTAAAAGTCTTATTGGTGTTCACCCTCATTTCACCAAATATTGAGAACTCTATAATTTCACTATGCCACATTCATCCTCTGACCATACATCTCCCACCAGCCCGTCTGTATTTGTAAACAACAAATCCAGTGTAGTCCCTCCCCTGGTGGGCTCATTCACCAGCTGCAACAGAAAATTGTCCTCCATGCACTCCAAGAACTTCCTGGACTGCCTCTTGTTTGCTGTATTAAGTTCCCAGCAGATGTCTGAAGAGTTAAAGTGACCTACAAGAACAAGGGTTGGAGATGCTGAAACGTTCTCTAGCTGCTTATAGAATAAGTTGTCCACCCCTTTATCCTGGTTGGGTGGTCTATAACAGACTCCCAGAAGAGTGTCAGCCTTGCTGACCTTTCCCTTAATCCTTGTCATTAGGCATTCAACTTCATTGTCATTAATTTCAATACCCATGGCATCAAAAGCCTCCATAATGTAAAGGGCCACTCCTCCACCTCTTCTCCCTTTCCTGTCTCTTTTGAAGAGCTTGTAGCCATCCAGTGCAGTGCTCCAGTCTTGCAAGTCATTCCACCATGTTTCTGTGATGCTCACTACATCATAGCTTTGCTGCTGTACCATGGCTTCCAAATCTTCTTGTTTGTTACTCATGCTGCATGCATTAGTATACATGCACTTCAGTTAGGCTACTGATTTCACCCCCCTAACTCAGGTTTGCCATCCTTGGGCCTGGTTCCAGAGAGCCCAGCTGTATCCCCTTCCCCCTTCAAACCTAGTTTAAAGCCCTTTCAAGTAGTTCAGCCAGTTCATGAGCTAAAAACCGTCTGTCCTTAACAGAGAGATGTAGCCAATCTGGTTTCAGCAGACCAGATGCTGAAAAGTTTCCCCATGATCAAAGAATCCAAAATTCTGCTGATGACATCTACCCATGAGCCACTTATTGATAATGTGGGCTCTCCTATTCCTTTCACCATTTTTCTCTGCCACCAAGAGGTTTGGGCAGAACTCTACCTGAGCTCCTGTCCTATCAACCACTTGACCCGGTGCCCTAAAGTCCCTTTTAATTGCCTTGATGCTCCTCCTTTCAGTCACACCATTGTCAGCCTGGAGTATCGGCAGTGGGTAATAATTGGAGGACCGAAGCAGCCCAGGTAGTCTCTCGGTGTTATCCTGTATCTGGGCCCCAGGAGGCAGCAGATCTCTCTGTGGGATGGGTCCGGTCAACATATGGGGAGTCACCCACTACAGCTACCCTTATTTTCTTTTTAATGTTAGAGGTGGTGATCTGTCTGACAGGTGAAGCTGTCAGGGAGATCTGGGAGGCTCACTGGACAGATCATTCTCCTCTATGTCCTCTAGCTGATCTTCTAGATAGTCTACAGGTGAAACTGAGAGAGGTTTTTTCCTCAAAATCACACGGATCACAAAATCATGAGGATTTGTGGCAGAGCTGAGAATTGTACCCAAGGCTCCTGGCTCTTAACCCTTTGTCTCAGGTATCACAATAGCTTCTCTTTCATGCATTATATGCCTTGCATTATGTGCATTGCCGCTTCCCACTGACATGGGACTGCATGAACAGCAGCATGATTTGATGTTTATAGATAATTCTATGTGACTTTTAATTCAAAGTAGTCTATGGAAAAGAAAGTTGAAATTTGTATAGCTCAATAGATCAAACTGACCACCCCAAAAGCTATACATTCTTTAACCACTTTTATTAATGCATCCAAAGTGCATTGCTACATATTCCAAAAATCACATCAATTCCAAAGTCTGCATTTTTTCAACCACCTCACTTATGATCCCAAGGAATGTACTGGCTGAAATATAGGAATGTGAAATTCTTTCTAGTTTCCCTCTCCCTTTCTTTTTCTGCTGGTTATTCATATGCTAGATAGACAATAAAAACAAAAAAGGAAGGGTGAAGAGATTAAATCTAGCCTTCCAAAACCAAAATGTTCATATTTTATTTCCAAGTTAGCCAAACTCCCTATTGCTGAAAAATACCTGTACTGGAAGTCCTATGAGAAAAAAAAGGTGCATGAAAAACACTCATACAATCATATTCTATTCCCACTGAAAACATTAATGTTGTCTTAGTAACTTTTGCACCATCTCTTCTAGCTCCAGACTCAGGAATTAGTCCAGATATGCATGAAACTGTAGAAAAACCTAAAATTAACAGTACACATAAATTTCCATCTGCTTTCTTAGTGACGGTTTGGGCTGATCTCTGTGTTTTCTTAACTATTTCATCCATCTCTGATATTTGTCCACTTTGTCAAGATCTGCCTCTCTCATTTGAATGCTGGTAAAACTTGAGGCTATAAATTCTTTGCGGATAAAGGAAGATAAAGAAAAACCCTGTAAAATAGGACTGACTGATTGACTAGACTTGATTTTGGCTTCTGTATCAAACTAGAATTTCCACATAAATGGATTTAAATGTCTTTTTCATTTTTGTGATTTGGTGTACTTTTAACACTAAGTTCTCCCCAGCATTTTTAACCTACTTTTCTTAATATTTTAATATATCGGATACATTTCCTAGTGTTCTTCTCTGTAGATTTTAATAGGACTTAATCTTGCATTAAAAAATCTTATATGGAAACGCCCAAATACAGCAATCCAAAAGTTCTTTTAGTTTGCCCTAGATTGCAAAAATTGCAGCTACACTAGTTGCCCTCCCTTCCTTCTTCTCCTTTTTGAGGAGAAAGCTTTGAGAGGTGGACACCTGTATTCACAGGCTCAGTGGTCAGTTCTATTAGGGTATTGATATTGTTAGTCTTGTTCATGCTATAATGAATAAGGATCTATCATATCCCTAATCCAAGAGCTGTATTTTCCCGCCTGTATCACAGCATTCATGATCTTCTCAGTTTTGTCTTGAATCAGATGTTCTGGTGAATCAATAAAGTAGAGTGATATTTTCAAAATTGAAACTTGACTGGTTGAGAACATGTACATTCCTGAGTGCAAAAAAAAATGCAACCCCCCAGCTCAATGTTAACAATAATGTTTCTGCATGAAGTGATTTACTCACAAAGTGTTGAAGCAGAGATGTCAAGTAATCCATGCTCATCCTTTAAAATAAAATAATAAAAATATTAAAACCGCAACCCCAAATAAATCTAGATACAATCACTTTTATTTAAAGACACAGCCTGACAATCAACATATCATACTGAAAAGGAAGTTTTCAATATCTTCAACACCCCATGTTTTGATGAAAAATTAATAAGATAATTATAAAGGCCTAACAGGCCATTTTAAAAATCTTGTCCATAGTACACAGGACTTAACATGAGAGCCATCCAATGAAAGCATGGAGAAATAGAGCAATAACTAAAAGCATGATGAAAGATATTGAAACACAATAGTCTTATTCTCACTGTCTGTTTTAATAGAACAAAAATTATAATTATTTTTAAATTTCAAAAAGTGACACATAGCCAAAAAATAATTCTGTGGAAATGTAAAGAAAGGCAAAATGAAGGCAAAGTAAATTTTTAGGAGGCTAAGACTCTATAACAAGATGCTGTCCTAGACATGGCCTTCCCAAGCTGCCAACCTCGGGAAGTCAGTGGTAGAGTCAAAAAGTGTACTGGTAGATAAAATAAAAGGAAATCTCTCCTGCCTCAGTTTCCAGCACACAAAGATCTGCTATAAAGTTGACTATGAAATGAGCTGCAGCTGTTTGTAAGAGAAATTAACTTGGTGCTTTTTCAAAGATGTCATCAAGATAAAAGTGCAGTTACCATGTAGTAATGAAAACTAAATGCTCATGAGATACCCATACAAGATGGTTACATAGAAATTATTTGTATTTTTCCCTTATCCCTATTACTCTCCTTTTTATGAATGTCTTCTCTCTTTAACCCACTTCTTTAGTTTAAGTAAAAACTAATCAGTTACCAAATGTCATTACGGCTTTGAAAAATTACCTAAAATACAAGGCAGCTGCAGTGTACACTGTCTCCCAGGGAATTAACTGGGCATAAGTATCTCCTAAGTGCTGTTGTGCTGTAAACTTTGTATGTTATTAGCAGAGGATTGATCTACTTTTTTCTACTACACACTCATTTTAAATGATGACTCAGATTATTCACGCTTTGTATTGTTTTGTTTAGTATTAATCCTTCCTTTTCTTACCTATCTGCTTCCTTACTATTCTTGTCATTTAGGACACTATAGCAAAGCTGATGTCCACAAGAAAAGTACAATTTTAGAATAGATTCCTCCCTGAAGAGCTAAGGTGATAAATATCATACCGTGGAAAACAGCTGACAAGAAAACAAAAGAAAAAAAGAAAATAAGGAAGAAAGAAAACAATTGTTATATTTCCCTCCTGAATTTTCTGTATCACAAATGCTCAAAGGCCATAAAACTCTTCTTATTTTTCAGGACTATTTTTCCTAGAACTCAGAGCAGAAATTAATATGATCTGAACTGTTATTTCTGGAACAAAACTTCAACCCAAAGAGAATTAAAATAATATATAATTTATCTGAAGAGCATGCTGCAAGTGATGTTTGAAAAGCACAGAATTACCAGTGGTGTAGAAGCAGGTAATGTTGTTCTTTGCTTACTGAAGTCATTGTTGTTTTTGGTTTTGGTTTTGCTGGTGAGTTGGGGATTTCTTTCCCTTTTCTGCGTATTTGATTTCAGGAAATGCTTTTAATGAATTCTTATTGGTTGTAGCATATTTTTTTTCTGTTAGTATGTATGTCAATGTATCTCTATATCTAGCATCTTGGGATCATTTCCTTGATGATTTTTTCCGTTAATTTCTTGGTTTGTCTCTTCTTTTTATAATAATAGTTTTACCAGGCTCTTTTGAATTCAAAGGTCAATTGGTGAAGTTTGAGTAAAAAGGTGCTTTGACACCATTTCAGGAACATCACGATCTACTGCAAAGCCAATCAGCAGCATTGGACAAATGAGTGCAAATCATCAATAGTACTGAGATTCACAAGCTTGTCTTTTTCAGTGCTGAGAGTAGTAGTTTATTTGTTCTTTTACCCACTCAGGAAATCACTCTGAATTGTGTGAAAGCCCAGCTAGACTGAATTCTTATACGGGATCTCACATGCTGTGGAAAGGAAGAAACATGGCTATGCATATGAAACAAGATATGCCTGAGTAGTGTGTTATTAGCAGTGGAAAAGAAGGTGATAATTCCTGCTTATATATTTACTCTGCTTTCTTTCTGAATTACCTATTTCAAAAGATGTGAAGGCTATATAAAATGATCTTTCATGCATTCTTCCTATAATCTGATCTCAAAACTTTTTATGGTCAGCTGTTTTTTTTCATTTTAAATACTATATAACTGTTTCCCTGAAATTATCTATTAGAAACATACTGTACGTACAACTAACTGCTCTTAAAAACTGCTATGTATCTCAGTCTGAGGACCATATAGCCAAGACCTGCGCATAAGAAATCCATAGGTCATTGAGATATATGTACCAGACTGGAAGACCACTTACACAAGAGAATTTTGTTGAAAGACAGTATAGAGAATGTAGTACGGGAAAATACTCTGAAAGGAAAGAATTTGGAGATTATGTTCACTCTTTGCAAGATCAGAACAATCTGAAGATTTAAAAAAATGTCAGTTTAGCTTTTTCTTTGCTTGTGTTTTGGCTCTTCAAGGTAGAAGACAGAAACCATTATTTCAATAGACAATAGACTTTTGTTGACAAAATGATGTTGATGAAGAAGTCTTGAATATTGTAGTCAAGTTATATCCCTGGTTAAGTTGTAGATGAATGTGCAGCATTCACAGAAACAATTAACTGGTCAAAATATAAGAAACGATGCATCAGCTCTCAGGATGTGTTCTGTTAAGGACCAGAAAAAACATATCCATGCCAGTGTGAACCATAGTTCAAAGAACTGGAAAATTCAAGAGACTGTGCCTAAAAGTTTTTTACTACTGTTTTTGCTAAAAATATTTTCATTCAAGCTAGCAATGTACCTTATTCTAAGGTACACAATTTATTTTTTCTTTCTTCTGATTTAAGAAAACAGGTTTAAATGTCATATTATTCTGTGTAACATCAATGTGCAGTAAAATAGCCAGTTAGACAATCTTTTTCTTGAGTTTACTAGTTACATTTCAATCATAAATATGTATTTAGTCTCATTATTTTAAGCACTCAACTATGAAAATTAAATAGAAGAGCATCATGATTTTTAAATTAGAAAAAGCTTTTCACTGCTTTTAGAGAGACTATAAAGGAGCTAGAACTGATTCCCTCTACTCTCATAATTGAAGAAAAATTGCTGAAATTTTGTTCATGGCTCTTGCTAAAAGCTCTTAATATCATAGTGGTAAAAAAAGTTGATTTTTTAAAAAAATGTTTTCTTCAGATTATTACTGGTTGTACTATATATATTACGAGTGTAACTGAAGGAAGAGAACTTTCAGATCTCATTCATTTTTTCCATAGTTCTCTACTGAGGGTTGCAGTTTTTGTAAACACCCATGTTATGTAGAAAATAATGAAGGTATGTGATATACTCTGTGTTTTCAAATGCAGTCTTCTACAGGCATCAGAAATTGAATAGCTTGTTATTCAATGCAGTCCACATGGTTTCAAAGGATTTAAAGGACATAATTCTCAACAAAGAAAAAGGTACTCACTTCTATGGGTAGAATACACATATATATATATTTATTTTTTTTTTGAGGTGGTTTTGGCCCTAATATCCCTTATTCTACCCCTCATTTTTTTAATGTCAGTTTTGGAAATTGTTCATCCCACATTAGTGGTTTGAGGTAAGGGAGTAATTCTGGAAAAGGCAGCTCCTGAGAGGAAAATATATAAGACAGAGAAGAAAAATCTGTGTAAAGATGACAATTCTCATTTATTGTGATTTAAGCTCCTTGCAAGGGTACAGAACAAATGTACTGTAAGGAATTAAGGGAAAGTTTAGGAAACTAGTGAAACTGGAAGGAAAATACCAATTAAATAGAACATAAATCTGAGTCCATGAGTCCTTTCTTTGCATGACTGCAAATGCATGTCCATTCTGTTTGTATACATATTTTTTTATGTATGCAAATATCAAAAATATACTTTGGAATTAATAATTATTGTGCAACATTTAAAAAATTCTATGCTTTTAAATAACTTTTTTACTTCACTTTATCATGAAATTGTCAAACTCAAACCCATTGCTGAGAAATTAATTTAAGTACTCATCCAGAGTAACTGGTTTAATCACTTAGAAAATGGAAAGTGGCCATTTTTTTTAACTTTTCTTTTAGGATGAAGGTAGAAATAAACATTCATCTGTGAAAAAGAAAAAGTTTAAAGTAGATCCAAATGAAATTAATTTCTGTAAGCACTATAAAACAGGGTCCAAAAGTTCAAACTCCAAATGGTTAAATAAATAACAAGCATCACACTGAGCTGGGTAAAAACAAAAATATTTTTATTTCATTCTTTCCAAATTCCTTTGACTCCAAACTCCAAATGAAACCTGAATCTTTAAAACCAAAAGTTATTTTGCGGGATTTTTTTTGTTGGAAATTGATCAAGTGGATGTAGCCTAGCATTTACAGGCTAAGACTGGCATCTGAGGTTAGACCTTCAAAGAACAAACTATTGGTCATAATAGCAAGAATGCAAAATGTGAATTGTCTAGCTCACAGGCTTTGGATTATAATTATTTTCTAAGTATTTTACTTAAAGGAAAACAGAAGAAAAATTAAAAAAAAT
Organism: Petroica traversi; assembly: GCA_025920805.1. Taxonomy (NCBI): domain Eukaryota; kingdom Metazoa; phylum Chordata; class Aves; order Passeriformes; family Petroicidae; genus Petroica; species Petroica traversi. The sequence goes on along the minus strand of JAHLSL010000218.1, from coordinate 559,558 downwards.
ACTTAGTAGACATTTTCACATGTATGGTATTTCCACTCAAAATTTATATTTGATTTTTCTGATTTTTTTTTAACTTAAAATATGGAGATATTTCCAATCTTGGAAGTTAAGGGGGAAAAAACTATACTGTTGTCATTTGTTTGCTTTCATTACTAGCTTACAACTTCAGAAAAGATAAATTTTATTTTTCATTTATTTTACATGTTTACTGAATTTTATTTACTTCTCCTCTACATACAACACTACTTCAAGCACTAATAAATTCAAAGAAAAAGGCACTAAAAGACACCTTCAACTATTTGTGATTTACTTGTGGTTCCCATACAATTCCATAGAATCATAGAATAGTTTGGATTGGAAGAGATCTTAAAGAATATTCAGTTCCAAACTCCCTGCCATGGGCAGCAATGCTTTCTACGACACCAGATTTCTCAAAGCACTACCCACCCTGGCCTGGAACACTTTCAGAGATGGGGCATTCACAGCTTCTCTGGGCAGCCTCTGCCTGTGTCTCACCACTAACATAGTGTTACATCTATTCTAATTCCCTAGCTCCTCTCCAGCTTTCTTGTAAATCCCCTGTAGGTACTTGAAGGCCGCTATGAAGACTACCTAGAAGCCTTCTCTTCTCCAGGCTGAACAACACCAAATGTCTCAACTTATCTTCTCAGGAGAGGTGCTCCAGTCCCCTTATCACCTTCATGGTTCTCCTCAGGACTTGCTTTGGCAGATCCACATCCTTCTTGTATTTGGGATCACAGAGTTGGATAGAGTACTCCAGACAGGATTTCATAAAGGCAGAGCAGAGGGGGAGAATACTTTCCTTCAACCATGATGCTTTTGATGCAGCGCAGAATATATTTGGCTTTCTGGGCTGCCAGTGCACATTGCCCCTTAGGTTGAGTTTCTGCTCAATCAACACACTGAAGTCTTTCTCCTCAGACCTTCTCTCAATATATTCTCTGCCCAGCCTGTATTTGTGCTTGGGATTGCTGTGACACAGATGCAGCACCCTGGCCTTGTTGAGCTTCACGAGATCGGCACAGACCCACCACTCAAGCCTATTAAGGTCCCTCTGGATGACATCGAGTCATTGACTACAACTCAAGTAGGGACTATCCAGCCAATTCCTTATTTTTTGGGTGTTCTATTCATCAGATCCCTATCTCTCCAGTGTAGAGACAAAGATGTCATGCAGAACAATGTCAGATTTCAGGAATGCAGCCAAGATATACCACTACCATGTTTTGCATCTTATTACTTTTGGTAATTTTTCTGTTCTTCATCTTTTCTTTGTCATTTATGCAGTGCCTGTAGTGCAAGGATGATGTGTGGAATTTTGTTCCTGAGGGTGCTCCAGAAGCAGTACACTCCCAAAACAGCAGAGATGCTCTTCTAGGTGGAAAGAAGTGGCAATCCAAAATATAGCAGCTTTGTCTGTCTGAAAGCAGGATGCACTTTTTCTTATGTATTTCAATAAGAGATAGAGATGGGAACAATATTGCATCAAAATGGTAAATTACAGTAGATTTAGACAGGGGATTTGCACTGTACCTTAGCAGTCACTCTTTTTTTTCCAGCCTCTCAGCTGGACAGCTTAGAGGGTGGAATATGGATGGCTTATGTTTTTTTGATTGTAAATGGCTCAAGGTGTAGAAATAAGGACACCTATACTTGTTTCCAGAAGAAAGTGAATGGTCAGAGTTGAACTGAAATCTTGCAGCATATAAAAGAAGACACAGTTTTTTCAGAATTAAAATATGTTCATGTGCATGTCTTTCCACATGAACATACCCCTAGGTAGCGATGAAAATTCTCCTGGGATCTTTGAATCCAGGGTTCTCTGGATTGATGAAGCTGCAGCCCATTTGAGTAGTAGCTTGAGGAGCTACTTTATCTGCAGGTGATGTTGGTGTATTTTCAAATGAGCAGAGTGAGGAAAGGAAAAGACCAGTGATTCAAGAAGCATTGTCTTCAAACACTAGAGTGTTAGGAGACTTGTCACCAGTTACAAATATGAATCTTATGTTTCCCACAGGACTTACTCCTTAAAAACTCCTAAAATCTAGAGTATATTCTATTTAACATATACCAACAATTCCCAAATGGCCAGGAGCTTTGCTTTGAGCTTCTACTTGCTTGAGCCATAACTTATCAGATACAGAGCAGTAAAACATCCTTTGAGCTTACTTAGGCACACCAGTGACACTGCAGATAGCAGTTAAATTTCTTTTCTTCTGCTACTTTTTCTCAGGGACTGAAGGCTCCAGCCATAGTGCAGTAAATAATAGCTGAAAGGCAGAAATATCTGAAACCACTCCAGTTGTTTTCAAAACGATTGTGTAAATATTCCCTGAGAGAGCTGAACACATGATGGCAGTAGGATGCTACACCTGTCTATGGATGTTGGAAATTATGGACGATAACAATATCACTATTTCTGGTAGTTTAATTACAAAAAGGGGTTATTTGTGGACATCTTCAGTTTCTACTATCTTCTAGAAACTGCTTCTAGTTCTAGGTATCAAGAGTAAAAGTTCACATTAAGTTCATTGCATCCATAGAGACTTATTTGTATGCTTGCCACCATATCTAATTTACAATTGGGACATTGAAAACTTTTTAGACTTTTATAAGGCAAAATTCTACAAATTTCTACATACCTACTTAGAAGTCAGCTGTAGAATTTTAATTACCAAATGATTCCTTTATATCTTTAATTGTAGACCAGATAGAAGAAGAATAAAGTCTGAGGTAACAAAAAGAAAACAACTAGAAACAGAGTCATAGCTTCATTAAGGCTGGAAAAGACTTTAGGCTTGAGTACAACCATTAATCTAACCTGTGGTGCCAGGTCCACCACTGAACCATGTCCCTTGGCACCACATTTTCATGATTTTTTGCTCTTCAGAAAAATCTGAGGATCTTAAAAGAATTTAGGATTTGTGAATCTGGATAAGAACTGGCAGGCAGATGCTACCAGATAAGGTGGGTAATCTTTGAAGTGGCAATGTGTTGCTGTCTTTAAACTATTTCTTCCATCATGCTCAAATCAGCTCTAGCCACCTAGTTTTGATCTGAGACTAACCAGTCTATTTCAGCAATAAAGCCAAATGAACACTGTGGCACGCATTATAAGGAACTGTTTGATTTCCTTCTAATGAACTCTGTAATTTTATTGCCTGATGTAAATGTCTGCCCGAGAGGATGTAATTCTTAATGGAGAAATAGGAGCTCCATGTTAGAATTTTTTTAGCTGTCAAGCAGACTCGTATACCATCTGGATGATACATGTATATCCTGGCTTAAGGAACAAGTAGGTCCTTGAGGACTGGCATGAAGGAAACTTGGTTTCCTATTAAACAATAGCCTGAGTAATGCTTTCCTCAATTACAAGGTTTGTCCCAAGAGTGTATTCTCTAGTGCCTAGTATATAGGTTTGCAGGATTTGTAAAATCTCCCCCTTGTTGCAGTCTTTCCCAGTTACAGAATAACTGGTCTTACTGCTCTCTTCCAGTTTATTTATGGACCGGTAACTTTAAGAGTTTCATTTTCTTCAAGGTTTCCACTGTTACCATTCTAATTTGGCTTAAAATTTACCAATTTTGTTTTAAATTCATTTTTAAAAATAGTTTTTGAAGGCAGGCTGAGTGATCATACACAACTTCTTTCCACAAAATAACAGAATAAAAAATAGCTTTCTTTTAAGTTTTAATTTGTGTCTTATAAAAACAAGACTTGATAGCTAAACAAAATAATTTTCTAAAAAGTACAAGTATTCTGCTCAAGATTTATACTTGGGTTTCAAAAGCTTTTCCAAAAAGTCTTTCTCTAAACACACTTGAAAGGAGCCAAATCACCTTGGCCAAATCAAACAGAAAGGGTTTTTTTTTTCTTTGTGAAATTACAAAGCAAAAAAAAAGAGAAAATAAAGGATAGTACTAAAAATATCTAGTTTTAAAGTGAAAAGTTTTCCCCAATATACCCCAAAAATCCCTGCTGAGACCCAGATACTTGAATTGCACATTCACAATCTGAAGTAGTGAGATGACCAATTTTTCAAGTCATGCAAGTTATTCAGACTCGTCAAACAAATTGATCAAGAACTATCTGACCAAGCAATGGGATGGCAGGTACAACCTGATGGTGATAAATCTAAAAGAGGGTCATAATCCTACTTATATAGTCCCAACAATGGGCTCTATATTGCTTAATTACTACTCAGGAAAGAGACGCTGGTGTAACAAAGATATTGATATAATAATGATAATCACTTATTAAACCTTATATGCAATGTTGCCCACTTTATCCCAAAGAGAGGATGTTTCCTTTGTATAAACAGGACAAGAATACAGAGAAAAGATAACTTGCCAACTTGCACTCAAAAAAAATGCAGAGATATTCATATGATTAATACACCTTCCTTGCTTGTCATGACACTAAGACCCCTTAGAACATTTACTCTACTTCAAATGCAAGCTTCAAATGCATTTTTTAAAGTCAGATAAATTCTTCTCTCTTTTCCTGGTATCTTTTGAATTCTAATCTCTTCTTAGCACACCAAACTGACATTGCTCTCAGAGAATATTCTCAACATGATCTAAGTATTATGCTTGATGACTCTCAAATTTAAAACAGGAGGTTTTCTCAGAGAAGATATTTTGCACATGGCTTTAATATGTTTTACAATATTTGACTGTGGAATGGATTACAAATGTGAGTTGTATGCTTCGTTATTAAGTGACTAGTATTTGGAATGACAGATTTGACTGCACTGGAAGGCTGTAAGTAATGTATTTATTGCCTTTGTTTTTCTTAGGAAAATAAGACAGGGCATAATACAAGAATGCAGAAGAATTTTGCCAATAAACTGCTTAAAATTCCAAGTTTCTCTGTTTTATTTTCCTGATAACTTACACGGTTCTTCCAGACAAGTAACAGAGATTTTGTTCATATGGTCAATAGGGTAGAATATGAATGTGTAATTTCAAATCCTGCCTTTCCTCACCATTGGTATTGAAACTTTTGCACAGAAGTACAGAGATAATGCATTCTTTAGGCAACAATCACATGTTACTGTTAATTTAGTCTATAGAGCTGGACTTCTCACATGATTTTACAACGGTGAATATGGTATATTCCATAGTCAAAGTTACACACACTGAAAAAAGCTTTATTTGACCTGTTTCAGTTTTCTTCTTTTGTAGGATATGTATTGCTTCCTGGAAGGGTATCACTTTCAACGATGATTATAAAGGAATGGCAATTAATAATTTACCTTACTCAATGCTGTTTTCTACATTTGGTCAGAAGAATACCATCTTATTATCACTATCCCAGTGAGAATAAGCAATTTGCTTTTAGGTTCCTAGTTGTTCTTCTTAACTTTGTTTGTTCTTCCTTTCTCTTTATATTTCTTCTTCTCCATTTTCCTTGGGGTTTTTTGTCTCATTTCTGACATGTCATGCATCAGAGAGCATTTTAGTGCTAGTAACTAATAATTACAAGTGTTTTTAATGCCCTTCAATGCATGTGGTGGTCTGGAACCAACTGGCTTTCTAAATCAAAATAGTATTCTCAAAGAAGACACTAAATTGAGTTTCATTACTGGAGTATAGCAGTTTCTCCTAAATTTAATCAGAGGGTCAAATCTATTATATCTTTAAGTGTTTAGCTAAGTGAGTATCATTCAATGGTCTTTTATGAATTCTTTCCCTTCTGATCAAGAAGCATCCTATCTTCTCTCCACTATAAGGTGGAAAAAACATCAACAGACCTTTAATTTAAAATTGAAGTATTCCAAAATAAACAAAATGCAACCTAGTCCTTTCTTTAGTGCACGTTGTGTAAAAAGGTCTCAGTGTGATTTAAGCTTTCGAAATAATTCAATTGTGCTGACACGTTGACCAAAAACTAACCTACTGGATCTTGAACAGTGTGCTTTGGTAAAGTAAGTATGCTTAGTTTGACTATTCTTTAGGGAGATTTACCAGAATGCAAGGACAAGAATTATTACTTTGGAATAGACAATACAGAAGTAGTTGATGGGCCTCACCCTGAAACACAAAAATGTAATGACTTCACTATTTTCCTAATAGAAATTATTTCCTAGCTAATTTACTATTCACTGTTTCACTTGCTATTTGCCTACATGCTTTCCCTTATAATTTAAAGGGAGCAATACAACATCTGATTTTCAATGCCATTTTTGGAGCAAGACTCTTATTGCTCAACATTTCCTGTCATAAGTGCGAAAACTAGGTCTTGGCTCTAAGTATAGAACAAACACAGTGGCCTTCCTGTTTTCTATGTTGTGCCCATTGACCATGGACAATGTCATTATTCCCAAGACTTGTGTATAATACTCAGTACCTTAAGAGGAAGTAGCAAACATCTTATTGAGGCATGTACTCACATAATGTAAGAATCTACATCCTCACAGCTCCATATCCCTTGGAGTAAAGCTTTCTATAAATCTTACCATTTTTTAATATGCATTTGCTCTGGGGATATTAAAGAAGATTACTGAGGAACAATAAGAGCAGACTGAATATGAACAGAAGCTATAGCTTCTGAGGTATTAAGACACCTGTATGGCAAGTTAGGGAAGATACAAATACCTCTAAGAATGACAGATTGTGAAGTTCAGAGACAGAAAAGTATGTCAAAATTCCTACCCTCACCTGCAGGGCCTTGCTTTACCAAAGAAAATTTAGGGTACTGTAGGAAGAACTTCAACAGATTACTGAGGCTTATTTAAGTTACTAATAGCAACCATAGTATTATCTATTTTTCACTTATCAGCTTTCTAAAAAAATACAGCTCCCATTCCCATTGGAATTTTGCATGACATTTTAGTTAGAATTTGCAGACTTTTTCACTTGAAGAGGGTATCATTCAAAAATAATTTTGGGCAGAACTGAGGTGTAATTTTAGGTAGAACCTTTTTCTTGAATGCTATAGTGTTTGTCTACAACATTGAAATTCTTTAAATTTTGCAAGATGTTTTCAGGCAGAGCCTAGTATCAGCAATAGGAATATGAAACTTAAATATTCAGTCATGAAGAACAGTTTAAATTACCCAACAACCTCTCTCAGCAATAGGGGTCTTTTTTTCCCCACAAGGCCACATAGAAGGTGGAGGGAGCCTTGTTGAATCTTCTCCCGTTTGAAGGAAGTAAGGTGGGGTGAGGGGATTTTTTCAGAGAAAAGACGGATTATTTGGATTATAAACGGCAATTAAAAGAATAGATTCTTGGGCAGTTTGGGGTTTTCCACCCTCATGAGGACACAGCCTGTTCTCAGGGTTTCCATTCAGCCTGGCTGTTATGCAGCAAGCAGTTTACCTGGCAGACTACAAAAGATATTGTTCATTATGGAAATACCAGGAAGGAAATGGACGTTTTTCAGAAGGATTTGGAAAAGAAAATGGGTATTGTTACTTCTCATCTGAATCCAGGCATCATTCTGTGAGACAAAAAAGGAGGAACACCTCTGAATATCAGCTTTCTATCTGCCAGATTCTGAAGCTTCTTTACACATGGAGTCATAGGGTTTATTAAATAAGGTACTGGGGTACTTACACTGGCTTATCCTAGGAAAGCCAAAAAATAAATATTTACCATCTCTCTATATACATAAGAGTATTCAAGTGGATCAAATCAGCAAGAGCTGTTGACAGCTCAGAAGCATTGCCAAATGTTGTGATAAAATTCTTGTGATATATGTTACATTTTTTCACACCTCATTGCATGAACTCCTCCTATTACATGAAAATGTCAGATTTTGTTTAAAAACAAATGGGTTTTGTCACTGTAGCTAAAGAGATTAAGGATAAAATATAGCATTCGAAAGGTCAACATTAAAAAAAAGGCAAATTAAAGAATTTTTTTGTTCACGTAACCCTATGTGAAGAAAGAGGTTGACTCAATTTTTTTGAACTTAGAGTTTACAATCCTGTTCTGACAGAATGCATTACACATATGAAAATACAGTGCACAGAGTAGAAATTTCAGAGCCTTTGTCCATTGCTGTAAGGCAACAGTATGGATCAGAAAATCGTGCCTGCTTTGTTTTGAAGATCTAGTTACATTCACTCGGAATCCCAGGTTTGAGACATGACTAACTTTACACTTCAAGAAAGCCTTAAATGATTTTTGAAAACTCAGGCTTTTGAAATTTACCTCTATACAGGTGGCAAACAAAAAGGCTTGAGTCTCTTTTCAGGTGATATGCTAATGAAAATGTTCCAAAGGAAAGGAGTGGCAAAAGCTTTCTGTGTTTAATGTAGTTCAAATGCTAAGTTTGTTTCTTAGTCATATTTGAAGAGGCAATTCTCAAGGAAGCATTGCTACAAAAAAATATGCTACATATGAAGTGAGAGATTTGCCACTGATTTTAAAGGGACTGTGCTTTCTTCGCTTATGCCAATGGAAAACCTTTTCTTGTTGCACCTGGCAGTATGGAGCAGGTTGTGTTTTTTTTCCTCTTTACACAATAGAAACAGTGCATAATACAACTGGTTCAGAAGCTGGATACTCAGTAATCTACCCCCTCTCCTTACTATTGCTGCATAAATATTTCTGATTTTCCTCAGGTTTAGGGGCTTCCAAATTAAAAAAAAAAAAAGGACTAATAGCGACAATACTTGTCAAAGATATAAATACTGAAAGGGTTACAGGTTTTCTTTTGCACCCAAGCAAAAGAAAAGCCCGAAAGGGGAGGTTAAGCACAAGCTGGTGTTCATTTCATACTAGCTCTTTTAATCCATCAATTACCAGTTCAGAAACTGTGGTAAAATGGTAAAATATGTACTTCACATATTGCTATTGGGCATCTGCCAGTTAGCATGGAAGGTCTGAGTAATACTTCTAAGAACTGCATGAAAGAAATCAGTAGGGGCCAAAATGTTGAAATGTTAATAATACCTTGGGGTCAAAACTGCCTTTGGCCTAACATCATGTACTGGACTTCTTGAGAAGTAATCGCATTTTGCGTTTAGTGATTAAATGAATATTTATTTTTCTTGGTGTACCAGAAAAGCATGGGGACATTATTCTCCCAAGTGCAGGAAGTTTGTTCATTTTCCAACAGTCCTATTATAGTCACAGGGCTAGATTTTGAGGAGTTATTACAGTCAGGCACCTAAGTCCCTTGCGTGAAAGTACAGCAGTCCATGTAGGCCTGTTTGCCATACAGTCCATGTAGGCCTGTTTGCAGTAGCTGTATTAGATATCTTAGAATGGGGACCAAAATTTCCTAGGAGTCTGCCAGGAGGAATCAGCACTTCGAGCTACTGATACTTAGCCAGTAAGAAATGCTGAAGACTGAGTAACAGAGGCAGCTCAGGATCCCCAGCCTGGAGTGATCAAGATCCCAGTTTTGTGGTTTCCACTACTCACCTGGGAACAGGGAATCTCAAACTGCAGTCCCAGCTCCAAGTAATTCTCAAATATTTTATTCAGTGTCTGTTTTATTTAAAGTAAATAAAGAGTTAAAGACCCCTCCATCACTAAACACCTCATTGACTCAAGCCACCTTAACTTATTTTTGCAAAGCAGAGAAGCTGCCAAAGAAAATGGAAGAGTGTTCTATCTATTTTACTTCTCTTCAGGATAACACCAAGTACACACATGGTTAGGACACTCCAGAGAAACTACGCATTGCACTACAGGAGCAATGCCTCAGTCAACAATGTTGTGAACCTCATTTCCTTCTTATTACAGTTTTATTATATTGTCCTGTTTAAGATCTGCAGGCCTGCTCACTGCTGCAAAGTAACTCAGATACTTTGATTTGCTATGCTCTATTTGAAGTGATGGTCCCTGTTTCAAGCCTCCTTGCTGACATTGCATGTAGAGGTCTGATTCTTGGAAAGGAGTGGTAAGGGAGCAGCTAGCAGAAAAGTTCATAAAAAAAAGGCTTCACATGTTCCCACAGCTTTCTTCTGAGCACTTGGTGAACAGATCTGACTTTAAAACGCCTTCATTTATCATGCCAGAATATATGGTTCCCCATCTTCATTCAGCTTGTCTCAGGGTATCATTCTGTGTATTCTTTGAACTCATCCTCCAGGAACTCTTCCATACCCATTCTTTGGTCCCCTTTACAAATTAATGTCACATTTGTGGGGTGATCAGTACTGAAGCGCTTTTTAAATACACTTTTCAGGGGTGTGTACTCACAAGAGGACACCCTTACAGGTAAACCAATTGCTGGCCTATAGATCAGGAATCAGGCTATGAGGATCATATAGCTAGCAGTGCTTCAGGTCAGCAAGCATCTCTGTCTGAAGGTTTATGACCAGGGAGAGGTTATAAAATTTTTTTAATAGTTTATTTGAAATTATTTTACCCTCTCAAAGCAGAGCCAAAATGATCCTCAGAAGTTAAACTCATGTCCGTCTAATACTGAGAAAAAAAATACATAATTTCCTTGGAAGCTTACAGCCAATATAGGTCCTACAGGATCTAACCTCTCATGTTAAGTAACTAAATTTATATCTGTGCAGCTACATACCTGCAGTATCACCTGCCTTTGCCACATTAACCACCAGGTTAGTCTTTTGCACTGAGATATCTGTAAAGCAGCTGTTCTGGCATCTCCAGCAGCCACTAAGCTGCTATTTGTGCAAGCTACTGCATAGTTCAGATTTGCTAACAATAATAAATCATACAGGCCTTTTATCACTGCCATATGAAAAGAAAAAGTTAGATTTTTTGACATGTACAGCTTTCGTTCCCTACTTTTACATTCTACCCAATTTTTAGGCAATAGACTGATCTGGGCAATTTAGCTGCAGTGGGGCCAAATCACATAATGTCCACTAATTGCCATGAACTTTTAACAATCTCAGCTTATATTCTAGAAAAGTTTATTTACTAATTCCTGAGCTGAAATGTTTGGAATGCAAAAGCTGAAAGAGAATGCTCAAATTCAAAGAAAACCTGTTTTTCTTGGATTAATAGCCATTATACAATATTAAAATTTCCTACTAAAGCAGTGGCAAGATGTCATTAAATATAAGGCCTGAAAAACCTGAAAACTGCTTTTGAAGTAAAATATTTTCTGTATAAACAAAAAAAACAATGGCATAAAAAACCTCTCTGAATTTCTATAATGGTGCATTCCTTTCTGTTTTTAATACATTATCCCATGTATCTTGTTACAGAAAATTTGTACATGCATTATAGTTGTCAAAAGAAATCTGACTTGGAAGTCTTTGGTGCATTTTTTCCATCATGCCATGTCTTCAGCATATCTGTGATTAAACAAGAATGTTTCTGATTAAACAAGAATGTTTCCCTAAAATCTAGCAGAAATTCAAGATGTTTAATTGCTGCAAATAAAAATTAACAGTCATTTTAAACCTGGTAGATAATCACAGGTCCCTCCTGAATTGAGAAGCAGCTGGATAGTGAAGTGACCCTTCTCCAGGAACCAGTTTTGCCTACTAGATACTTTCAAAGTCTTGTAGGTAGACTACATCATTAGGCAAAATTGGAAGTCATCACTGAGTATAAGGCAACACTGGAATAGCAAAGCTGTTGTGAAGGAAGTGCACTGACAGAAGATTTTTGAAGAGCCTGGAATAATGGCATACTATGTTATAACCAACTTTAACTGTTAATACACCATATTCTGATATGAGCTTGAAGGTGCTGAAGTTCAAAGGGAGGTCAGGGTTTGGAAAACGTTGCCCAGGGGAGTGGTAGAATCACCATCCCTGGAAGTGTTAAAACAATGTATGGCTATGGCACTGAGGCACTGAGTGGTGGACTTGGCAGTGCTATGTTAACAGTTGGACTTGAATGTCTAAGAGGTGTTTTTCAACCTTAATGATTCCCTGATTCTGTGTATATTTTTTTAAAAATCACTTTATTTAAACAGCAGTATAACACTCTATACCAACAAAAAGCTTCTGTGCTAAGGCTGTACAAGAGACATTTTAAATCTAATATCCCTCAAAAAAATTCAATGAGGAAATATTTATACATGTGCTTACTAAACTTCTAACACTTTCACAAAAGCAAACAGTGTGGATTATTCATTAAAGTACTTTTAATAAATTGCAAAATGTTTTTTTCTTACCTAGCTAAATATTAGGGTTCTCTGGTACTTTTACCTGGTCCTAATACGGGGATATTTTAATTTATCCAGGGAGTAGGCAATACTTCTATTTCTTCTACAGTTAACCTGAATAATTAAGCACCGGAATAGGGCTATTCTGTGTCTTTGAGAAATAATTGTGTTTCTAGATTTCCTGTCTGTGGCAGATACTTATTGAGGGTCACTACTGCTACCTGTTCCATGAGACTTTCTGCTTGGCTTCAGCATAGGGGGAGTATGAAGGAGAGGTCTGTGATATTGCTCAAGGAGAACTGACTAACTCCCAAAGATGGACAGGAGACAGTACATAACCATATGCCAGCAAATGAAGCCCTGGTACCAAGCTTCAAGGTCCCCGACTTGGATTTCTGGGCAACAGTCAAAGGAGTTGGTGATCAACATACTTTCAGTGCTTCCTTTGTTGTGACTGTCATGTATCTGTACACACATACATACCTGCTCACATAAATGTACATGCATAAGTGTATCCATATGTGTACGTGCGTGTGTATACATATATATAGATATACATTTTTCTTTCAAAGAAAAAGAACCTGAAAAGTTTGTAGGATTATAATTGCTGTCACAAACATATTCTAAAGGACCTCACTGGACAGAGCTCATCCACTGATTTTTCCATTAAACTCTGTACTCCCTGCTGCAGCTGTGGTTTGGAGGTTTTGAGCAAGATGAAGGAATGTAAACCATGTAGAACTGAGAGAAATCTGGAGTGAGATCTTTATATTTAGGTTGAGCTGTAGCAATTTTGAGTTTTCACTCCCATTGTTGGCAAGCTGATTTGTTTCTTGGTCCTCACAGATCTTTAAAGCAGAACTGATTTGGTACTTTTCTCAGGAGGATACCTTTATAAATAAACAGCTATTGTTGCTAAACTGTTTTAATAATTTAAATCCTATAGAAACCAAAAAGTTGAAGTCCCTTCAGCTTCCAATCCCCTGCTTCATCCTGCTGAAACCACACGGCTGCCAAGATGTGGGTGGTATGGAATTAAACAGTGATAGAAACTCCACCACTTGTCTCCATAACTATGACAATCATAAAGTTAGAAGATTGAACAGACCTACACCATTTCTGCAATTTTAACTAATTGAACCTACTATTAGATTTTGAGAAAGCATTATTGGACAAGGAAGGAAGGAGAGGAAAAGAAAGAAAGAAGAAGGCTATTTTCTTTTTCTTTTTAAAGAAGCACACCCAGGAGCACAGTGGTTAGAAAAACCTCAGGGTGCAAGAACTGTAGCCATAATGCAACACCTACCTTGTACAGGAACATCATACTAGGCAGTATGGACCACTTGCAAGAGTGGTTCAAACTCTGATACCACTTCCATGCCCTTCAAGAGCAGCTTTCAGACTTAGATTTTCACTGCAATCCAATAGCAGCTTTTCTACAACCATTTCCATAGAAAGATGAAACAAATTCTATCTCTATGTGCTGGTTTTGGCTGAGGTGAAATTACTTTTCTTCACAATGTCTAGTATGGACCTATGTTTTGGATTTATGCTGAATACAATGTTCATAATATAGAAATGTTTTTGGTTTTGCTGAGTTGCTTGCGAAGAGCCAAGGCCTTTTCTGATTTTTGTACTGCCATGCTGGTGAAGAAGATGGAGGTATGCGGGAGGCTGGGAGGAGGCAGAGGTGGGACAGGTGACCTATATGGCCAAAGGGATATTCTAGTCCATGTGATATCATGCTCAGTGTATAAAGTGGGGAAAGAGTGTATAAAGGAGGAAGAGGAGCATGTTTGGACTGATGACACTCTTACGCATGATGGAGCCCTGCTCTTCTGGAGATGGCTGAACACCAGCCTGCCCATCAGAAGCAGCAATTCCTTGATTTGCTCTGCTTGCATGTGTGGTTATTGCTTTACCTATTAAACTGTCTTTATGTCAATACATGACATTTCTAGATTTTAGCTTTTCAATCTTCTCCTCCATCCTGTTGGTGGGGCAGTGAGTGGGCAGCTACATGGGACTTGGTTGCTGGCTGGAGTTAAACTATGACACTCTGGCAAAATAAGTTAAGTCAATACATTTTTTGCAGTTCAGATTTTCCAAAGTCTTCCAAATTTCTGCTGAAAGGTTTCCCTCAGTTTGCAGTGGGAATTCTTTCTTTCCTCAGGTGTTGGCACTGTCCATGGGGCCATTCAGCATGATTTAGGGTGCTCTTGGCACTGCTGGCCTCTTAGGGTTTATCCTTCACCCAAACCAAAGACCTAGGAGAAACCCACATCGCAGGCCATCAGAAATCTCCTTTCAGTTTCAGTGAAATTCCCATTTTGAATTTTTTAACTATGGGTTTCTCAAACAAATAAGAATTTTAAATAAACACTAAATTTTAAAAATTGTCACTGACATAAATACTTTTCCCAAAAATCATCTTCCTATTTGCTTTGTGGTCAAGCTTTTCCCTCTATTAGAAAGAGTATCTCTATTATTTAAAAAACAAACAAACAAACAAACAAACAAACAAAACTACACATGCTAACAAAATAGCCATGTACAAACCTGTGAGTTTGACTGCAAGCACAAAAATCTGTTTGACAATAAGCAATGTCAGTAAACTACAGTGTCAGACACATTAAATTTGTCCTCCTTATAAAAAGGCACAAATCTTTCCATTTTACACTTGGTCTGGAAAACTGGAATGCTGAAAAGCTGTGAAGGTCAGCAACTAGGGGTGGTTAGAAAATATTTATGAAAATTTTCTACCAGCCAGGACCTTTAGAAAAGATATTTTTCAAAGGGCATTCACAACTATTTTGATGAAACAGGTAAATTTTGGAAAAAAAATTAAATAATTTTTTCTATGATGCTGTGCTGCAAAATGGATTTTACTTTGACGTTTTCTCCTGTGCTTGTACAGTGATAATGTATGGTGATATAACAAGCCTTGTGCATATTATTTTTCATTTAAATTACACATAGGAAACTGTTCAGCTACCACAAAAATAACAAAAAGTCTCATTTAGTAAAATAAGCAAGATATTTTAATATTATGTATATAGTGTTCATACCACTTTCCAAAGTAAAAGGATAATAAAATAAATAGAATCAACTGCATATTAAAACATACTGCTTAACATCTGCCATATGCCACAGCTTAACATACGGAATATATAATCTACACATTAATAGAAATGAAAATTGCATTTTTGTATTTTGAAGATTTTTTTCTAAAATTAAACATGATTTTTTTTTCTTTTTTGCCAAAGCTCCTCTTTTTAAGAAATATTTAATTTGGAACTCAGAAGACAGTTTCTAAATGTTGGTATTACATGAAACAGAAAGTCCAAGTTTGATTTTTTCTAAAAAGAGACAGAAAGTAATTGTGCATGGCCCAACTTTATGGTGAGTGCAGTGGATGGTAGTTTTCAGACCCTGTGCAGAGAAACACTTCCCAAAAGATAATGGCAGGATTGACTTTCAAGCTTCCTGCTGAACAAAGAAATTTTAATTCAAATGTGCCTTCAGAACTAAGCTCTGAATAATACCTGGCAATGATTACCAGAAGACATGCTTTCAGAGAATATATCAAGAGTAAAAATGGTCAAAGGCAAAATGTAGAAATGAGGGATCTTCCCCACAGACCTGTCCTAAGTCTTTTCTTCAGGTTTGTGTACAGCCAGGACTGCTCATCACAACAGAAGATATTCTAAGACAATGTAATTGTCTCTAGCTTTTCTGGGTCATCACAGTGACTCCCAAGACTGTAGTAAGTTTTTAATTTGCAACAATTTTAAGATAATTCCACTGAATTTGATGCTTTTGTAAGGATTTGGAAAAGCAAAATCAGGCTTCCTGAATAATCTCAAATTTAATTTTTGGTAAAGATTCAGCATTTAGAAGAAACTGAATTTTGTCTGACGTGCACAGACAATCTGACTATATGGGTGTGCATAAAAGCCTGATAGTTTGATTATGACATTTATGTTTCCTGATTGTTGCACTGTTCTTAAATGCCCATGTCTCACTCTAAAAGTCAATAATTATGCCTTGCTGAATCTTGATCAACCTCAGATTATTTTGTTATCAAAGACTACATTACTTCACTGCCTTTGGCTGAAGTTTATCTTATAGTTTCCAGCAATGCCTAAGAATTTGGGAACCATGAGACTTTCCTTATACAAGAAATCAAGTTACTATAATGCTTCTCACAAAGGAAACCCAGATGTTCTGTGGAATCTGCTTACTAACTTACCTTTTAATTAGTACACATGTTTATACTAGAAATATCAGTATTTCCCTACATCTTGCACTCTGTATGTTACTGAAAATTTTACCTGCATTCATTTCATCTTATTTTTTCATTTCATGTCTGTGAACTTGTTTGCTTTCATAGCTTTGCGTTGTTTTGTGTATGTATGACAAAATATGGACTACAATTAGGTTGATTTCCCCAAAGGTTTTAGAATATCCTTATCAAAACAATTCAGAGAAGCCTCATCCCATCCTTTTGTCTAAAACTAGGTTACAGTTCCCACCCCTTGAGTCACCATCAGAACCACCTAATATTTATTTCTAGCAACTCCCTTCTACTTCTCAGCTCATACATGTAGTTGAGCTGATGACCCACTTGGCATTCCTCAGGGATTTGGTTTTTTCTCTTTTGCTTCTTCTCAAAGTAGAGTTTAATTGTAGAAGAACATAATTGGTGTCTACCTTTTGTTTTTCCAACATTTCTTGTCATCCTTGGAGCCACACATTATTATTCTTTTGACAACTTTTAAAAAACTTGTCTGTGGTTTATTTGCTCAGTCTTTCTCGAGGTTTATTTACTTTGGTCTAAGCTTTCCAGTAGAACAGCAATTGCTCTGTCCATTGAATTTTTCCTCAAATTTTTCAGAAATAACAGCCACGGACAGATTTGTGTTTCTGATAATCATGGAGTCTGCAGAGCGTTCTTAATTATTGAGCTCTTAAAGATTTTTTCCCAAAAGTATGAAAATACTTATTTTTTTGTTTCTATCTTAATAAATGAAACCCTTCCGGAAGCATACATATCTTAGCCAACTTCTCTTCCAGAGAGTCATAGTTGTAGTAATTCAAAATATCACATGGGTAAGCAAAAGGCATTTTTTCATTCCTTGGGGACCAGCCTTTTTAAATGAATGCCTAGTGCAGCCTACAAACAGTAAGAACAGCTCTAAAAACACAGCTTCCAGAAAGTTCTGCACTTTATGGATATCTGGCAGATATCTCCCTCTTGGATGCAAATATAAGTTTATGGCTGCTTTCAAGGTTTCCCAATGTTTCTACTCCGTGTTGGAACGGAAACGAGATGGTTGAAAAGTTTGGCAAGAATTATATTGTCAAGTTTGGCATTTTTAGAATGGAAATTGTAATTTTGTAAATTTTGAAAATTTGTCATTCTGAATTTGTAATCAGAAACCTATCTTCCATAGGAAGATAGTAAGAATATAAATTCTATTGTATAATACATATTTTTTAATAGACCTAACGTGCCATTCTGGCAAAAAATATAACAAAATTTAAGATTGGTATGTGAATTAAATACATGTGTAAATTTTCCTCCAAAGATTAGTATTGATTATTATGAAACAATGCTGCTTTTATTTGGAAGACAGAATGACCAAGCCTTAACGAATTCTGATGGAATGTACTTGGACTAATAGTTTTAAAGCTCTGGGCCTTAGACCCTGACAGTTATGGACCAATTTTCAGGTACTTCTAAATATTGACTAAGCAATTCTGGTTCATGTGTGACACTTTAAAATTTCTCCTTTTATTATTCTATGCAAATTTCTATCTAAGCTAGATATAGGTAAGAAAAAATGTTAACTAAATTCTGAATGCTGTGACTGGAACTGATGGTAATAAGTGATTACAAATATTGGCAACTCTGGGTTTGGGTTTTTTTAAGTGTGGATCTTCATTGACTCAAGTATTGTCCCAGTCAGATATTACAGGAAAATACATAGCTATTACATTCTTGTCTGAAGATTTTCTGCCTATTATAAAAGGTAGTGTTTCAAATTACTTGTTTCTGTCATTAAATAATATCTGTCATTAAATGTAAGTGCTTAATGGACCTAACTAGATGCCAACTATCTTTTTTATATTCCTGAAAAAACAGTAGTAAGTAGCCTTCTGCAATAGTATGTAAATGCTTTTATTCCTGATTATTATTTAGCAGAAATAGAGATACAAAATATTTGGCACAAATCAGTGCTACAGAATGTTTTTTCAGTTACAAATTAAGTTACTAGGAAAATATTAGAGCAGTCTCTAGTAGTCTAGAATCTTTCTCTTTGTCATGTTTTTGGAGATTGAAAGGAATTTACCTTTGACCTCTGATTCAAGCCTACAACTACAAGTGCACTGCACAGAAAACTAGGAAATATATTCCACTTTCATATTATTCAGTACTAGTGACATCATGTAACAATTATGAGCCACTTTCCTTTAAAGTCTTTGGGAATAGACTTCCCCATAAAAATTATTCACAATTTTTATTGTAGCTTCTGTTGTAGATACAACAGATTATTCACAAATGTAGGATTAAATGCAGTGAATTCAGATTTAAATGTACATAAAGAATGCATGTTTACCATGTACAAAGAATTGGAAACAACATTCTGTGTTGAAGCAACATAATAAAATAAATGCATGATTACAATAGCTTTTTATTTATAGTTCTAAAAAAAGTGACTTTAAAAATCATTTTACTGTAGAATATAAAATACATTTTTTCTTCTTTTTACCCAGATTATTTTAAATTTGGAAGCTTATTTCCTTAACTATTCCCCATTAAACTATGTTTCATATGTCTTTAGCCCATTGTTTATGTATAGTATGTCTGTTGAATTTTGCACGTAATTACTTAGCTTAGATTTTTGGGGTTTTTATGACTGTCATTTGTTTTACTGAAATAAAATAAAATTAATTTCTTTTTTCAAAATCGCAGGAGTGCCACTTGAGTTACCTAAATGAAATGGAATAAGTCAGATTTAGAGTAAACGATGGCTTTTTAATAGTAGTAGGTAGTGTTATTGCCAAAATAGGTTTGGGATCTACTGATGAGTTTAGGAAAAGGGTAATTCTTTGTGACATTTTCTGAAGGTAATTTTCAGCTTTCTCTGAAAGATAAAATTTCAGTTAAAAACATGAGAATGAAAAGAATTACTGTTTTTTAAGCTTTAACTACAGTTATATGAAGAACACTGAATAATCATTGCATGGGCTGTTTGAAGAACCCATCATTAAAGTAGCCAAGGACCAAAAAGAAGATTTCATGACAGAAGTAAATTGCTTGAAGGTAATATTTAACAAGCTTGTAGTTTTGTTGGTATAATTTTCAAAAGGATTATGTTGCTAAGAATTATAGGTAGTAATTTTGGAGAAATATGCTGTTTTTGTGATATAACAAAATGTGAAAACTTTGTTCTCCTTCTAGCTGCCAAGCCCACCCATGCTTTCTTAGTAAATAATGAGCACAGTTCTCTAACATGGAATCTGTGAGTGAGCAGTTACTTGCATATATAGATTTTTATTATATAGATCATTCCATATACATTAATAGGCTTCATGGAAGCAAAAGGGCACAGTGTGTGTTTGGGTATGACTGTATGATTGTAAGACAGGGACAGCATGCATAACACAAGCAAGGCATTTTTGCACTAAGAACTTGAACTGGTTTTCATTTACCTAGGGCATCAAAGATGAGCTACATGCTTGTTTCAGTTCCAAGGCTTTGCACAACTGTACCTTTTGTTTACATTTCTCCTTTTATATTCCCCAGGGCACCAACACCTTTTCTACCTGAGGTGGAAACCTATTCTTTATCTGCTCCTTTTTCACCCTTCACATACACTTCCAAGTTTGCATCTTTCTCTGAGTTGTCCAGTTGCCTTGGGGGGAGGGCAAATAAAAAAGAAAAAAAGAAAACCTTACACAAAACCAAATCAAAACAAAACCAGTACCACCACCACCAAAAATGGCAAAAAAACCTTCCCAAAAATCTTCTGTTAGCGCCTTTCTCCTTACTTTAAAATCCATGGAGCCCACCTCCTCCATGCAGCATTCCAGCTTCCAGTGTCCATAACTGAGCAGTGTGCACCTGGCTCTGCTCTGCTCTGCACCATAGGCATTGTGCAGACTTGCAGGCTGCACTCCTCATACTGTGGATACGGTTATGTCTTTGGCAGAGATCCCTATCTCATGATGTCAAACCAGGAGATTACTGATATTAGGAGGATCAGATGAAGAGTAAGTTCTCTGACATTCTATTATGTTTCCCAGGGGAGAAAAAGAATGCCATGTTTTCTCAATGCTCCTTGGCTAAAGACAGCATGTAGCAATTTCAGGGAGTGCCTATTACAGCACATTACTACCTCCCCAACTTGCCATGGCATGGATGAAAGTGCACAGTGGAAGTTGTATATTTTTGCAACTTGAAGGTTGCAAATGCAAGGTGAAGATTTTATTTTGAAAATGCAAGGTGAAGATTTTATTTTGGTGCACAGGCCTGAATTTGGACATGCAACTTTATAGGCTCTTGTGGTACAGGTATGGGAGAGAGCACATGGCAACAGGTTGCCTAAATTAAGGCTGGGTGTTCATATTAATACAACCTTTTTATAGTGATTTCCAATGTGTTCTGTGAAGACCACAGAGGCTTTAGAAAAATTCTTTCAAAGGATTATTTTGGAGGCCTACACTACTTTGAATTGCTTAGAACACATCAGGGACAAAGACACACCGACTCATTTTTCTGCTTCTCAGGTTCTGATAAAAACTTACTCAAAATTAGAAGATTTTTACCCCTCAATGCTTTTTACCTGTCCAAGTAAAGAATTCCTACTTCAGGAACCCTACCATGAAGGCAGATCTGTTCCCAAATAGCCATTCTCTTATTGAAAACAGACTGACTCTGGCCCAGAGATGTGCTATTTTTACCCATACAGGTTAAAAGTACTTAAAAGCATTTATGAGTTCCTAAACTGTATTGAGAGGACCCATAGAAATCTCAAGAGGATATTGTCAGCAAACCTCTCATGATCTGTTTAGGGATCGAACAGGGCCTCCTTTGACTGTGCTGCGCCACATCTAAGCAGTTGCCTCTTGCTCAAGCTCTTTGATTAAGTTGCTCTACTTAAGTTTAAGGAGAATGAGAAATGCAAGGTGGTATAGGAAGGAGTGGGAGACACTGCTGAGGAAAGAAAATAATTCCCATAAAGGAAGAATTTTAAGGTCTGAATATTTTATTTAGTCTGGTACCAAACAGACCTTGAAGGTTTGTCCATAACTACTTGAATATCACTGACTTACTTAAGTTCTCAACTTTTAATGCTCTGTTACACATTACTTTCCTTTTCATCTATTGGAGAGTACAACAATTTTGCCCTTTTCATAACAGTGAATTTGAAATGCCAGATTAAAATCTACCATTCTGCTTTTACATAGTTTGGAATAATGTATTCCTACAGAATAAATGTATGCAATGCTTTCCTATCACACATCTAATTAACTTGCTAAAATACTCTGTCTAGGTACTGCCCTAGCAGATGATACATTTAACAATTTGCTTAATTTGATTATGTATCAGAGCTCTGATGAACAGCATTGCCATAGACTTAAAAGTTTTATATGCCTATTTGTCAAGAAGAGAGGAACACTTTTTACATTTTGTTTAGTCTTGGAAAATGTATTAGTTATACACCAGGTGAGTTCTATTGGCCCAAGTCCAGCTGTCAGATGTGCTGTCAGATGTGCAGGACAGTATCTTAAAGATATCTCTGTTAACAACGATGAGTGTGTGAAGACATGCTTATGTGTACATATTTGTCTGCATACGCTGTATATGTGAACTCACAGTAATTCTTTTTAAAAAATCAGACTGTTAAAATTTTGTTGTTTTTTTTTTTTTTTGCTTGCAAAGTGAAGATGTCTATGTTCTGTTTAGTTTCCTTCTCCAAGATTTCCATATTTTCAAAGAAGCATTGTCCCATGAGACTGTGGCTCCATGATCTTTAGTACTGGATCTAAGAACTTTGAAAATCTGTAGCAGTGCAAGTTTGAGCTTGACTTCATGGGAACCCCCAGTCATAGCCTTTCCAAATTAGGATGACAATTTGTGTGCAAATTGTGTACAAAACATCAGTTTTGTACACAATTTTTTGCGTACAAAAAATTTGCATCCTAGATGTTTTGTATCCTAGAGTATATTTTGTCCACTTTAGCTAATTCATTTTTTTTGGCTTCTGTTTATGTGTCAGAATGTAAGTCCGTTGCCTTGTCATGATGATTTCCAAGGTAGATCGCTTTCTGGTTTAAAAAGGTTATTGGGATCTGCCACAGTGCCTGGAAAATAAGAATTTACAATGGCGAGAAGGCAGGTGACTGGAGATGGCAAGATGTGTAGACATGCTCCTTGAGATGGTGAGTTGATCAAGTGAAGATGATAATTCTTTGCGGACTAATATTATGCTGGATAGTGAGAAACCAATCCATCCCATTCCAGTCAAAGAAATTTCCCCTTCAAGCCAAGATATCCCCAAAGATGCACAGTTCAATGCTTTTATTGCACATGATATTTGTGAATGCAGTGGAATCATGGATTTGTGCAGTTATAATAGCATAAATGGAGTGCTATTTTCCTTGCCCATGCTTAGTTCTTTAATCCCTTTTGCAACAGTTGAGATTAGAAGCATGATTCATGCTTACCTGTTTTCTGGAAATTCCCAGGGAAATGGGCAAAGGTCATTGACCTTTTCATTAAAATATTTTTAGAGGAGCAAATGTCAGATTCATTATCTCTGCATTTTAAAAATTGCTACCATCCAGTCCAAGTATAAGTTTGGAAGTTGCATCACATTCCAGAGAAGAGAGGTATGTGCAGACAGGCCTACTGGCATGATGACTTGGACCGTGTACGTCAGCCTTTCAGCGTAAGTGCTGCACCAAAAGGATCAGTTTCCAGAAATTCAAGAATTGTTTGTTGACGTAAAGTTACTTGTCACACACCCACTTTCTGACTTTTGCCCACTCAGATGCAGTGGTCTGATCACTGTATTCATGCTTTCCACATTTTTAGGAGTGTATTGTCATTACACAAAACACAGTCCCAGGTACTACCCAGAAATCCACCTGCTATCTGGAATCTTCCAGCTCAAGCTGCAGTTAGGCTCCCTGGGAGGCAGAGGGCACTGCTCCGTACACTCTAGGCGGATCTCAGATTCTTACGCCGTTCCCTGCGCTTGGTAAAAAGTTTGTGATAGATGGAATTGCCACTTTTCACCGTGGTGTCCTGAATGGATGCTTTTCCCAGAATCTGAGCAGGCTCAGTGTCTTTGTGCAGGCCAGTGAAGATCATGGCAAACAGTATCTGAAGAAAATGGCAAAAAAAATCACTGTGGGGGCATTTCTGACTGATCAGTGACGTTGAGTTAAATAATTTTTCAGATTTTTTTGAGATCTGCTATAGAGAAAGAAGGATCCAAGATGACAGAGAGGTCAGATCAAACAATAATTATATTGTTCCAAGCCTGTACATCAGGAAAGGCAGTGATGGTTAAGGACAGAGGTCTTAGTAGCAATAACATTAAAAATACTAGACCATTGTGAAAATTATGAGATAAATGCTTACTCATAGAACAATGAAGAAGTGCCATACCTACTTGGAAATCAATTCTGACAGGAAGAATTTTAAAATAACTTTACACCATGATCGTGACTCTGTATTGAATTTTCAGTTTGTAGTTCATGCAATAACATCCAACATAAGGATCTCTCCTAATACTTCATTGGTAATTCACCATAGTCTAAAAAATTGACCTCACGTACTTACCAGTAACAAAGTAGGTGAACCTATTATGAACTGCTAAAATCATTGCATTTTCCTCAGTCACCACAGAAAATGTTATGCAGCTAGTACACCGCTGAAGGACTTCAAGTTAGATATTTTATAACATTGTTCAGAAATCAGTGTCTAGAAATGTGATTTCCTGTCTCAGAGACTCATTCTCTATCACTGAAATGTAGGTTTTGCATCAAGTCTTCAATATGCAAAATGTATGAGTGTGGGGAACTTCAAGATAAACAAGGTTGCTATGACTTGATGATAGTGGCTTGTCATTGTTTGCTTCAGATACATGTAGTCTATGTTTGTGTCTTCCAAATTATGAACATATTAACTTAATATGTCCAAATATGAACATATTAACAACCACCATCCTATCTCTTGTTAAATTGAAATCATTACTATGAATGTTGGGGTCACTGTTTTAGTTGAGAACTGGTATCAGTGATTACAGTTAGCAGTATTAATTGAACAGTTTTTGAAGTCTTAGCAAGGGAAGATATTAAGACATGTACAGTGCCACCAGATTTCTTTGTCAGCCAGGTCACAGAAGATACATTATGACATTAGGAATCATATAAAGAATCCTGACCAGTGTTCATAGTTAGTTTCTCTACTTAATCTATTTTGCCCTCTGCACAACTGAGAAACATTTGTTAAGTAGTTATAAAGGTGGCTTTAAGCAACCTAAGTCCATCTCTCTAATCCTGAGCCAGATGGGGACTGTTTAGTCATCTTTCTCATTCAAAGAAGCCTAAGGCTGTGCTTTCTGCCCTGTGCTGACATGTCTTCTTCAGAAAATGTGAAGAGAGCTTGTGCTAGGGAGTAGGCATAGCTGTACTTGAATTCTCCTCTGTCTGGAAGAGAAAACCTGCAGGGCAGCTCTCTGCCTGCTTTTCTGCTGCTCAGACAAATGTTACGCTAAGTGTTAAGTCTGCCCTGTAAGGAACAATCAGTTAACTTCAGAGATCTATTTATTTATTTTAGTATGAAACATTCTCAACGGCTTCTGATCTAGATGGGTCATGAGTCAACAAATGCTTTACTTGTCCTAATATCATACTGTGTTTCTGCCCTCGGCTTGTTTCTGATTTTAGGCACTTTAAGTGGAGGCGCAGCACACTCATTTTGATAACTGGGCAACTTTCATAATTGGCAACTCAGACAAAAGAAGAAAACTAATGAAGGCACAGCACACTCATTCACCATAATTGTCTGACATCTGTAGTGGCTAATTGTTGGAAATGAGAAGCAAATAAATCTCTGTTTTACGACTACAGAGATAAGCAGAATTACAAGGCAGGGTCTGTTTCATATAATGGCCAAAGAAAAGGCTCAAATTTATTTTCATTTGCACTGTAAATAGTCTTGCACTTCTCTCCATAACTCTTGTAACACAAGAAGTTGGGGTCAGCCCAAGATACTTTTAACTTTTCTTTTTCCAACTACATAGATCTAAAGTGCAAAGAATTAATAACCCTTCAAAAGGACTTTGCTTTAGTGTTTGACCAACCATAGTAACAAAGTTTATTTGCAAAATTAATTTTGTAGAAAAAGTTCAGTGATCTTAGTAAGTCATGCAGGAAAGGCTAACAGTGCGTTAACATGCCTTTGTAGGAAGAGAAGTGTTGAGATAGTTGCTCTTCTCTCTGCTATTTTAAAACATTGGTTGCACACAGAACAAAACTGTTTTTAATTTGGCTATGCTTCACTTCCCTTAGCATTGTGAAGTCTGCCATGCTACTGGGGCTGAAATGGTGGAGTCCTATCTATTGAAATCAATGGGAGATCTTCATGTACACAAGTAGATTTGAATTTGAAGAAGAATCAGGCATCATGTCTTGTCTATTATTCTCCCTCTCTAAATATAGAACCTCCTGCTGCTCAGAAGCTGTGTGATGGGCTCACACAAGCTGGGCAACATTCAATCTGATGCCAGCTTGCCCTTCCATTCCCCTGTGTATACACCTCTGAAAGTAGGGGGCAGCTTTTGCTGTCATGTTCAGGCTCTCTTCTCATGGCTTTGCTTTCTCTTCCTGAAACAAGAGTATTCTAAGAGACGTAGGACTGCACTGGAAACCACTGGAACTGCTGAGAACAAGGGTGATCTATTAGCTTCCCCAGCCCAGATGTCAGGACACACTCATTATGAAATCCCTATCCCCCTCACAGAAATTCCTGTCAGGAAGAGAGGTTGGAAAGTGGCCCAAGCAATTCCTCCAAACACTATTTACAGATTGGTGTTCCCAAGTGTTCACTACTTATAAATTAAGCGTATGAAACCATGCAGTTACTAAAAATAACCTGTCTGGGCATCTCTCAATTTCTTTTTCATTTTGGGGGCCATGGCAGGTATGTATCAAATTACATTTTTTTTTAGATAAGCAATCTTCTCTTCAAAAGAAAATGATATGAGTTCCTTGCCTAATCACTTGACTCCAGAGGCTGAGATACTAAAAACAATATTCCAGTAAGGTTTCTCACAGGGCTGTAAAAATTGATTACTTCAGTCATTGCTAGTGCTTCAGTCCAGTCTCCCTTTGCCAGGCAATTTATTAGTACTGATTTTGCTTATCAGAAGAACAGTAATTAGAAATGATTGACTGCCTTTTTTTAAGCTAAGGTCTTGCATGTATGAGAGTAGTAGGTATATTTAAATCACCACTAAATAGCTAAGTTCATAGAGCAGCTAGTCTTTGACCCAATGAAAAGCCTACAACACAAGATTCAAAAAGTCCTTCTAAGAAGTATCATGTGCCAGACATGGGCACAATCTCATGTATACAGCATGTGTATATGTTCTTATGAAAAAATTAATTTACATCACATTACTTTTCAAAATTTGGATTTGCCTTTCTTTTTCCTGGCAATAATATATATTTTAAAACAAGACCATTTTTTTTTCCTGGCAATGTTTGTATAACATATATATTAAAACCAACCGTTCTTAAGCTAGAAACTTTCATGTCTGACAAAGTGTAAAGAGACCCCAAAGATGAAATCCTTGATCTTGCATTTACCCTCAATTTTCTGTATCCCAGATGTCCTGTATGTATCATAGATGCCTTTTATGCACTGGAATAGGATATTTTCTTGTGCCTTTTGTTAATAGTCAAGGAGATAGAGAATATAGAGAATGAATTATCTTGTACTACTTTAGGTATGAGAATAAGAGGAATTTTCCTTTCATTACTTCATTTCAGTAAGTTCTATCATGTTGTTTCACTTGAGAAAACTCAATGAACAGATCTAGGCTTTAGCAACCTCTAGTGTTTCAAGTGCAATGCTGTGATCGCAGTTTGCTCCAGGATGATCTTGTGGCTGTGGTGAATCCCTGTGGGCAATCATAAGAGCTACCAAAAAATGCAGAAAAGTGAAAATGGAATAGGAAATTGTGGGGAAGATGCCCATGCATTGTAGAGAAAGTTGTGTAATTTATACTGAAATAAGCAAAACATAGAAGGAACTGTAGGTAGCATGTTTTCATATGGGAAGACTTGCAAAATGAAGCAATTCTTATCAATATGTGGTGAGAGATGAGCATATTTTGAGGATAAATGTGTTAAAAAGAAGCCTTAAAAGTTTTTTTCATTGCAGCATTGCTAAGATAGAAAAAAAACAGGGTGACATGCTGGCTCTTTATTGTAAGAGAATTAGTGGCCTAGGAAGAGGAAACAACAAAACAATTGTAATAAATGTATGTGTTTGCCACTTCATCCAGGAGAAGAAGCCATCAATATTGAAAATATCCTTAAGGATAACAGCATTTGGTCAGCAATCAGGCCACTGGAAGAATGCCACAGAGCAAATAATTGAGAAAGAGCTCTCTCAATGTTGGCTACTTTTCTGCTTCATCAGTATAATATATGCCATGTGCATACACCATCAGTAGTGAGAGCTCAGCCTCAAGTTATATGGGGAATGCTCTACTCTTATATTTACTTCAGTAGTCCTCTCTGGTCTTCCTAAGTACACCTTCTATTTCATGAGTACTACCCCTGCACCACATCGCATTGTTGCCAACCTCTTACATTTTCATAGGCGCAATAAAGGTTATAACTGTTTTTCATGCAGAGCAAAAGCCAGGTTCCAGAGTTTTTTCATTCTCATTTTTGTTTCTGCCAACACTTTTCTTAATTTCTTTTCCCTGTTTCTTTCCTGCCATGACTTATTTTTATTTTTTCTCTACACAGAATGCATTAATCATTGTACCCAGGAGGTGTGAGGAAATACAAATGGATCACTCAAGGTAAGCATGGCCAGTTTTGAGCACTTTGTCTACAAGTGTCTTGACATCCTTGTAAATTAAAAGCAGCTTTCGCTCCCTGACAAGCTGAACAGTTATGGCTGAAAATAATCACTAAGCAGGACATACACACCTCATCAATCAATCAAACAATCAATCAATCAATCCTTCAGCTTGCAGACAAAAATTCTAAGCATGGTAATTTACTGTTAAATATTGTGAGATGAGGTAGTGGTTTCAGCAACTCCTAGTCAGCAGGTTTTGTATCACACACATGATCAAAATGCCAGAATTCCTTCTAATTGGCAACCTTATCGAAAATTTTAGGAACGGCTCCAGGTAACATGGGCAGAGGAACTTGACTCTTATCACAAGAATGTGATACTTTGATAGAGACACTTGGAAAGCTGTACGTTCTGTCATCCATTCTAGTCTTCACTTGTGTTTAAAAATCTTCAACCTCCTAAACAAAGAGTGGCACAAGGAGAACATGCAAAAAGTGAAGAGAAAAATGACTGAATGTGTTATTGCTAGTATAAATCTTATGTGTAGAATCCATTAATATACTTCAGCATTGCTTGTTTTTAGCAGAACACAGCATGCAGTGTGAGTGATACTTTAAAGCTTGAGTGGAACAGCATGCATATATATATATACACATATACATACACATACACATACACATACACATACACATACACATACACATA
>JAHLSL010000218.1:514170-530639 GCA_025920805.1 Petroica traversi | reverse complement strand
ACATACACATACACATACACATACACATACACATACACATACACATACACATATACATATACATATACATATACATATACATATACATATACATATACATACACATACACATACACATACACATACACA
Organism: Petroica traversi; assembly: GCA_025920805.1. NCBI lineage: Eukaryota > Metazoa > Chordata > Aves > Passeriformes > Petroicidae > Petroica > Petroica traversi. The sequence continues at coordinate 530,510 of JAHLSL010000218.1, read as the reverse complement.
TATACATATACATATACATATACATATACATATACATATACATATACATATACATATACATATACATATACATATACATATACATATATATACATACTTATATAGATTCACTGAGACTTTGGGGCAACAAGTACTGAACTCTTCTAGAAATTAAGCTATTTACTTGTCAACCCAGCAATGACAGCATACAAGTTTTGGCAGTCAACCACATCACTAAATTAAGGTAGGAATCCAAGATCTACTTCAAAGCCTTTGAATTTTGGATCAGGCCTCAGTTAATCCCAGGGAATCTTACCTGATGCAGCACCTTCTTCTGCCACACTCACATTTAAATTAAACAAGCTTGAACTTGCTTGGGCTGGGTAAGAATCCCAAAACCTTGCATCTGCTCACTGATACAGATCTTGTATCCACTTACATGTTGCATCTTAATTTGGTCGTTGAGTCAAAAGTAGATGTTGTCTGCTTTACTCTCCTGCCTTCTGGGATACAGAAGATACTCTAACAGAAAAGCGACATAAGGGAGCATGTAAGTTAACCTAATGGGGAACTCTCAGAGAATCAAACCAGACAAACCTGTCTTTCTGGAAAGTGAAGTCTTTTTTTTTTTTTTTTTTCCCCAAGCCTAGTCTAATACCTCATCAGATTGAAAGTGGGGAAGACAGGTGATAAGTTTTGAATATCTTAGGAAATGTCTGGTTATGTTATCAATATGCTTTCATGGCTGATATACAGCAAGACTGAAATAATCACATAAATTCTACGCATTTTTTGTAATATGTTGAATTAGTTTTCATTTCCTGCCAGCGTGAACAAGGGTGGAGAGGTGGCAAGAAAGGAGAGGAGGAAATGCTGACTCAGGGCTGTTGTCTCAAGCAATAGAACATGACTCTGAGAATTTACTTTGACATGTTCCTGTGGAAGACAAAGTTGTTTATTGTTTCATTTGCATATGGCTTACCCTAGAAGCAAGACACTAATAGATGAGAACACAAGAGGAATTATTTTTTCACTCAGATAGTCTGTGATTTTATTGCATTGCTATTTTCTTTGTAGTGAGGAGATAAATAGCAACATAGAGAGCATTAAGTTATCATAATTCTACATCTGACCAGGCCACAAAACAAGTGTGATATCTTGACCTTAGTAAAGTCTCCCACTGAGAATTACATAAAGTCATCTGGCCTCATCTTTTTTTGAAGTCAGTATTCCAGAAACTGAAAAAATTCGTGAAATTATTAGCTTTTCAGAATCTTAGCCACCTTTAGGCAAAAATATCACTGTTTTCATTTATTTTTGCATTTAGGCTTACTTCTAAAATTAGAGAAATTTGATTTGAAACAAATGGCTGTCATCTATGATGGATTATACCTTCTTTTCATTTTTCTTGTAAATCAAATGAAGCTGGCATGAAGTTCAAAGATAAAGTTCATGCGGCAAGTTACAATTACAAGATTGGAGTCCATTAGAATATCTCTTTCTTCTCATGTATACAGTACTGATTTTCACACAGTATCTTTATTGGAGAGGTCTACTTCAAAATCAGCGACGGGACAGGACTTGCCATCTTCTGTGATAGTAGGAAAAAACACCTTGAGTTGTAGTAAGAGAAATGTGATTAAGCTCACAAGTGTCATTAAGTCTCCATGCAATCAAGGACAAAAGAGCACAGAACTCCCATCAGATGTCTTAAGGTTGATATCTTTTTTTTTTTCTCACAAGCTTATGCCAGCATTCCACCATTTGCCTTTGTACCATCTTCATTCCCTGTTCTGAGCTCCATGTCTATTCTTCAGTATTATTTATTCTGCAGGAGAAGCTTGAAAAAACCAGTATATGCACCACTGCTATTTGAGTTTAGTGCTGCTGAAAATATTTGAAATGTGAATAAATATGTGTGCCTGTGTGAGCGCATGTTATGGAGATAAAAGGATGCCAGAGAGATCTGGAATATTTCCACTTTATTAGCAGTGAGATCTAAAAAAATGCCTAAGATTTTCAACTTTACAGATAATGATAGATTTTAATGATAATTAAAGGACAAAAAGATGATACCCTGGCTTGGTATCATCTTCTTCTCCCAGGTAATTAGCAACAGGACAAGAGGAAATGGCCTCAGGATGCCCCAAGGGACCTTCAGATTAGACATTGCAAAGTATTTCTTTAGTCAAAGGGTTGCCAGGCATTGAAACAGGCTAATCAGGGAGGCAGTGGAGTCACCATGCCTGGAAGTGCTCAAGAAATAACTGAACCTGGCATTTATTGCTGTGGTTTAACTGACATAGACATTTAGAGTTTGGCCACTGATCTTAAAGTTATTTTCCAACATTAATGATTATATGATTCATTAATATAACAAAGGTATCTCTTTAACCTATACAGAAATGGTTTAGGTAGGAAAATTATAGTGAATTTTCTTGGTTCTACACAATTCAGGAGCATGTACAGGACTCTGAAGACCAGAGAAACACTGAAATTTACTGATAACTCTGATCATCCAGATGGCACAGATAACCTTGGCCTTCAAGGTATGAGTAATGTCCTTGAAATAAGGACAACATAATATTGGGATCAAAGGAAAATCAAGATAAAAACTTACAACACAGAGGGAACTTTAATGAATCAACATATACAATTCTGAGTTACAGTGATAAAAAAGAAAAGAAAGTAAATGAAAATATTTTTAAATTATGGTGCAAAATGAGTGACATGCCTTGACCTTAGTTGTAACAAGATGCATTTCTTAACATAGTTGTTGCTGCCAAGTTTGTTACTATAGATAGGTATCCTCCTTATTCTGTTACTACCAAAATAATACTGACAACTTGATCTAATGCTTAAATATTCATCTGAGGGAACTGAAGAGTGTAAAGACCCTTTCTTCTCTTAACATAATGTTGCAAAGCACATCTAACTTGGCTCATGATAAGGGAAAAGCATGTTACTTGATCGCAGTTATGTCCAATCCTACACCACCTACTTTTGTTGAAGAACCAGAAGAAGCTGCTGTCCAATAGAATAGTCTTGTACAGATTGCAGTAAAAGAAAACAAAAATGTGAAATGATGTGGGGCTAAACTGACCCCTGTGCAATGTCATGTGCCTAAAATTCAAGGACACACAATATGAGAAGGATAAGAAAACTGACATATTAAAAACTCTCCAGGTATTAATTTTCAACATTTGCCTTAGGATTTGTGGCATTTAGTATTTAACTTCTTTCTATTCTTCTTCATTATCCACGTAGAATACATAACACAAAAACAGAGGTCATGAGTGTCTGTCCTGGGTTGGCCATATGACCTGTTTGTATCCCCAATTGTCCTCTTGCTTATGCTGGACATTAAGTTCTACAGCTTTAAGTTAGTCCCAGAGAGACAGAGAGAGTGAAAGTGGAGAAAAAAAAAACACTCGCCGTTTGTCTGCAGGATACATTGACTCCTACGAAGCAAGGCCTTGAGAGAGAGAGGCTACATTCCAGCAGGACAACGTTATCTTTTTTTTTGCTTTTTTTTTTTAATTAATTCTCTCTGGTATGGGTGCTGGAACAGCTCACAGCGGAGGGTTTCCTCGGATTTTTCCCGGCTTTTTGCAGGGAGAGACGTTATTTCTTTTGCTGGGTATTTTTTCCTTTTTCCTTTTTCCTGGGACTGGCTGGCATCGCATGAGCCCAGGACACCAGGGACCCCCCGGGGTCCCTCCCCTCGCCAACTTCTACAGCCGGGCCCGGCAATCGGCCCCCCCACTGGAGAACTGAACTGGACTCAAACAGACTCTGAATCTACCATCTCTTCAGAGGAAGGAGAGGTTTCATTGTTTTCATATTATCCAAATTTGTTTTCTATTTGCTAAATAAATAGTTTTTTCCACTTTTCTCTAAGGAAATTCTTCCCGGACCTGTAGGGGTGATTGGAATCGGCTCTTCCTAGAGGAGACCCCCCAGAGGTTTCCTCCTAAATATTTGCCCTAAACCAGGACAGTATCTGATAAGACATATGGATATGGAAATTCTAAAATGTCATGAATATGCTATGATCACAAATTTTGAATGTGATGGCTGATCCATTCCTCTGTTAATGAATATATATATATTCTAGTTGGGATAGAGTTAATTTTCTTCACAAGAGCCCAAGTGGTGTTGTTTTGGCTTTCTGTCTAGACTAATATAACACACCAGAGTTTTGTCTACTGCTGAGCAGGTCTTGCAGTGCCAAGGTTTTTTTTCTCATGCTCTGCATGCACAAATGAGTGAGCCAAGATATAGTCAAGCAGCTGAGAGGGGATACAGCCAACACAGCTGACACAAAATAGCCAAAGGCATATTCCATACTATTCAAAATGGTGAGTGGGTGGATGCTTATCTGCTGGCTAAAGTCAACCCTCCGCAATGAGCTAATATGATTCCATACTGAACTCTATTTTGGAAAGCAATGTGTACCTTATAAAAGACCTGTTTCTGAAAGATAACACTGGATTGAAGCAGCTGAATCAAAGCAGTTTGGGTTATATATTACATAAAAAAACGAGTTTACAGCAGGCAGAAGTTTGGAGAATCTGGGTACAAAGTGGTAGGCTTACTAGGTAGAACTGCTTATGGTTTTTAGTAGAATAAGAAGTACATGAGCACTCCTGCTACCCAGAGACTGACTTGCAAGTAAAGAGAAAAGATTGTTAGGAATGGGCTACAGACCTACTAAAATAAATGAAAACCTCAGACAGAACAAATAGAATTGGACCACAAAGAGAGAATGATAAAATAAGAGGGCTTTATCTTGTAGATTTGGAAAAACAAAATTCATTTAGTCTAACTAACCTTTACCTTGGAAGGAAACCAAACACAACTACTAATGATGAACTAATCTGCCAAACAAGACTGGAACAAGGTAAAAACGACAGGCTGAGAAGAGAAGGAAGATTAAAGGTGAAAAAGGGGATCTCCTACATACTAAATTGATGCTTTAGTTCTCAGTTGAAATTAAGATCATGAGGGTAATAACAGGGTGTCTAATCAAGAATGAAAGCAGGAATGGTATTTCACTTACCACATTCAAAGAAACAGCAGAGTTTGGGTTGCAGATGCGGTGAAAGAAAGGAAGAAGGAGACTGAAGGAAAAAGGGACCTGTGAAAACACTAGAAGAATTAAACATGAAAATGCATGTTCAGTAGGAGACATTTTAAATTACTTTATCCGTTTGGAAATATGTGGTGCAAAGATGAGAGAACCTGGCCTTGAACTAGAGATAGCATAGCTAATTACAGAAAGTTTTTTGGGGAGGAATTAGTGAAGTCATCTAGGTGACTGCATTCCCTTCAGTTTGGTCACTTCTACAGTGGCCCTTAGCACAGATTTTCAAACTCAAGAACAATAAGCTGTGAAGGCCAACAGAAAGAGAATAAAACTATAATAGGGTTTTGTTTATCAAGGGTGCATACTAGGTTAGACTGACACAATTTATATTCAATACATATCTTTCTTGAATGATAAGTGTAAATGTCATGTTTCCAAGAGTACATATTATAGTGAATCATTCAGTACATTACCACACAGGAAATTACTGTTTAAGGAACTCAGTACTTTACCACACAGGAAATTACTGTTTAAGGAACTCAGGAAGAATGTTAGTATATGAACTTGAAGTTCAGTAAATCAAAAACTAAGTAGAAGGCTAAAATGTGCACACACTGAAAAGGAAGTTCCCAATATGCAATTATCATCAGTGACATTTCTTATCCATCAATCTTAGGGGCTGATTCTGCCCCTAAGTGAGAGAAGAAGATATGTGACATTCTAACTGACTGTCAAATTAAGATACTGCTTAGGACTAACTACACAAAAGGCCTGACGTCTGACCCCTCTAAAATAGAGCTGCAGCAATGGATTTGTTGATGAAAGCATTTCCTAAAAAGCAGGTTTTCGTTAGCTAGAGGCGAAAGAGAAGAAATATGAAATAGAATAAGGTAGCCAACCAAAGGATGACAGGAAGCTTGCCAGTGTGACGCAGCAGTAGAAAAGGAATAAACAAGTCCAACCGCTACCATTTTCACTGAATACAAGGAAGTGATCTTGCCTTCTACATTACACAAGGCATCAGTATGAGCCAAGTTGCAGTATTTTACATAGTTCTAGTTGTTTGTATTCACAGAAATTTATCTTAAACTGAAATGAAAACGAAAAAGGGTTATTGGAATAATATGGATGATGAAGAATCCATATTATGGGAAGAATAGAAACCTAGCAAAGGGCTATTTAAAATTTTAAAAAGAATAAAATCATATATAAATATGAGAGTAAAAGCTGGAGTACTTGTAACTTTCTAATCACAAATGTTTTTTCAAACAATAGGGATGAAAAAAGAACTGTACTACATCCAGCAGGGACAGTTAAAAACATGAAGAGCTCTGTGTGACAGAAAAGGGTTAATTTAGACATAGAAATGAGTCAGCCAAGTATCTTCCTAGGAGGTTCTTGACACAATGATATGATGAAGTTATTAAAAGCTCTAGTGCTCAGGGCACTATGCCAAGATAACAGTTAAACTACATCTGGGCCCACACTGGCTCACTTTAAGTCAGTGTCAATACTTGCTAGTGTACTTTCCTATTTTCAGAAGTGAGGCTAGGACAGGCAGAGACAGCCTAGGTGCATCTATAGGTGAGAGGGACATACAACAAATATAAAAAGAATCAACTTGGGTTGCAATGTCAATGCACATTTTTGTTCAACAGCACAGAATGAAAGTGCTTAATCTGAGGTGTTTTAATTCACCACTAGATCTGAAAATACTTCATATCAGCTTCATATCCTTTTCTATTTATATTTACTTTCATGAGCATCCTTGCATCCTGATTGTAACAGTCCTTCCCTGGGCCTCCAGGAACATTTGGAACATGAATATTTGAAAGATGTGCAGATTTCTTCTATTCTATATCATCTGTGCTCTCTCTGTCCACTTTTTGACCACAGTACAGGAGGTCACAGACTTTCCAGTTCCATCTTTCAGGGGAGGAAGAAATAGGCAAGTTTTATTCTATTCTTCATCCTGCCTTTGGGTTTGATACATGTTGCAGGGATTCCTTCTGTGGTTGCTGCAGTGAAGCCACTGAAGGCTTTTATGTCATAGTACCTTGCTAAGTATTACTTGACTGTCTTTTGATTTACCTTTTGCTATCTATTCTCCATGTTCTATACAAATGTTTATCCAAATTGCTCATTTAAAATGTTTAAAACTTGTAAGTCAAGCTCTTCAGACATATATTGGGATTAAAGCAAGTGAAAAAGCAAAAGGAAAGCCTGGAGGTATTTGCCTTTAGTTTCAGAGCCTTTGGAATTCTTCCAGGACACAACACAAAGACAAAAAAAAGGTATAGGTCTATTGTTGCCTTTCGCCTCTTTTTAATAAAAATAAAGTCTTGTTTAATCACTAATCTAGAGAAATGGGCAGTTTCAAATATAGCATTAGTACTGGGGTATTTCCAGATCAAACTGCAAAAGGTGGTGCTGCTAACCTATATATTCTGTTATTTTCAAATAGAAGAGCAAAGGCAGAAAGTAGAAGTATCTAAGTCACCCTTGCGATCCTACAGAGTAACAGGCTAAAGAATAGAAGCAACTTGCCTAGGATGTCAAGCTCCAGGAATGCATAGCAAAGCCACATCCATGCCCTTTTCCTTCCCACCTTGGCAGCCAGCTGAAGGCTACACAAAGGGAGTAGGGGATGTGGAGACCCCCATTTTAAGCTGGCACACAGTGAAGTTTTCCTCATCTGTGATTTCAATCACTGCTTCCTTGGGTTGGCATTCATACGCAGAAGTTGTGCACACTTCCCTTCAATGGCAACCTTTTGTGAAGGACAGGAAAAGAGGGCAAATTGACATTTATCCTCCTCAGTGCAGGCAAAGCTTTTTCTTTTTTTAACTGATGGAAATTCCTCCTTGTTTCAAAGTATTTTTGGTGCTATATCATCTCAACACTATTTTTTAAACACAGCTGCTGACGATTAAGTACCCTATCACCAGGTCTTCAGTTTTTCTACCACAAATGTTCTAAATCTTATCCCAAATATTTTCTGCGGAATTATTTTAAGTGATCACATTATCCAACTAATTACAATTGTCTTGAGAACCAATATGGCTGTAAGATTGACCTTTGCTGGATCATTAATAGATTTTTAACTATATAACTGAATTACCTTGATATTGTATGCAGTTGACTTTCTGGACTTACATGCATTTCAGTTTTGTCCCGCAAAAGAACTGAAATATAGTTTCACACTTTTTAGGTATCCTTATGCAAATATCCATCGTTATCTCAGTGCCATTCTCAGATTTTACTGATTAACTTTTCTAGAAATAGGAGCAAGGGTTAATTAAAATAAATTTGTAGTGCCAGATGTGAAATGTGTGGAGGCAAAAGTATTGACAAGTTTCAGAAATGTAGATTTCTTTTGAGTAACTTCAGCAAATAAAAAATTAGGAATTTAAAAATAAGATTGCACAAAGTTATAATGCTAATTCACGCTAAATATCTAGAAAGCTGTTTTATTTCACTTGGAAAACAAAGATAGTGTTGTAAGCACTTAGGAATAATAAGTTTCATTTACATACATTTGTAAATTTTGGATTATTGAATTGCAAAGGTTTTGGGGACTTGTAAGAATGGGAAGTAGACTGAACAACCTGCTGCTTCACAGATTAAGATGAGAGAGATATAATGCTTGCCATCCAATGTCTCTGGATAGTGAAAGTATGACTCACCAACCACTGATTGACAGGTTTAGCATTGCATGGACAGGTATTCATTGGATTCTCACCAGCATGTGGGAGGCTAGGCAACAAAGACAGAAGGTTCATATTCATGTTCACAGAAAATTGATTAAGAAAGCATAGAATGTCTGAAAGAGATTGATAAAAATTAACTAGGGACAGCTACACATTCTGTCTTGTTTCTTTACCCAAAAGACTATATGTGTTCTACTGTCCATTTTCAATACAATAAGCATTTGGAGAAGACAAAAGAAATGCCTGTTCTAATCCCCCTGCTTTGACTCTAAATGTCTCCTAAGTTCATATCCAAGTAACATATTTTTTAAAATGTTATGTTTATGTGTGGTTTACATTATCGTTTATAAAATAGATCACAACAAGCTATTTGCTTTATTTTGAATTTTCAGGACCTTTCTGTGGTTTCTCCCTGCAAATTTCACATTTAAATCACAAGAAAAAAGGCCAATCTTCTCTTTTCCTGTTCAGTGTTCCAAAGAAAACAGTTAGGAAGAAAGTTACCAATCACTAATGTAAATTTCTATGCCAGCTAATTCCAATCAAGTCAGCTCTTAGACCTATATCTATAAAAGGCAAATACTTGCTAATTGAAAATACAGTTTGGCTAAAATGTTCTAATTTGTTTAGAGTAAGATTAGGTGCCAAGGGGAAGAGTATAAACCTGAAGAGAAACATATGAACTTATTCAAATTCCATTAAAGTCCTCATTCCCAGCTTTTCCCATTAGCGAGATTGCTGTAGCTCTCAACTTAGACTCTGAATTGATCACTGAAAGTTTTCAAGAAGAGTGAGTATTTGTATTTTCTGTCTTTGTTTGGCTTTTTTGAGGGAGCAAAGGCAATGTTCCTCTTCATTGGATCTGATAATATGGCACAAATAAAATCAGGTACCTGTAGTTTGAAAAGGGAATAGGAAACTCAGATGAAAATGTGGAGTGATCCTGCACTTCATAAGAATGCAAGTTACTATACTGGTATTTAAGAATTTGTAATGCACCTAGGATGCAGGATCATCTAGCTCCTGAGGAAACTTGCTCCATCAAGTGATTAAATACTGGGTTTAATTGCATGTCTGGCATGCGATTGTGACCCAAAGTTAGATTTTTTTACAAACCTTTAGATTTGGAAAATCCACAAGAAAAGTTCACAAACTGCATATTTGCACCTTTACCTTCCTGAATATGTTCAAAATTCTGAATCTGAACATCAGATTCAGTTATCTACGCTGCTTAAAACCTGACTTTCATATTTGTCAAGGATTAGGAGGTAGGCACTTTAAAAATGTAGCTTCTTTCTCAGGAGCTTAAATTTAAGTATCCAAGTTTTCAAATATTGTTGACTGATCTGTAGACATGCACACATATTCACACATGCTTATCAGGGAGAATACTTTTGTTTAGGGTGTACATATTGTGCAGTGTCATACTATATGAGCCTTACTGGCTTGTCTAAACTAAGTTTCTGATAACTATAGAAATCTTTTTCTGCTTTGAAAAATCATGGCATACTGAATGCAGAATTGAAAGTACAGCACAATAATGTCATACTTCAGTTTTAATGGTTTAATTAAAATCCCTTAAGATCATTCCAGTTCCTTAAGCATTTCAATTTCTCTTCTCTCTTCATTAGTGCAATATTATGGAGCGATGTCACCCATTTTGGCTCTTAGGAGAATAATTTGTCACCTCCACTGTGAAGCTGAGCATGGTGAGCCGTTATCAATGCAGACTAGTCAAGGGACTGTATGGGGCAGCAGATGGCTAGCTCACTTATGCTTCTTTGAAAAGTCTCACTTAAGGCTGTAGGCATCTGCACAGGATGCTATGGTGGCATTGGTAGATGAGATTACTTCCAAAAATTTCTCTCTATCTGCTTTTAAGTGTTGTTTTCAAGTTGTTCACAGATTACTCAGGTCCTGGGGAAGGAACACATGAGTGTCCCTTAATTCACTTTTGCCAAAATGAGCCTACTTAGTTCAAATAATCTGTATGTTATACATCTTTTCTCTGGCTTGTGTGACTAAGGTGAAATGCTCTTAGTAAGTGCAGTTTCCCTACCAGTTTTAAGTTAGTGTTTTCAGTAAAATGCAACTTACTACTGCATGAAGGATCTATGTCCAGAAAGACATCTATTGAGAGCCAAAGTATCAAAAAATGCCATTAGTTTGGAACTTAGAGAGTAAAAGGCAAATGCATGCCAGTTTTACTGTTATAAATTAATATTTCTGACTGAATTTGGGATCATATTTAGCATATATTTTTTCTCCAAGAAAAACACCTTTGAGTCTATCCTCTCTAAATACAGCAGTTGAGTTAGTGGAGTCCTTGCTATATAAAAGTGGTGTAAAATTAGAACACTGGTATGTAATCTCCCTTATTACTGCATGAATGTTTCAGTTTGTGCTTAAAGACTGATTAGAGATCTCAAACTAGCAATTTATTTAAAAACTGCTTATAACAAGAGCCTTGGCATTATCTGCAAGTCTGCCAGTTGGATTTGAAATGCCACTAATGGAGCTGAGCAAAAAAAAAGATTTTTTTCCTGTTCTGATTATAATCAATAAGTCTACATTCTTCTGCCAGCTAAAGAGTGGATAAAAATTAGATATTCCTGTCTCACCCTGTTCCATCCCTCAAAGAGATGGAAATATTCATCCTCTTTAATTAAATTTCAATTCAATTCAAATTTCAATTCAATTCAATTCAATTCAATTTCAAGGCCTTCACATAAACAAGACAGAATGTAAGTTGTATACAGAAATAGATGCACTTAGGCACATTTCAATCAGATTATCTTGGCACATTCTCCTTTAATTTTTTTGTTGCCTCTTTGAATACCCCTGCTTTGCATACCCCATGGGCTGTGAGAGTTAGGATGGATCAATTGTACTTTACCTGTTTTCATTTTTCCCTCTGATTTACTTCTGAAATGAGTCAATTATCTGTAAAGGTTTTGTATGTTTTGTTTAGTTTTATTTCATATTTTGAAAACCATAAATCTCAGATGTGACTCAAAGATGAATTAAATGTCTTACCTTCAAAATTAATAAAGGTGGGTTTATATAGTGTTTTTAATTACTTACTGTGATTAAATAGTGTTCTGGCCCATAAAAGTTCAATGCATTGTTTCATTAACTCTGACTGATGAGAAGTGTTTCTGGCAGTTACAGTCTTTAGTTTTGATGAAACGGTAATGCAAGGGTTAAAGCTATACTGGAATCAATTTACTCAGATTTAACAAAACAAAAATAGGTAGGGTATGCAGTAAAGCATACACCTTTAATGCATAGGCAGAGGAGTTCTGTGCAGGGTAAGAAAGGAATTGTGTGATTACTTTGATTCAGATGGCACTAAGGTTAAGGAGGTGTGAAGGGAAAAATTTTTGACTATTTGTCATAGAGTAAAAGTACAGAAGAAGCAAAAAGAAATGCTGCTCACTGTTACTATTATTACATGAAAAATAAAATAGAATTTTTTTCATAGATTATAAAAGCCAAGAACTCATATGGAAAACATCTCTGTTTTCAGAAGAAATCTGTTTCTAGTGTTGACTAGGAAGTTCACAGGGCTCACACTGAATCCAGAATGGTTGAAGTTGGAAGGGATTTCTGAAGGTTGTGTCATCCAAGCCCCCTGCACAAGCAGGATCACCTGGAGCTGGTTGCCCAGGACAAAGTCCATGCGGCTTTTAAATATCTCTAAGAACAGAAATTCCACATTCTCCCTGAGGAAACTGTGGCATTTTGTGGTCACACTCACAGTCAAAAAGTGTTTCCTGATGTTCAGAAGGAACTTCTTGTGTTCCACTTTGTGCTTATTGCCTACGGTCCTGCAGTGGGCACCACTGGGCCTGGCTTCTGTAAGCCTGGCTCCAACCTCTTTGCACTCTCCCTTCAGGTATTTATATATATTCATAAGATTCTCTCTGAACCTTCTTTACTCCAGGCTAAACAGTCCCATCTCTTTCACCTTTTCCTCACAGGAGAGATGCTTCAGCCCCTCAGTCTTCTCTATGGCTCTTTACTGGAGATTTTGTAGTATGGAGCCCAGAACTGAACACAGTAATCCAGATGTGGTCTTAGCAGTGCTGAGTAACAGGGAAGGAGCACCTCCCTCAACCTGCCAGCACTTCTGGGCCTAAGTCAGATGAGAATACCATTAGCCTTCATTGCCAAAAGGGTACACCATTGGCTCATGTTCAACATGACATTCATCAGCACCCCTAAGTCCTTTTTTGCCAATTCCTTTCCATCTGGATGGCCCCCAGCATGTACTGCTGTGAGGGCTTGCTTTCTGCCAGATGCAGGAGTTTTCACTTGCTATTGCTGAATTTCATGAGATCAGCACATCTCTCCAACCTGTCAAGGTCCCTGCAAGTAGCAGCAAAACTGTCTGGTCTATAAGCTACTCCTCCCACTTTTGTGACACCAGCAAACTTGCTGAGACTGTGCCCTGCCCCATCACACTAATGAAGGGTCATTAATGAAGATGTTAAACAGGAGAGGATCCAGTACAGATGTCTGAGGTACGCTGCCAGTTACTGGCCTCCAGCTCAGGCTCATGACACTAATTACCATGCTCCGGGCACAGACATTCAGACAGTTTCCAATCCACCTCACCGTCTGCCTACCCAATCCCTACTTAACAGCTTCTGTATAAGAATCTGATGGGAGACAACACCAAAAGTCTTGCCGAATCCAGGTAAGAAGCGTTCATTGCTTTCTTCTCACCTACAAGGCCACTCCTTTTACTGTAGAAAGTTTGTCAGGTTGACCAAGTATGACTTTTCTTTAGTGAAGCCATACTGACTACCCCAGACAACTGTCTTGTCCTTCACGGGCCTGGAAATTGTTTCCAGGGTTACCTGCTCCATAACCATTCCAAGGCTCAAGGTAAGTTCCCTGTAGTTCCATGAGTCTGCTTGCTTGCCTTTCTTGAAGATAGGAGTGATATTTGCTGTTTTCCCCAGTGCCAAGTTACCACAATCAATCAAAGATTATTGAGAGTGGCCTCACAATGACAGTCAGCTCCCTCAGCACTTGTAAGTGCATCCCATCACAGTTCATGGACTTTTGTATGTCTAGTTCTATTCTCTGATGTGATACTCTTTCACCAAAAGTATGTTTTCCTTGCTGAAGTCTTCTTTGTTCTCTGGGGCCTGGGATCCCTGAAGATTGATCTTCCTAATAAAGACGGAGACGAAGAACGCATGGAGAACCTGTGTAATCAGGACCTCTGTCCCATTCATCAATGTGCCCACATTATCCCAAATCTTCATTTTGTTGTCTATGTGCTTACATAATCCATTCTTTCTCCCTTTGACATCTCTGGCCAGATCCAATTTCACTTTGGCTTTGACTTTCCTAGCCACAATTTTATATGCTTAGATAACATCTCTTTATTATTCCCAGGCTACTGCCTCTGCTTACACCTTATGAGATTTTGTTTTTCATTTTTCTGGTTTGTTTTGTCAGAGGCATGTTGCTCATCACAAGGATGGACTACTATTGAGCTTGGACAAGGAGACTCCTGACTTTAAAGCAGATTTCTCTCTTTAAGCCCTTATTCTGTAGGACTGTACCAAGCAGATCTCTTAAGAGGCCAAAGTATGCTCTCTTAAAATCCAGCAGTGTGATCTTGCCTTTTTCCTGGTTTCCTTTCCTCAGGGTCTGATCCCCATTATCTCATGGTCACTGTATTCAACACCCCACATCCACAAGGAGCCTCTCCTTTCCCATTAGTATGTCTGCCCATAGCAGATATTCCCTACAATGACATTAATGCCAGTCTGTTGTAAAATCCTTACTCAGAAGCTTTCACTTTGTTTAGCATCCATCCCCAGGAAAAGGGGATGCTCTCCAACTGCACTCTCACATGAAGGAGAATCTCCTATTCCAAATCTTCCTGGCCTCCAGGAAGTTTGTATTCCTCCATTGCAACACTCCAGTCTTGGAAGCCATCCTACCACATCTCCATGATCACAAGTATATTAAGGTCCTTCAGCTGCACACAGATGTATAATTAATTTTGTTTATTACCCATATTATGTGTACAGTGCACATACACATAGAGGGCCTTCTGTCAACCCTCTTTTCCTAATTTTGTGATCTCTTTCTGTCACATCACTCCAGGTCCTTTCATATCACTCCAGTCCTTTCCATGACTTCCACTAGGGCTTCTGGTAATTTTCTCCCTCTGCATCATTGCTAGTTTAAAGCCCTCATTACCAGATCTGCAAGCTGGGTGGCAAGGATGCCCAGAAAACAACTTGAGAGCTGGTGGCTGGGCAGTTCTGTGTAGCTTTGAAATTGTTCTTTCACTAAAGAGTGAGAATATTGTTCACGTGAAAGGGGTGTACATGGACTTCAAACAAAACAAAACTATTTCTGCTAATACTGCAAAAGCTGTTACATAAGCGTACACATATTTGTATGTTAAAATGTGAACCTTTTCAATTGCATCTAATAAAATAAAAAAAAATTATACCTCTAACTTCTGAAAGGTAAATAGTAGTACTTTTGTGTCTCGCAAGTCTTTAATGTGTTTCAGTTTTGTTTATTAACATAATGTCATTATGAAAGTTACTTGTTATTTTTTTTATCTCGTTCAGTTTCTTTCTCCACACCATAGCAGACTTAAATACCTGTGGTTATTATTTTATTGTTGCTACCTTGCTATCAGCAGAAGCATCACAAAAAGTTTGAGGAGATGAAGGCCATCTGCATTCTGCTTCTACCAGAGAGAAGTATAGTCAGGTCAGGGAGGCAGCAACATAAAAAATTATATATGGTTGGGAACATTTTGCTAAGCAAATAATGAAGTGAACTGCTCATCTACATAAAGCAGAAGTCAGGCTCCCTCTCAGTATCTCAGAAGCAGTCTGAGAACTCCAGTTTCATTTTATAGTTGATGTAACTATTTCATTGAAACCCTTACTTTACCTTGCACACAGTGTTTTTGTAGCTAATGGCAAATAGAGCTCTGTGAGGACATTCCTCGCCCATGTGTGTTAATGGCATTTTATTAAGCTCTGGCATCTCTAGTCCTTACCTTCAGAGCATTTTGCCAAAGGTAGAAATTAAATAATTACACTGTACCACCATTTTTCTAGATCCTGCATTAATACCATTCTCAGAAACCTGATTAACAGTCCCAGACAAGTTTCCAGAACCCACTGTACACAGTGTAATTGATCTCTAATTACAAGGATTTTGTTATTAGTTTTAGTGCTCCTATCCTTAAGAAAGACTGCCATCATGGGATAAATTTCAGCCTAGAAATACATTGCCTCTCTGGATATAAAGGTACCAGATTGTGAGACATACTCAGACCTTCAGCTTTCTGTGGCCAGTCAAGTACACAAGACCATCGTGCACTTCATTCCATGTCCAGGCAAGTACTAACATATAGGACAGGTATCGATACTTCTAGGATTGCAAATCATTGAGGAGTGGTGCCTTGAAGAACAAAATCAACTTCAAGCCTGCCTACAAAACTTAGACTTGTTTCTTAGTCACCACTCAGATAGTTTAGTGGACATAGCTAAAGAAAGAAAAGGTGC
>JAHLSL010000218.1:493657-514160 GCA_025920805.1 Petroica traversi | reverse complement strand
TGGTCTAAAAAATACATCTTAAAAAATCATGAGACTTAGCATGAAGATTGCACCACAGCTCAAAGTCTGGCAAGATGCAGCATGTTTGGGGTGCCAGTGCTACCCATCTTGGCGTGGTACAGCTGTGCACGACAGGTCCAAACATGGGCCCTCCCCCATCTGCAGTGCTGCAGGGGCCTCCCTAAAAGGGCTCTCTGCCTCACACTGGCACTGCTGGGAGAGAAAGCACCTGGCGCCTGGCAATACAGCTGCTATTTTTTTCTCTGAGAGTGATTTTCCCCAAAGTATCTCTGAAAACTCCTATGTGGTACCAAAAGTGGGGAAGATGCATGAATCCTGTGTCATCAGATAGTTATGGGGTTTTTCTTTGGGAAATGACTGGAAGAGCAGCATTTTGACAAATTAAATAAAACTCCTAAACCCCAAAATTTTTCAAGTGGATCCTCATTCTTCCATTGACCCCACTTTTGTATCATGCTTCTCAGTGTTACCAAAACATGTAATTCCCATACTAACCTCAATTTAAAGTTACTTTATCTGGCACTCTGCAAACTAAAGCTTGTATTGCAAAGAAGTGAAACACCCTGATGTACTCTCTACCTAACTAATGTGTAGGAAACTCAGGCTCAAATTTTGGACACTCTTCTGCAGCTGGGTACAAAATGTCTGCTCTGGTGTCTTCCTCTAAGACCACCACTAAGGCTGTAGTGAAAGCATAGCACTCCTGACATTTCATGGATCATTATGCGGTGGAGGAGATCTTGGGAAAAACAAAACCTCAAAACAAATGCATTTGTATATGTCTACATATATGTGTAAAGATAAAGTCTCAGACAACTGAGCACAGTGCTGGTCTCGTAGCTTCTGTGACTCGTGAAAGCATGAGAATAGCTTTACTGGTGTGGACCAAAGGTCTTTCTGTGTGGTTTCTAAGACTAGCAATTGAGTTGATTCCCACGAAAGAATGAGAACAGAAGAGCCATATATGACACATCTCCTGACTGTTCTTCTAATCTCTGGTTTTAGCTCAGGAGATTTTCTCTAGCTCATGTGGTTTGTCTATTTAGCAGCCCTCAGTAGACCTAACTTCCAAGTGCTTG
The DNA here is from genome assembly GCA_025920805.1 of Petroica traversi. Lineage (NCBI taxonomy): Eukaryota > Metazoa > Chordata > Aves > Passeriformes > Petroicidae > Petroica > Petroica traversi. Next base: position 513,060 of record JAHLSL010000218.1, on the reverse strand, counting down.
TCTGATCTGTCCTTGAACCCATGTAACCCTTTTGCATGCAGAAGAGTCTAAGTCTGTGTTAATACTATTAAACTAAACAGAGCCAGTTCACAAGTACAGCACTTCCTGTAGTTTTTGATACTGTCAAATTGCTGGTAAGGGCTGTGGCACAAGTTGATCATTACTCTGCCCAAAGACTAGGTAGTGTGAAGAATCAGTGCTCAGAACACTCACTAGAGTCCCTTCGGTCTGGGGTAACAAGAAAATTGCCCACTGGGACCATTCCAGAAACTGTAATCTTAATGAGGCTCTGTGGTTACATGGTGATCTGAAGGAGATATATTCGGCAGTTTGGACATGGTTGAGGGGGCTAGGAAAGCTTAGCACTGCAGTAAGTCTTGTCATACTAGTTAATCCCAGGGCCAGAGAATGGTTTTACTTTATAGCACTGGTATAGCTAGGAGACTGGCATAATCTTTTGGGCTACAAAGATGCTAAGAAACACTCTTTCCCTAGAGCCAGGAGCAGGATATTTTGTTTTGAAAGAACACATGCATTACGAGCATCCCAGAAGTTTTCACTATATCCCAGAGGCCGGTTTCTTGATTCTTTAAGGTAAATAAGAATAATTTTTAAATTTCAGTAACAAGCCATTCCTGTTAAGTATTTATCAGTGAAATTATCATGGGCTCTAGTGCAAGGAAGGAGTGGAGTATCCTGCTTAGCTTTGTTGGTGCTTCTCCTTGCAATAATACTTAGCATCTCAACCTCAAAGCCCCTTAACTTTACTCTTGTAGTCTGTGTGGGTCCCCAAAAAGGGGTGTTAGCAAAGCAATCCCTCAGCTCTCCTGTAGTTTTTTTATTATTATTATTTTTTTCTTAACTTAATAAAATACAAAGGCCTACTTCATACCTTGAAGAGATTGAGACTGTTGGTGGACACTCCTGTCTTTCCAAAAGAAAGGAATCATCACAGCACTTGTTTCTGGGTGGTACAGGAAGTACCCTGTAGGAGCCTGGGATCCCAGTGGCACAGGGCAAGCACCACATACAGTAGTATCTCTGCTTTACTAAATGGCTTTTTCTTTAACATCAGGTCACATCAAGAGTGAGAAAAACCTCACTGTATGCATGCAGTGTTTGTTCAATGTTACAATGTGCCAACAAAAATGCCAGTCAGCTTTTTGCTACATAGATGTTTCTTGACTAAAATCAACAAGGTTCATTGTTGACCAGCAACTCATACCCCATCTGGCTTCATGCTGCCATCAACTACTGTAGCTTTATGCCTGTCTGTGAGAGACTGCAAACAAAGCCAGCCTATGACACCGTGTTAAGAAGACAGTATTTTTGTTTAATGGAAAAATTTTGCACATTGTGGCTGACACTGTTTTGCTAAAGAGAACCTCTGCTCCAGTCACAGCCATGCTGACAGAAGGCAGCTTTTGTCAATTCAGGTTCAGTCTTTGAGAGAGCTGATTTACTAAAATATGGATATTGATCTAATACCGATACCCAACTAGAGATGGACAAAGACTGTCTAACAGAGTTGTTAGAAAGTGTATGTTTATGTGGAGAGTTGTGTGGGAAGCTGGCTAGCAGAGCACGGCCGTAATGGAATTCAGCTAGTTAAGTGATAAGTGGCAAGGACACTGGGCAAGGTATCTTTGCATAGAGCGAAAACAGGATGTGTGGGAAAAGGAGAGAACTCAACATCTGCAGACTACAATAACACACGAATAGGCGGAGATGACTTGTAGCTAAGAGACCAATGATGAGTTTAGCCTTGCAATATGTATGAGCCTCATTATTGTATCCATATAAAGAACAGAGTTGTTGATAATAAACTGAGACTTGTTGATCATCATCGGATGTGCTTGTCTCCCGTCGTTCCCGACAAATGGTGACCCCGACGTGAGTACCACGGCCGAGACGACGAAGGGTTCGGATCCTGTGCAGCAAGGATGGCGAATAAGACCTCAAGATGCTAATGTGAGAGCTCCGCACTCCGGGCGACCTTATAGAAGGGCCCAGCCGATAAGTGCTGCCGAGACCTTGAAGAGCTGCACCAGCGCTGACGAATAAGGAAATGAAAAGGCAAGCAGCATATGATTTATTTAAGGGACCCCAACACTTAAATGCGGAGCTTAAATGCTGAAGTCTACAAAATAATCCGATTGATTTGATTACGGGAGCCGGAAGAATGGAGAAAAGTTGCTGATAAGCTGTGGGATACTACCATGACTGGGGGGAAGGAGCCAAAAGCAGCTCGGGAACCCTCAGATGCAGCAGAATGCAGATATTCAGCGAAGGCGAGAAGTGAGGGGAGTGAGAGAAGTTGGAAAGTTGGTCGTTATCACTGCTGCCCTGGCAGGATGCCTCGCAAGAAAAAGCGGAAGAAAGGAGATATGCACGGCATTCGGTGTACATGTTGCTGATGAACAAGGGATTGTGAAAGGAGTTCGTCCTGATCCAGGTGAGCGGCCAGGGAGGAGATGGGGGTGGACAAAACACCAGCAGCAGTCCTAAATCTCCTCCAACGTATACTCTCTGTGAGAGGACTGCAATGGGATGATTCTATACTTAAGAATCATTTAAAATGGACCTGGGACTGGGGCTTAATCCCGGGAACTACTGTAACATTTTAACTACCTGTATACTCACATGCAAATGCAAAGTGCCTTGCAGGTGCTACAAAAATCCCAGGAGTTGGCCCTTCCTGCCCTCTGTGCCCTGCCTGAGCCTGGCTGACCGCAAGCCTTTTTGCAGGTACAGCAAGGGCCCAACAAAAGGTATTCTGTCTTCACTGATCGATTGCATCAGACCATTAAGACCCATCAAGACCTTGATATGGGAACGAAAGACCAGATGTTCTGAATTTTGACCTTTGAATGACAAATGGAAAAAACGCAGTAAATTCTCAGAACATTACTAAAAACAGTGGCAGTAGTTAATATGATTTAATTAACTGATAGAATGGATCAACAGGTCAAAGCAGCCTATGTAGCCGCTGCGGTTAGTGGGGCTATTAAACCCTTAGTGGATAAGAAAGGTGAAACCGACTGAAACAATTATGATGAAGAATTGTAACACATAAAAATGAGTAATAATTCCAAATTATCGCTGTTATTAATTGTAAGCTGTTTAGTGTTTTCTTTTTTACTTTTATTCTGCTATAATGTCATATATGCATTGATGTGTAGGAAGTTATCTGAACTTCTTGGGACAGTGCCCTAGGGTGACTTTATGATGTTTGTATCCCCAATTGTCTATTCTGTTTATGCTGGATATTAACTTCTGTGGCTTTCAGCTGGGCCAAGGGAGAGGGAGAGAGCGAAGAGGGGGGAGAAGATGCCAGCAGTTTGTCTGCAAGAGTTTCTCTCTACTCCCCCAGAATTCCTTCTTGGACTGTACTCTGAGCTCAGACAGCGAAAGAGAGATAAGGCTCTCTGTGTACTCTCTCGAAGCTCGCAGCAGCGCTCGCAGCATTCTCTCACACAGTCACTAATGATGTAATAGTGATTTTAGGTATGTTGTTAATGGTATAGCGTGAATTCACTGACCTTTATAATGTGCATTATCCATAAGGTATTATTTAAGGTGATATATGTGTGTGCTTTTTTAGTTGTTTACAATCTAATCATGGTACCATTGATAAATTTTCCCATACTTTTGTGTAACTATCTACAAGACCTGTATGATTTTAGGAAACTTTCCCAACTACTGTTAATAGAAGCTTTCTTGCAAGATGTTAGGGAGACCCTTCCAGTTAAAGCGTTGGCTCTGGTCAAGCCCTGGCTGTAACTGGTTGGATGCATGCCAACAGGCCCAGGTGTTTCTGCACCAAAACTGTACTCAGGTCACATTGACTTGCTAATTTGGACTTATAACAGCTGGACCCCCTTTCAAGGTAAACTTGGAAGCCTTGCCCGGGAGAGGTTCTCCAAGTCTTCCCTGTGAAACAGGGCTTGCCAGCTATTGCAGACTCTGGGTGATGGCCCAATATTTAGGGAATTTATGATGTATCATTCTAAATCACTATTTTTTCTCTAATGTTTTAATGATTATGTGTACTACCTTGTTTATTTCTGCTTGATGTAAGTTTATTACTTTACCACATGTATTGTCTTACTTCAATGTTGCCTTTGTATTTGTAGCAAGCAAGCACTCGGACAGGTCACCGGTTGACTGATAGAACTGCTTGGGCCGTGGTCCTTAAGTGCCAAACAGATTGTCCAAAGGATGGTCCAGAACCAAGGGCTGGGGCCAGGGATGTTATCAGTCGGTGTTAGGGTACAGAGAAAAGCCATCTATGGACAGTGTGAAGTCGTTGCTGTGCTAACAATTCAGTGTGGTGGCTGCGGAGAGCTATTCAGAAGACATACCTTAGTATTAGATAACGAGTGGCTTTGTTGTATTAGTTGTAGTGGTAGGTATCATAGTTGGACTGCCCCCAGGGCAATTCAAACTCAACTAAGGCCTGGGAGCAGATTGCCGGAAAGTATAGAGGAGAACACATATTGGGCAGCAAAATGCCTTCTACACAAGGCATTATCAATACTCATTGTCAGCCAGTGATTGGATTATTTACATGCATGTTACTCTGTGTGTGGGTTATCAGAGACTCATTCCATTTAGGAGTAGACTCCCGGCCAAACATATAGTTCACTGTTACCGATCTTACTAACAGACAAGAATTTTACTTAAGCCTAACCACGTAAAACCCTAACTCAACTTACTCAGCAACTGCAAGTAACAGACGGTTTAGGGTTAAGTGGATGGTTGAAAGGCTTAGGACTTACTGGGTGGCTTCAAGATATAGTAAAAGGAGCTTTGCTATTTTTCATTGTACTTGTAGCTATGGTCATAGCAATACCCTGCATTATCCAATGTGTGCAACAAATGGTAAGAAAGACCATCAATCAAGCTTGGGTACTGCAAAAAGAAAACGGGGGAAGTGTGGAGAGTTGTGTGGGAAGCTGGCTAGCAGAGCACGGCCGTAATGGAATTCAGCTAGTTAAGCAATAAGTGGCAAGGACACTGGGCAAGGTATCTTTGCATAGAGCAAAAACAGGATGTGTGGGAAAAGGAGAGAACTCAACACCTGCAGACTACAATAACACACGAATAGGCGGAGATGACTTGTAGCTAAGAGACCAATGATGAGCTTAGCCTTGCAATATGTATGAGCCTCATTATTGTATCCATATAAAGAACAGAGTTGTTGATAATAAACTGAGACTTGTTGATCATCATCGGATGTGCTTGTCTCCCGTCGTTCCCGACATGTTTATTTCAGCGTCAGGCTGCTGCGTGGGATAGCTCCCTGATGCGCAGAGCAATGCACAAAACAATACAAGGTCTATTTATTTGCAAGGGGTTTTGAATATTCAAAATACAAACACATATTAATCACATTAGTGCCTTCCATTCCCCTCTTCGTATAGTAATTAGCTGAATATTTATTAAGCATGCGTGGTTTGTTCTTTAAATTGAGTCGGTGGTCGCATAATTAGAGGGGAGGGTGAGAATGATGAAGTAAGACTCGTCTTCCTCCCTTTGACCTTTCTACCTCCCTTGCTTTTGACAATACAAATTGCTTTTGGGAAACTCCCGGTTCTACTAGCCAAATGAGCCTTTTCAGTAAAACAGCCATTATAAGTTTTCATTTCTCATTATAAGTACAGCTGAACAAATATAGAATGACAGGCAACCAATCACCCACACCTTAAGACTTACTTCTAACTCAGTTCTTTGGTTGAACATTAATTCTTTAATTAACTCTAGCCAGGTTTGTTTGTTACATCTATTTTTAGCTGGTTTCGGCTACACTAGCTTTACTTCAAATTCTAATTTTAAAACTACATATTTCAGAGATAATGTAATTACACTAGCAGAAAAATTCTGTTCTGTGTTGAGGCTTTTTAAAAAATACTTACATATACCTACCTACCTACCTGCCTACCTACCTACCTACCTACCTTCCTAAATATGCATAAACTGAAGATGCAGTTTAACATTGCAGTCCCCCTGGCAACAAAACCTCTTAATGAAGTTCCTACCCCAGCAGTCCCAGCACAGTTTGCTTCCCCTCACAGTTGTGCTGTTGAAAATGATGGCAGCCCATCATGTAAACAGTGTAGCTGCTTTGCCTGAGTGCCTAGATAGTCTAATGTTCCCAATCTAGTTGATCAAGATGATTTCACTAATCCATTTTGCAGTGTGAACAAACTGTTGCATCTATGCTTCTGACCAGCTGACACACTGCTCTGCACATATAGAAACAATGCCTTGCTAAGGAATAAGTCAATTTTCATATAAGGAAGAAACCTTTGTACAACTGTATACAAAATTTACCCTCTGACTGAGAGTGTGGAGCACTCTAAAAGTAGTGTACCACAGGCAACCTCTTTAATTTCTCTTTCTTCTGTTATTTGTAGGAAGCCCATGGCAAGGATCATATATTTTCTTATGTTTATATATGCACCCAACAAAACCAGGGTGTCAGGTTCAATTTCAGAACCCACTGTCATTATTATAGGAATAATAATGATGCCACTATTACAATATCATGTACCTGGGATATTAAGATTAGGTTGAACAAATTACCTTCATTTTAAATCTCTATTTTGTTTACATGGAAGTTTTGACAGACTCTTGTTAAAATAATCTTATATTTAAGATTATGCAATTTTAAAATGGAAGATCCAATGGTCCAAATTTTGGTGCACGTATGAAAACGAAGTGGTGCATAAACTCTGTCCGTGGAGTCAGTTGTCTCTTTCGAATGATGTTGGTGGACAGGAGCTCTGGAGCTTGTAGTGGCAGTAACAATAAAGCATGAAGAAGGTAGTTTTCCAAATGCCATTTTATTCATCCTATTTTGAAGACTCAATGGACAAGAAACTTTTACAGTTTCATCTTTATTACACTGATCACAAATAAGCTGGTCTAAACAGCAAATCAGCAACTGATGACTTTTCACAGCTTTTTTTTTAATGGAGTAGTAGTTTCAAACATAATGTAGGTAATGGGGGTTACCAACCAATTTCATCTGCACGTTGAGTTATAAGTTTGTGTGTTTTTTTCTTAGTAAAATATTGTTATTCTCTCAAAAAAAATGTCGCCCACAGTCGTATTTAAAGTCCAATAGCCATCTTCAAATCCAAAATATATGAAACGAGTGTCCTTAACATTAAAGAATTTCTAAAGAATTCAATATTTTGCCAGCAATTTATAGGTTTAAGCAGCAGAGAGATTGTTTAAAATTGGACCTTAGTGGGCCAAGTCAGGGTGAAACTTTTTAAATTTATGTAATGTGGCCATAAAATTGTCCACTCACCTCTATTTATGACATATTCTTCTATTGATACCCAGTCTAAAATCAGTAACTTGCATGAATATCAGACCTCTGTCAATTTGATCAGTCTTTCTAAATATTATTCTGTGTTTAGAAACATTAGCATGGGCTCAGAAATGTCCGCTTTCTTTGACAAAGAGAAAAGGGAAAGGCACAGCTTAGCACTAACTGAGTGAAGCCTGATACCCCATCAAACAAATGTTTAAGTACTGATGCATTGCAGCAGAAAGGAGGCTGATTTCATAAAAGGAGGTAATGGGCTCTATGATAAAATGCTTACAGTCTTTAAGATATGAAAATAAGTCACTCTTGAGAAGGTGATTATTTGGTAGAAGGTTAATTGGATTTGTGGGCTAGTGTTTTTTTTGGCTGGCTGATGATTCTTATTTCTGAGGCCTATGGAACTAAGTATTTTATCTTTCGGATTTTTTGCATGCACTCCTGAAAAGCAGAAAATACGATTTTGAAAGAGTCTGTCCTTCCGTTCGCTGTACCTAGTGTTTCCACTCAGCTGTCTTTGGAAATCGTTTTCTGTTGTTTAGGCTGCTTGTTTCACTTCTGAGCACATGCACAACCCTTCTCCAGCAATGCCCAGACCAAACGTTTGTGTTAAGCTCCCAGAGAAATTCCTCCACCCACACAGCTAAGCATCTGACCAACCATGCATGTGGCCCGTGTTTTGGGTGGTGGCTCCTTATTACTCCAACAGTTTTGTTGAATAAGGAAATTTAACCACTCCTGGTGTGCACCCTGACAGAGGTTAACTACTACACTCAGCAACTTTAATTTCATTTCATTCAGTGTTAACAGTATTTTCCATTGGAAGTAAAGGAAGGATTATTTGATTTCTAATGCTTCACCTTGTCATTGGTCTTTTATAACAATGGAATTAAATTATACTAAAAGTTAAATCCAGCTCCCATGTGTTTGGAGTACTATAAGCCTCTCTATTTTGTACTGAAGTGTTGTGGATAAACAGTGTTTAGAGTACCTGATCTTTCCTATTTAAAGTCATATATTATTTAGAGGGCTGTAATACAATAAATTAAGGAAGGCCTAGTTACCGTAGCAATCAGTATTATAGTATATCCTAATTGAGTCAAAGGTATTTGTCCTGGGTTGGCCATGTGACTTTTTTGTATCCCCAGTCGCCCCTCCTGCTTATGCTGGATATTAAGCTCTACAGCTTTAAGTTAGACCCAGAGAGACAGAGAGAGTGAAATCGGAGAAAAGAGCACGCGCTGTTTGTCTGCAGGAGCTACACCTTACTCCCATGGAAAGGCCTTGAAAAGACTGCATTCCAGCAGGACAGCGATATCTCGCTCTCATTCTCTGGCTGGGGTGCTCGAAAAGATCACAGCAGAGGGGTTCCTCGGATCTTTCTCGGCTTTTTTGCAGGGAGAGACTTTGTTTCTTTTGCTGTTTTCTTTTCCCTCCTCCTGGGACTGGTTGGCATCGCGTTGGCCCAAGACACCAGGGTCATCCCTGAGGGGGCCCCCCTGCTCCGAGTTCTACAGTCGGGCCTGGCAATCAGCCTCCCCGCTGGAGAACTGAACCAGACCCAGACAGATTCTGAATCTACCATCTCTTCAGAGGAAGGAGAGGTTTCATTGTTTTCATATTATCCAAATTTTCTATGCTTGTGAATATTCTATTTGTTAAATAAATAATAATAATAATAATGGAAATAATAATGTCTCCAGAAGACATAAAATATTGTCTTCATCCTACTACTACCACCATATTTTTAATGCATGGTTGAAAATCACAGTGATGTTGCTTTTGAAAGTGCAAAATTCACAGTTTAACAAATTATTTCCAAATGTAGATTTCTTCTAAGGATGTTGTGTTTTTGTATCATCTGTTATTGCCACATCTTGTAGATCCCACAACACAGGACTTAGTTCAAATGATTTTCTATTGTTTTTAATATTTTTAAGATCCCAAGGAGTGAGCTGAGTGGTATTTATATGTTTAATAATTTCCAGATTTTTGAGGGGCTAGTCAGTTCAGTTGTCTGGAAAAAAATCTAATGGCTATTATTCATCTTTTTCAGTCAAAGATGGTTTTGGACCTCTGGTTAGATTATTAAAGCAAAACTGCTCCATTTTGTTAAGGCATGCTTTTACTTTTTGATTATATCTAACAGAATAATGAAAAAAAAAAAGATTTTAATAGCATTCCATTGAGTTCCTCCTTTTGGTCACACGTGTGGATATGAGACTGAATGTGTGACCCATATTTTCTGATGGCAAGTTTAATATATGTGTCTGTACTTGCATGCATTTATCAATATGGATTATTCTATTATACATTGTCATTATTGCTTTATATATAATTATATGCTGTTCCCATAATAATAAATATGTTGTGGGTCAAGTCCTTAGATTTATAGAGAGGTAACCTAACTTATAAAACATGACCTAGTCTCTTTCCAAAGTGACTTTTAATTGATTGCTCATCTAAGCAAATTCTCAGTGTAGATTGCTACAAGGCATTTCAGTCCCTAAGCAGATTTAACTTAAAATTCTAAACAAGAAAAACATCGTTGTAAAGAAGAAAAATTAAAATCATGCACTGCATTCAGATGAGCTGATTTTCTACAATGCTAAGAATTTGGAGAAGCAATGAAGATTTACAGGACAGTATATGCTGAATGAAACTGATAGTGTTAGTGAAAGTCTTAAGCTATGTTGGTATATGTTATCAAGACTGCAGTAGGCTTTTTCTCGTACTTATTCTCATAATTTGGGGTTTGAGGGTCCTTGTCTGTCAATAAACAATTATAGTTTGTTTTAATTCCAAAATGCGGCATGGGTTGTCCTTTTAAAAATCAAATCATTAGGGATAAAATATGCAATTGTATATGTGGTCCAAAGAAGACAGTGACTACAATTTTCATGCTGCACTTTCCTCAGAGAAACAACTTATAGAAATTAATTAAGTTGGTTAAAATGAAGAGTAACATTATAAATGAGAACATGAAAAGAGATGGCCTTTATCTTCTGTCTGGAATAATAAAAATTATTTCTAGGAAACTTTATTGCAGTTGAGGCTAGAAAGTTCAGGAAGCATCTGCTTGAAATCACTTTTCTAGCAGGCTGAAACAGTTGTACATTGTACAAAATGCACATAGGAGGGACACAGCTGCAGAAATAGGACTACTATCTTTGTCAGTACGAAGATAGTAGTCCTATTTCCATGTCCTACTGTCATAATAAAACTATTTGTGTGTATTTAAAAGTATATATAAATATAAATATATATATATATATATATATATATATATATATATATATGTAAAAACTGCTGCAATCTTCATACTTCTGACCAATCTCATTGAATTCAATGAAGATTTTTCATGCAGAAATAGTCTTAAGTGTAGACTAAGATACAGAAGCCAATAAGGACAGGGATAGACACATCTTTCTGCAAGCACGGGAAACTTTTCTTGTTTTTGTGAGGAGGAATTGCTATGCAATGCAAGAAGTTACATCAGATTCTGTCAGTTTTCCTCCATAATTTAGAAGTTTTCTAAGGCAGACTTCAGAAGTCTTACTTCAGAACTGAATTCTGGTTTCAAACCCAGAATCCCATACATAAAAAGTTCTTGAATAGGTTTCACTCTGAATACCAATATATAATAATAATGCCTAATAGCCTTTATATTTTCTAGATAGTGAGGTGAGAGATGTATTTATTCTCCTAATCTCCTAGTGAAGTGTTATGTCCCAAGATTTACTGCTAAGTGAGGCTTGATATGTAGGACTTTGTTCTCTTTCCCCTCCTGACAAATTTTCAGCATTCTGGCTCCATGAATTCTTACCAATGCTATGAAAGGACAATCAAACCAATGTGAGCATAAAATGAAATGGATTCCACAAGTTATATGACTGTCATAAACTACCTTCCTAAAAGTAACTCCCCATGAGAGATTATTTTGTTTAACTGAAAGCTAGTAGTGTTTCTTGTAGATGTTCTCCACAATTACTTCTGTTCAGATATCATAGAAGGATAGAATCATTAAGGTTGGAAAAGACCCTTAAGATCATTGACTCTAACCATAAACCTAATACTGCAAAGTCAACTACTAAACCATGTCCCTAAGTGCTCCATCTACACATTTTTAAATGCCTCCATGGTGGCTCAACCACTTCCCTGAATAGCCTGTTCTAGTGCTTGAGAACTCTTTTGATGAAGAAATTTATCCTAATATCCAATTAAATCTCCCCTAACACAACTTGTGGTCTTGTCCTCTCATCCTAAATTTTGAGGTAAGCCTCAAATGCCCATATTTTCAAATTACTTTAAATATGATGTTCAATAGTAAATAGATGACAGTCCTTTTCCTCTAGCAAACAACAGAAAATTTCCAGGGATGGTGTTGTTACTCCAGGGGCCTATAAAAATCTACATGATCAAGTAGTTTGTTGTAGTGATATCAGATCAGTAAGTTGGAGTAGTGAATCAGAAGCTCCTGTTTCTGCACTGTGTGCACTTCAAAACTCTGTTTTTTGCTAGTCTGCTAAATCTAATGTCAAACAGCCTCTCATTTTTTCAGACCCAAATGCTTCCAGGTCAGGAAGAATATTTTCAATTACTTCAGCAGCAAGAATGGGATTTGATTTAGTCCCCTTGTTTTCTGGTCACACCCATATGTATAACAAGGAGATGTACATATCTTTCCAGTATCATTTGTGAGATTTATCCTTCTGAGAAACCACTGTACACAGAAGAAACAGAATGTTTGTTTATATGCTATGATTTGGCTTTCAAGATTCTCCTAAGAACTGACCGAGTTTGTGACTCAGAGCCAAAACCAAGATATACAACACTCTTGTGAATTGCAGAGATAGGCTTTGTGCAATGATAATTGCGCTGAAATTTGTAACCAGCCTTTTTAAAGATCTGTAAAAAAGTCACGCTAAGTTTCTGACTAACCCTCAGGGAGATGGAATTTTGAAAAACAGAAAACCAAGAAGAAGCATCAGACAGCGCGTGATATTAAGCAGGCGTTATCATATATGTCATGTGTTTCTGTTATCTTTCTAGGCATGGGTTTTTTGAAACAGTTTTTTATGTAATTTTACTGTGAAATTCTTCCTTTCAGTCTATAGCAAATCTGAAGATACTTTTCTGCAGTTTCCACATCCAGAGGCCAAATTCATGCCCAAAACTATGCTCCAGCTAGACACCCTAACTAATGGCTTTTAAAAGGACAGAGATTCCCATTATTCTTGATGGATTTAGGATCAGATTGCGCACATGGGTAATAGTGCATTGTGCCAATTTTCTGTCATCAAGAGATATTGCACTGTTGTGAAATCAAGTAAATTTCCCAGCAAGTATTGTTAGTATGATTTGATTTTTCTTCTGTTTTGTGAATAGGTAGAAATGTTAACCAAAGATATATTTGCAAAACAACAAACCATCTCTTAAACGAAACTTGTTTGTGAGACAAGCAATTAAGCACCTCTTACCCATAAGAACTTCTGTTATATTTGAAAATGTCTACACCAATCCTAATAAGTATAGGAACCTTAATTTTCTACAGGAAGCTACAGTTTTTGTACTCTGGTTTTGCTCCTTTATAATTCTGTGCATGGTCCTGCACAACTCTTGTTGCATGCCATTGTAAAGAAAATAGATTTTAGGTTGAAAGTGCATCAGGTTGGTTGGGCAGATGTTGTGCACTACATGTTATGAAGTGCATAAAACTCCTGAACATACAAATCAGTATATTTTGTTGAAATGATGTCCTGCATGTCCAAGACAACAATACTATTTCTGAAGTATTTTTAAAAATATGGGCCTACATTGTGAAAAAAAAAAAATACTGTTAATTTAGAATTAAGATTTGAGTCATTTTAAAGGGGGTTTGCTAACCAGAAATTATGTATTACTTGTTCTCTGTCAGTGTATCCATGACGGACATCAATATTATTTCATTAATTGGTAGAGGTACTCAAAATTATGAACGGCTTATAAAATGGAAAGTATGAATACTGCTGTCTTCCTAGAGATTAAAATCCTAGTTGAAGAAATGCAATAGGGAAGTAAATTGAAGCACAGTGGGAACTGATGGCAAAAATAAGCGTAGGTTTCCTGGTATTAGTGGTGTATCTCAGTTACTTCTAAAAATTTAGTGTGTAGTAATTGGTTATTTAATGATTGTAACCTATAACTTTCTCAGGTATTAGCAGTTAGAGGGCTGAGATACATAACAGTAGGCATGCAGATGGACCAGAGACCTGCCAGAGTGATCAACCGAAGGATGGACCTTAACTCCTCTGAGACCTAAGAGGCTTAGGGCATTCCATGCTGCCCAATGTTGGACTAAGATGCACACCCTAGATAAAACAAAAAAGTAGAGTTGAAAAGAGAGAAGATATGGCAAATATTGACAATTTACAATCAATAATTCATCAGGTAGGGCAATATATAGGATGCTAGGATGCCATTCTCACCTGGAAATGGTTGAGATATGTGATTTGAACTTGTGTAATTAATAAAATGGACTTCAAACTATCTATCTTTTTTTACACACAGGTTGCTTTTTTGTAAGAGAAAACTCAACACAACTCACAGCAGTCTATGAAAGATGATTTTACAACTTGGTAATTTTCTTGCTCAACTTACTTCCTGCAGTGTTTTTCAGAGTGGTTTTTTGTCTTATTCTGAAGGCCTTGTTGTAACAAAACATCTAGATTTATGGATTTTAAAATCACTGCCTTTTTGTTCTATAACACAGCAATGACATTTTGTAAATATAATGAGATACTGTTCTACTGTAACGTAGTGTCATGAAGCTGTGAGATTGATGAATAGAAAAAAGAATCAGCTTGTGCTATATAAATTTATTACGTATTTTCATACCTTAATGTGAAGTATATTAATGATGTGCTAATTTTTAGAATTACCTAGAACATATTTATTCAAAATCAAATGTGGATAAAGGTCAGTTCTTCTTAACTGTATTCTTCTTCCAGTAATCTATCGTCCTTCCATTTCAAAACGTCACTGAAATTTAAAGGTAAGATATGATTCTTTATTAAGGTTGTTTTGATTTTGGTTTTGGTTTTTTATTTGTGGACAGAAGTTCAGCTGTATCAGTAAGTCTAACTTTGAAGCAGCAGCATTTCTCCTTTCATCTCTTATGACATCTACATTTTGGAGCGTGCACAATACTCAGACTGCTGACTCCAGCGTGGGTGTGGAGAACATCTGGTCAAGCAGCAATCTCTTCTCTTTTTATGAAGAAGTCCTGGGAGCTGGATTTTTTTTCTTCATTTCCTCCTCCTTCTAATCCCCCTTTTCTCTTTAAATTCTGTAAGATTTTTATTTCCAGACCACTATATAATGTCAAAATAGTACATAAAAACTATGAACCTTTCTCTGGATAAGACCTTTGTAAAAGGAAACCAACCAGCTATCTACCCTTCCTCTGTTATGTTTAATAAGATGCCTTAATTAGTAAAGGGAAGCGTTTGGTAACTGCTTCTGTAATATCATCAATATATATCCTTTCATTATGTATGGCTCTGATAGCAAAGAAATGTCTCAATTCAGTTGACTTCTCAGCAAAGCATTTGTTATTTTTTTCTTTGGTTTCCTAAATTTATTTGCTTTCAAATTCAGTTTGTCCCATCACACCAGGTTGCCATCTTCAGGCAAGCAGTGCAGGGTGGCGTTTGTGAGGAATCCAGTAGAATTTGTTCTTTGCAAACCTGCACACCTGGCGTAAGAGGCTAAAGATCTGGAAAACATCCGAAATGTTCATGTCTAGCCCCAAACCAGAAGGTTTGCCAGAAATTTTCATTAAACTATGTTTTTACAGACAGTTGACAAATAATGCTGAGATTTTACTCCTTGTCTTTGAGAAAGTAGTGATCTTGCAAAGTATCTTTTCAATTAAGTATTATTTCAACTGACTTAATTTTAAATTTGAGTATTCTTCCTCTCAAAACCAAAAACATACTGAGGAAATCTTACTTCAGAAGTTTATTGCACATAAAATTTCAAGGTTGGCAAAAAGAAGAGCAGAGATACCAAAATCAAGGGATGCTTTGTAAATGAGGATTTTGCCCTCAACCCAAGATTAGCCATGTATCTCTAGATTTCTGTGAAGGTTTTAAAATTCTGTTTTGCTTTTGTTTTGGTTTGTTTGCTTGTTTGGGGTTTTGACTGTTTGTTTTTGCTTGGGTTTTTTTTCCTTTTTTTCTTTTTGGGGGGTTTTGTTTGTTTGTTTTTGTCTGAAAAAAAAGAAAATGGTTGTGAAGTAACATAAATTTTAAAATGGTATTATAAGGAAAGCTCACATTGTTGACAGTTATATTTTGGGTACTATAACCACATGTACTACAAAGAATGACACTAAAAAGTTGGGATTGCTCCATAAAGTGACCATGAAGCTAAAGTAGAGCTAATAAAACACAACTCTATTTCCCATGTTTTGTCCTGTAGCAAGCACAGCTACACAAAAGCATACCAAAAGGTATGAATTCAGCTAAGGCACTAGAGAAGAGAACTAAATATGAAGAAGGTGGGAGGATGAAGTGGAAGGGAAAATAAAAGACATTCTTTTTGTGCTTCCATAATATGGGAGGACATGAGATTTGATGAGTGCCTCTCAGTTGTTTTTCTCCTTCCTATTGTTTACAATTTACTGTAGAGATTCAGTACATGACTTTTGTCTCTCCCTCTCCTCCCAGTAAAACAGAATAAACAGGGAAAAAATGCAAAGCCTCTAGAACAAACAGTACAGGTAAATGAAAATTTAGATCTGGTACAGCTTTATAAACATTTCTACTCTGCATATTTAGTGCTTGGTCTTGTCCAAGTAGAACAGTTCCATCAATAATACCAAAGTTTGGGATGTAAGTGTAATTCAGCTGTTAGCTATAGGTGCATGTTGGAGTTTTTAGTTTTTGTTTTTGTCTTTATAAATTTCTAATCTGGCTTTCCAGACACATCAGCCTGCATTTTGTGGTTGCCTAAATTCTGTCATTCATATAACTGTATTTTCATGCAGTGCACATTGGTTAAGGCATGTTTTTAGCATAAGCTGTTAGACCAACCTGACCTCTGACACATCACTGACTTTCTGCTTGCAAAGCTAATCCAGCAAAATCTTTGTTGGTGTTAATTTTTCATTTAGAGTGCTTTTGGTCAAAGTGCCTTGATGCTGCATTAATCTTGATTAATGCTATTTAAAAATATATACCAAGTTCAACAATTGTGTATTTTAAAAAGGGTGAATACGTCTATTTCATTATATTGAAGATACCTCCTTGGATTAACAGGATTTCAAAATGGTGCACCACAGCTTGTGTAACATTATGAAAGAAAAGAAAGGAAAAAACTCTTTCTGATAGTGAGAATAAAAATTCAGCTGATCAAAATGCTCTTGTCACAGTCTGAAATAAAAGTCACTCATATTAGTGTGTGAGAGGTGTACAACTCTGGTGAAGTAAAAGCTTGTTCCCTTTCATCCCTTTCATTCCTTCCATCCCCTTTGCCCCATTTTACTTATGTTCTTTCAGAATTTCCTACGTATTTTTGTTTCAGTTTTGAAAGCAGCGTGGTATACTAGCTCACCCCAACTGAAAAGATACCTGTATGCACACAGGTATGTATGTATATATATATATATATACAGATACAGTGGGTAAGGAAGAAGGCGTTCTCTTCCTGCTAGACCTAATCTGATACATGCTGCCAGACAATCCCAAGAAATTTTGGACATCATCACCTACAAAGAGTTATTTAAACCAAAATTTACTAAAAGGTAACAGCAAGTTTTCCTGCAATAGTCTGGGGAAAAAACAAAAACAAAAACAAAACCAAAACAAAACAAAACAACCCATCTGAAACAAGACCTCAAAAAAAAAAAACAGCAACAAAAACCCCACCATGAAACCAAACATGCAGGATATTGGGCTTGATCAAATCCCCCTTTGTAGATAGGCTTGTGCAGAAAGGGGAGTCTATAATTCAATCCTGGACAAACCGCGACCTCTTTTGGTCAATTAACAAAATGAGCACGAGGGCAAAAGAAGACTGAAAAGCCTTGGTACCCCTCATCGAGGAATTAAGCAAGGCTGATCCTCTTCTAAAGCATCTTTAATTTCCCAGGGAAAAGTGTCTACTCTTACACCATATTATACACAAATAAAACCAGATTTTTTTTATCCTGCTATGTACGATGCTTCTTTCAAGATGCAAGGTGTAAGTATTCAATTAAAAATAGACCAAACGGAATAGGTGATTCTAATTATCTAAAAAATACGACTTATAAAAAGTGCAGCTTTCAAGATTTACAGTGTCATGGCCAGTATCTTAAGCAATAGTATATTTACTTCTCTCTTCCACTTGAATTTTGATACATTTGAACAGCTGAAGAATTACTAGAATATGAGCTTCAGTTTTAATGATGAAGGGATTGAAAGCAGAACAGAGGTCTGGCTCATCATTCCCAGGGCAGAACATATGTTTATAAGCTAGTATCTGTGAGCATTGCTGTTTTTATTCTTCATGAGAAGCAAGCTTCTCCAACTGAAACACCATATACTTGTCCATATTTACACCTCTTCCTCATAAGAGCGCAGCAGAGGTTCAGAAAGAATGGTCACAAAATTTGGCACAGTCATTTCAGATTTTGTCTTTCAAATTTAAGACAAGTTAACAAGGGGAGCAAAATATGCCTAGTGAAATTGGAAGAGAATTTGCAGTGGCCTGAACACAAATACATGTATTGTGCAAAACCCTCGTAGAATCTCAATATTCGGGGTTTGGGGGTGTGGATTGTTTGTTCTTTTTATCCTAGATTTGTGAGGACATTGCTATGGAAACCGTTTTCTTTTAGATGGAAGGAAAAATTTTAAGAGTTGAGAGAACACTTTAAAAAAAAAGTTCAGGCACCATCCGCAAAGGTGGGGCAAGATATGGACAGAATCCTGGGCCAGAGAGCAATACCTGGGCAAACGTGGGTGGGGTGCGTGAGTATGTGGTGTGGTCATGCACATACATTTCTCCCCAGTCTTGCCTGGAAACGCAGCTGTCATGTGAGCTGTAAGCCGGTCGCAAGGTATGCCCCGAACCTGCGGGCGGGCGGGCGGGCGTGTGCGAGCGCGAGCACATGCACGCCTCGGCCAGGGCCGGGGTTCCCAGCCCCAAAGTGGACAGGATTCTAGCTAGGAGTCCAAAAAACGGCACTCTCCGCGACCTTTTCTCGCCTCTCTGGATGCCAAGGAAACACGCACGGTCACGGGGAAGCGCACAAGCACAGAGAGACCACTTTTTCTTGAAACTAGAGGTGATCCTTTCGCCAGAACTACACAGCTGATTTCCAAGAAGCGTCCATAAACCCCCGGCAGCGCCGCGTCCGCCGCCTGCTCCTCCCGCACCGTGCCGCCCTCATAGCCCTGCGTGACTGAACCCTGGATCCGGCGAGGGCCGGCGCCCCCTGTCGCGGCGTGCCGCGCGTTATTCATGGCGCGGGGCGGGCCGGTGACCGCGGCACTATATAGGGCGGACGGACGGCACAGGGACAGCTGGGTGCGGAGTGGCAGGGAGTGTAGTAGGGTAGCGCAGCTAGCAGGCGGCACGAAGAATAAAACGAAGGGAACCTCGCTTTTTCTTTCCCCGTCTCTATTTTTCCATTCTCGGTACTTTCTCCTTTATTTCTGGAACGTTTTTGGACTAAGTTTTCTTCAGACCGTCTAGGCTTGGGTTGTTTTTTTTGTTTCGTTGTTTTTTTGTTTTTTTTTTTTACTTTTCCAAAGGTTTTGGGGTTTTTTTATTTTTTTTTCCTTTTCGTCTGAGTGTTGTGTGTGGCAAAAAAAAGAGAAAAGTTAGTGTCGGGCCAAGTAATTCAGGCGCTCTATAGGGAGGAAGGGGGAGAAGAAAAGGAAAAAGTTGCCTTTGTTGCTAGCGAGCTTTTTGCTACCTTGATGTGACTGCGGGCAAGCGACTGCAGAGAAGGCCGGCGTGCGAGTGCCGGCAGCGCGGCTCCCCGCCTACTCACGCCGGCAGGCTTGCGAACGGCCGGCGGCTTCACTCCCCG
>JAHLSL010000218.1:464236-493257 GCA_025920805.1 Petroica traversi | reverse complement strand
GGGAAGAGGCGCGGCCGCTGCAGGCGTTGCTTGAGGGCCGCGGGCTCTGCACCAACGCTACGGCGGGCGGCAAACTGCGGGCCTTCCTGCTGCCGGGACCGCACGCTGCAGGTAAGGGGCTGTGGCCGAGGTAGGAGGCAAAGGGTTGGCTTTCCTGTGCGCCGCTCTCCCTCTTCGCTGCTTTCTTGCTGTTGTTGGCTTGTTTTTTTTTTTTTTAATTTTTTTTATTTTTGGTGGGTTTTTTTGGCTTTGTTTTGTTTTGAGTTACAAAGAGAGCAGCACGAGCGGCGAGGCGTGGGCTGGCTCGCGGCAGAGCTCCGTCTCCGGAAACGGCCCTCGCTCGCTGTCCGCCTGCTGCCCGCCCGTCGGCGGGGAGCTCTGCTGATAGCCACGTAGCCGAGCCTGGGATCGTTTTGAAAGAGGTGTGCTTTGGCCGAAAGAGGACAATTTACCTCTCCCACCTTATTTATGTATATACCGGTTTTCTTCAACACCGATGCTGAGAAGTGGCTCCTCGCAAAAGAGGCAGAGTTGCTTTTCTTCTTCTTTTTTTTTTTAATAAGAAAAAATAAAAAAGGGGAGGAGTGGGGGGGGGGATTCCATGTGGCTCCTGTGGGTGCATGGGACTGCCAGGCTACAGAGCCTGAGTGGAGAGAGTACCTGGAAAGCGAGTGAGCATAAAACTCGAGAGAGAGTGGCTCTCTCCTGCACTGCCGCGTGGGTAAGTCAGGGAAGCCTAAGCACAGAGAGGAAAAGAAAGAAAACACGGAAAAAAACCCCAACCCCATAGCAGGAAAACGACTTAAATTTAAATTTATCCCTTTGACCTGAAAAGGTGGTTATTCAGAACCAC
The DNA here is from genome assembly GCA_025920805.1 of Petroica traversi. Classification (NCBI taxonomy): domain Eukaryota; kingdom Metazoa; phylum Chordata; class Aves; order Passeriformes; family Petroicidae; genus Petroica; species Petroica traversi. Next base: position 492,404 of record JAHLSL010000218.1, on the reverse strand, counting down.
TAGAAAGCGTTTGCACAACAGTGTTGAGGAGGAGATTTTTTTTTGTCTCTACTGCAAATAAATCCTTGGTCAAACGAAGATTTTCTGTACCTCTTCCATGTCTTATAAGTTAGATATTCACTGAATACGTTTTGTTTGAAAAGCAAGGGACTGTTGGAAAAAGTTCTGTTAGCATGCAGGTTTTGAAACTTAAGAAGGAAACTTGGGATTTAGATCGAGAGAGCACAGTCCCTCTATGCAAGCATTTAATTAAACTGTTTGCTAACCAGCAGCAAGTATGTTAACATTTAGTTAATAGAAAAGTGTGTCAAAAGGCTTTCCACTGTTTTCATTTTTAGAAAGCAAAAAATATTTTCTGCTAGGTTGTGGGACTCTGACTAACGATTCCGTAGCTGAGAAAGTGGCAGAGTGCTCCAGTTAACTGCCTGTTAGAAGGATAGGAGATGCCTTATAATTATGTGCTGCTTCCAGGCTGTGACAATGAGAGTTTGGAAGTATTAACTGAAGTTTTTAATCTCCTTGGAACATCAAGTAGCTTCCTTCATCACATGAGCTTGGCTCATTCAGTTAATCCTTGCAGGAACACTGGAAACAAAAGGCGTCTCATCGGTACTTCAGAGTTGGTGGTGTTTAATCTGGAGGTAGTGCTTTCAAGAGTGACTGTTGGAGAAGGAGAAAGGGAACGACAGATTTGTACTTAGCTCCAAATCTTTCAATTTGCAGCTGAATTCTTATTTTTGGATTCTTGGCTGAGGTAGAACTCCGATTTTGAAATCCATAGGAACTTCTGATTTCTTAAAAAGTGCATAGTAAGACCCTTACAGTTAACATTAAAGGAGAGAAGGTTGCAAACCTGGTGTGCAAGAAGGAAGAAGTATCCAGAACCTATATGACACATAGTGGCCACTTCCTCCTGAGGTTCACTCCACTCCCAGCTCTAAAGGCAACACTCCCTGATATACACCTCTCTGAACAGGATCACATCATCTCCTTTACACACAGCCGAGTCCTACATCAGGTGCTATTCTGTTTGTCCTTCCTAGTTCACAGAAACTGCTAGAAGTTGGTAAAGGGTAGAGTATGTTACAGTAGCATTGTAAGAGAAACTGCAGTAAGCCACTTACTTTCCAGTTGATTTTTTTTGGGCACAAAAGTGTTAAATAGTGTGTGTTTGAACTCTTTAGTGATTTTTCTTTTTTTTTTAGGAGTCATCAAGTATAATTTTAGTTCTGGATGTTATCATTGTATATTACCAATAGGATTTCCTTAAAAAACAAAACAACAAAAAAACCCAAACAAAATCAAAACAACAACAAAAAGAAGGTGGTCAGCAGCTAAGACAGCAACTAGTGGGGTTTATCTATTACTTAGCTGTTAGGAATACCTTAACTGGAAAAATTCCCCTGAGGAATTGCAAGTAGTTACAGTTGCACTGCAGGAGTCTCCTAACAGAGAGAAATGCAGCATAGACAAATACCTTAGAAGGTACAGGAACACTGACCTTATGGAGTATGTTAGAAAAATATGCTTTTCCTGTCTTTTTGTGGATGATAGTTTAAAGAGAAAATATTTTTGAAGCTTAGGATGAAAACAGTGTTTGTCCTTGGAACCACTGCAGAATGAACGGCAGTTTTTGTCTGTTACCCTTAAAATGTGTTTTGTACACCAATTTTTTATTTTAATAGCAAAGAAATGTAACTGTGCTGTTCTTTTTCTTTCCTGTTCTGTCTGTTGAATAAAGTTAAGGAAAAAAAAAGAAATGTCTAATTAGAACCAGGATGCTCAGCAGGCTAGAGTTGATAGTATTAACATCTCTTGGAGAAAAAAAAAAAAAGTAAATAAATTACGGCCCCGGGACAGGCAGAGGCACATTGCAGCCCGAAAGTGCCCGAAGCCGCCCGGGTTTATCTGGGGTTGATGAAGTCAGCAGTGGCGGAGGGGAGGGAGCCGGCGCCGGTGGGGCTGGGGGGGGGTTCGCTCCTGCGGTGCAGGCCTGCCGTCTGCCGCCGGCGGGCAGTACTGCAGCTGGCAGCCGCGGGGCGAGTGGCTCCCGGGGCAGTGGCTGTGGCTGGTTTCCAGGTCTTGGGTACAGCCTGCACAGGCGGTGCAGCTAGGCACTTTGCGAGGGCGCGCTGAGCATGGGAATGCATCAGTTACAAAACTCATCGCTTGGCAACAAAGGTACTGACATATGCAGAATGATACATAGTTCATCTTTTTGTATATTGCTATTTTGTAAAAAGGAAAATTAAACACATTTATTAATCTTGCTTGTTGATTGAGGAGAGACCTCATCGGGGTCTGCGGCTTCCTTACAAGAGGAAGCAAGAAGGGCAGGCACCTATCTCTTCTTCCTTGTGCATCTGAGGGAATGGCATGAAGCTGTGTCAGGGAGGTAGAGGCTAGATATTAAGAAAATATCTTCTTCACTCAGAGGGTGGGTAGGCTCCCTAGGGAAGTGGTTGCAGCAAGACTGACAGCGTTCAAGAAGCGTTTGGACAATATTGTCAGGCACGTGGTTTGATTCTTGGTGCTGTGCTGTGCAGGGCCAGGACTTGGGCTTGATAAGCCTTGTCGGTCTCTGAACTCAGGATATTCTATGATTCTATGTTTCTACGCCCTTGCAGGCACAGCTGGCAGTCAAGTAACATTGTTTCTTCTGCATTTGTTCTTTTCAGAGGGAAATTTCAGTGATTCAGTAGAAGACAGGAGTACCAGCAGCATAGGAAATCAGGCCGTTCCAAACTCTTACAGGGTGCCAGATTCCAAGTCGCATTCACCACACATCAAAATAGATATCATCAGGAAAGTGCAAGCCAAAGATACACAACGTTATAAAGTGGAATATGACTCGAGGAGTACAGATACATTGAATTTCTCTTCTGAATCCAAACAAGAGACTGAATATGTAAGTAGTTTTGCAAATAGGAAGGTATTTGCCAGCATATGAGTGTGTGCATGTGTGGGTATATATAAATATATGTATGTTATGCATATGGCAAGATAAATAATTGCACTAAATAGCTAAAGAGCGATAATTGTTGTCAGCCTTTTAGGGCATTCTGGCATTTTAACTGGTAAATCGATTGACTCTGTAAATGCATTTACAATCAACAAAGAAGATTGTGTTCATGAAACATGTAGGACTAACATGATATTGTTTACATCAATACAAGCATGACTTTCACTAAAATTTCTTAGAGATCAAAAGTTCTTGTTCCCCCCCCTAATTGTGACACATTTGTGTAAGTGGTTTTGGGACAGGTTTAATAGTGTCATCATTAAACTTGGTTACAAACAGTGTAATTGAGTTGCAATAATGGAAAAAAGATGTTTCACATTGAGTGTAGTTGCATTGTGTTTATCCACTGCCTGGTGCAAAGCAATGGAGAAAAACTGAGCTGAGGATTAGGATCTTGACTAGTCAGTCACTGTATGACAGGCTGAATACCACCTCTACTTGCAGTTACTGTTTGGTGCTACTGCCTAAATGCAAAGTCTCATGGTCACGTGAGCTGCCATTGGTTCTTACTGATTGTGCCCAGTGAATTTGCAAGGCAGTTGGAGTGTGGTTAATCAGACAGCAAGAATAATTCTCTTCCTGGACATCCAGCTGATAACCTGCGCCTTAGGCCAGATGGCTTTAAAAATGCATCTGTATATACTTTGACATTTTATCAAAACAAGCATAGTGAAAACAAACTTGGCTTCTCATCCCCAAAAGAAGGTTTTGAAACTTGTATGAGGTAAAAACCTCTGCCTGAAGAGAGAGTGGCTTCCAAGAGAAGCTTCATTTTTAGGTTGTCACTGATGTCCAGCCATCTAGTAATATCACTTGAGTATCTGCCATCCAATGTGTCATCCTCACAAAAATGTGAAGTAAAAGTGCCATCACTAAAAGAATGAAGGTTGGTTGCTCTGAGGAAATAGATTCTTAACTAGGATGAGTAGTGATAGTTGAGTCCATGAGCAAAGGTATACCAGTTTATGAGGCTGCTGGTATCCTTAAGAACCTGAAATATGTCCATCAGGGACAGATGCCTTTGTCAGCAAATGCTCTTCTAGCTGAGTCTGGATGTTAGCTTTTGATACTGGTCTGGCTGACTTTGGAAGCTTGCTTCAAAATTAAAAAAAAAAAAGCTATTGATCTTTTTTTAGGCTTGATTTGGGACGAAATGTCTGAATGTCTGTCACTTGTTAGTGTGTTTGAGCAGTAAGAGAAAACATTTAAAGCCCATATTTAGAGCTTGTGAGACTGCTACAGAAAGAAAACATGAAGGCAATAAGGAAGGTATTTACTGACCAAAAAAACTCCATTTTAATCTCCAATACTACTATGGAGATTGTATGCTTTCAGTCACTCACGTAAAAGGTCCTTTACGTGTGCAAACTATTAATATTACCTCTTGAAAGTATAAATGTCGTTACTTCACTAATTAAAAACAGCATCAAGTGAGTCTTCATGTCAATGTAGTAACTAAAATATTTTTAAGCTATAAAACCATATAAAGAAATTTTTTTGTGTCTCTGCTGAAGAAGTAGGCTGGTGGCACTAGTCAGTGATTTACCCAAATGGGGTGTAGCTAAGCACAGAGTTTGTAGCTGTGACTCTTGAATCCTGAATCTACTCCTGACACTGACTGCCTTCTTGGCCTCTGGCAAAATGTGAAGTCTTCTGCCCTTGATTTTCTGACTGCAAAGTGGAACTCATAATGCTTTATTCCATGCCCTGAAGGGCTGCTGTGAGATATAATTAGGTGGTGTTTGAGACATGCTCTTAGAAGTACTTCTGGAAGCTCTTTTTGGTTCATTGTCCTAGAGCTAATCCTTGTTACATTGTTGTCAGCCTTTTGCAGATGAAGAAAGTGAGGAAAAAAGTGACATACTTATGTAATGAGACTGTTATGTCCTCTGTAGGACTGCATCTGTTTGATTCAATTGAAATTGGGAATTGTTGTCCAAAGTTGAGGTATTTTATATATACATTATGCTAAACCACTTCTTTTCAAATGAATCAATTTCATTTAAGCTTTCAAATCCAGCAGAATCACAAAAAATCAAATGTCATTGGGAAGGCCTATCTAGTTATGCGTTTCCAGTGGCCTACTTTATTCTTTTCCCACTTGGTGCAAGGTTAGCTTTTCCAAACTTAAGTTATATTATAGGTGACTGATTTACATATGGGTTAAGCCTTCCCAAACATATATGTGACTGTGATTTCAACTAGAAATGCCAGTATATGCCTCAGCATAGTGTAAGGCCTTCAATGTTTAGAAATCAGTTTATCTTGAATAGTGCAGAAAGTCAGATTTTTTTTTTTTTGGTGGTCTACTTTTGACATATTCAGCCATCTCTTTGTTTTAATGGATCTATTTGGGTTTGTGCTTTTTTTGGCCTTTAAGGATTTATTAACTCTTGAGTGAAAGATGGAATTTGGGAGTGAAATTTCATCTGTGTTTTCTGAAACATACTTGTTAACAGGGTCCATGTCGTAGAGAAATGGAAGACACTTTAAACCACCTAAAGATCCTGAATGTCTTGAGTCCAAGGGGCTTTCATATCCCAAATTGTGACAAGAAGGGATTCTATAAGAAAAAACAAGTAAGTACAGAGTTTTGATCATTTCAATGAATGCATTTCACCATTTCACTATATTTGCGTTTTTGTTGAAGGATCTTGCCAGCAAGGTGTATTATACATCATTTTGCAGAGGAACTAGTTAATTTCTAGTTTTAGGACCTGATCCAATAGTGCTGAGCCTTGTCAAGTGGGGATAGTATTTTTATTTTCTGTTGATCATGACAACAGTTTCATTTGAGAAACTTCATACCTAATCACACATGGGTTGACTGGTGTCCTAGATACTAATGCCCTTTGGTTTAAAAAAAGCAGTGCCTCTACAATAACCCATAGAGCTAATGTTGCAGTCACCATATGACTGCAATAGATCAATGTTTTGAATTGTAAATAGCTGCTTGAGAGTTCCTAGAAAAACTACACTGGATCATATTACATAAAGCAACTCGAGAAAAGTATGTATCTGATGTGCTACACAGATCGCTTCCAAAATCCAAGTCATGTTATAGTGAAAATGATACTTCTAGTAATTACTCTGCAGCAAGGATGGCTTCTCAGCCCTTTCTGGTTTTGGGGTTGTGACCTTTCTTGACAAATGCCAACCAAAACTGTGGGTATTTATGTTTAACAGCATTCTCTATTCAGTGCTTCTATTGAAGCTTGTTCAGAACTTGGGGAAGTGCAAACTGTGTCAGGTTCTTTGTTTAGTATGCACATCCCATCTAATTTCAGTGTTTAGTTAGTGGCCTGTCTCCAAATATATATTTCTTGGTATAATTCCAAAATGTCCTGAATTCAAAGGTTTCTTTAAGGCTTTTCTCAAGGACAGATTTTGTTTGTGGACATCATGTCTTTCCCTTTGGGTTTACACGAATCAGCCTCTCTGTCTCTGGTAACGGTTGACTCTCTTGCTAGCTAGTGCAATTCATTGGTTGGAAGTGAGAGGCCAACCTCTAACCAGGCAACCTTATTTTAGGAATGGAATCTCTCCATTTTTTGGCTTTCAGATTTCTTAGAAACAGTCTTTCCCTTTCTAGTATTCCCTGGAGCTATGCAATAAGCTGTCAGTGTCAGATGAGGCATTTATAACAGGGGTGAGATTTCCAGCCTTACTTTCTGCCATCAGTCCAACATTGACAGTGCTGTTTGACCTTTGGTACATACTGCTGAGCTTGTCTATGCTTCCTGGCTTTTCCTGCGCAAGTGTTGGCAGCCCCCAAGCAGGGGAAGTTTCTTTTTGTTGCCTGGAGCTTTGAGAAGCCTGTGGCAGCCATGTTGTGCTGCGTGTAAACTACCCGAGACCAATGCTTACATATCAATCTGCGAGTTTTCAGAAAATGTGTTGGACTGCTATGCAGAGTGAGACTAGGATGTGTTTTGTGCCTGTCCCATAAAAGTATTTTCTTAGCTGCTCTAGAACAGCACATCATTTGACTGTGTTCAAGGCAGTCAAGTGTGCTCTTTTCCTTCTCTATGTATTATAGAACCCTGCAGACTGGTGTTTTACTTTGTTCAGTAGATCTTCCTTTCATCTCTCTTCAGACTCTGAGGTTTTTGCTTTGTCTGCAAAAAATGTGGTGGTTTGCAAGTAATCTCTGGCTTTGTGTGTAGTAAATCAGATCTGTAGACAGTGTGTATTAAAGTGGCTTATTTGAAAGGAGGACTGTACTTTAAAGTACAGTCATAGTTCTATCACAAGGTAAAAAAAGGAAATACAAAGAAAAAAAATAGGAAAGACAGATAATAATCTAGTATTTCTTCCTAGAAGATGATTTATAAGAATAAGGTGTTGGTACAAAGCAAATAGACACTTTCATCCTCTGTGTATTGTCTGTGTTACCTGGAGACTTTTCAAACGTCTTTAGGAAAGGTTTCAGCACTATGTGCAATAGCCCATCCAGTCAGCATACACAGAGCATGAAGGGACACTTTCACACCTAGCCAGCCTGGTCAAGCACTGTGCCAATTTACTCAGGTCCAGTGTAAATGGAAGTTTGAGATGACTCAGGGTTTTGCAGGAGATGCCCACAAATGAAGCCACATGAGTAAACATTCTTCATGAAATTCACTTGGGTTGCTGGTTCTGTAAATGAACCTTGATCAGCCCTGGGAATCAAGCCCTCAGAGAGGCAGCCTCACTCTCACAGAGCCTCACAGACTCACCCTCAAGCTCACAGAGGCAGCCTACTTCTCTCACCAAAATGCAAACCAAAAAATGATAGTTGCCCTCACAGAATTAACTCCTAGGAAAAAAACATCAGTTTGAGAAGTGAGTGAGTCCTGTCCAGATCAAATTAACTGTCTGTGAGGAATTGTGACAATTGAGTTTGTTTGGTTTTCTTTTTGAATCATCAACATGTAGGTCTGATATTTTAGATACTGTGAGTGAGTGTCTAATCTCATTAACAGAATGTTATGCTGTTTTATTAATTGCCTTCATACCATTGTTAGCCATGTTCAATCTGTAATTGAATGATATTCTACTGTCACAAAATTCAGAATAATAGGTTAGCAAGTAGACAGTAAATCCATTAAAAAATGAATGCAAGCTAGGCATTTTGAATTACAGAAAGTTGCCGAAACCACTGTCTAGGGTGAGAATGTAGTAGGAATCTACCATCCTAGGATGGTAGGAATTTGATAAATTATGATCACCCTGGCACTATTAAAACTCATTCAGGAGGCACTCACATATTCTGGTCATCTGGTCTTCCAGTCAAGTTGAAAGCACTTATTTTTCATTATATTTGTGGATATCTAGAAACGGACTTTTCAGGAACAAACATGGAGAAGTATGTGAAATACTTCTAAGACCATAAACCTATCTGTCAGGGTATAAAATGAAAAATATTTCACACCTTGTGTTTATGTATCAACTTTAAAATCAGACCTATTAAAATTTATAATTCTTTGTCTTAATAAATCACACATGTAAGGTTGTACTATTTGACTGTGCTATATAGGTATATTTATGCATAATTAATTGATACAGACACATTCCTACCTCAAGCATGGGAAAATAGGTTTTGATGAAATTAGAAATATTATATGGGGCAATTACTAGAATTGCCCTGTGTTTATATACTGGAGTCAGATACTCACCTAAATGTGAGCTGGCATCATTCCACTGAAAACAGAGCTGAGCTTGCCAGAGGCCAAAATGGTCTGAGGTATATGTCAATGTTGTCTGCAGTCTGTTCCTGAAGACCATGATTGTAGCTCCATGGAGCCCTCTGGACTGACTAGGAATTCAGTGGCATACCATATGCTTTGCTGTGCCCCACAAATGCTTCTGCGGCATTTCTTTGTGGAAGGGAGAGGAGCAGGTGGCATGGAAGATGGCAGCTGGTGTTTCTTTCAGAAGTAATTACTGTCTTCACTGCTTGGGCAGTTTTCCAACTTTTTAAACTTATGAAGTCACAGAATAGCTGGGCAGAGCCTAGAAATGTATGTAGAATACAAAATTCATAAGAGCTGATCTTTAGATCTATATTTCTTCCATATGACCTATCTACCACTTCTGTAGGGAATGTTGGCTGTTTCAGGATAAAAGCATCGCTTTTTAATCAGAAGAGCTTTGCTATTGACAGCATGGCTGAGTGGGCAGAAAAAAGTTATGGCTGGGAAAGGATAAATTATTTTCTCTAATGGAGTGTTAGTTCAGCTGTAGAATGACCTAAGGCTTTTGCTTTTCAAATGAATTGTCTAGAGGAAGTAAAAAAAATTGTAGTAGGAAAGGTGTTTCTGCAGATTAACTTCATGTAGTAATTGTCTGAAAATTTATTGTGCAACTGTTAAAAGCAATCAAAGCCTCCAACAACATGAGAACTTTAATTGATCATTTATTTTGAGTATGATGCAAGCCCATGAATCAGTGAGAGTTGTATGATATACTTCATATAGTACTTCTAAAAGGAGAAGCTATGTTACTATTATTAGCAGAAATGTAGTTCCATTGCCAGAGCACCAGGCTGGTAACCAGAAGCCCTATGCTCTTTGGGCTCCATCTGTGCCTACTTTATTGGGAAAACAAATCAGAAGTGCTGGCTCAGTTTCTTTTTTTGTAAAATTAAATTGCACAAAGGCTGTTGTTTATGAATTCTACTGTTTTGAGCATGAAGAATTTAAGTCATTAAATGTTAATAATACTTAAGCTAGAGTTCAGTCCAGTCACCACCAAAATTGAAGGACAATTTCCCTTGACATCAGTGGATGTTGAACAGTCATCCATGGAAATCCTGGAAAAACAGGTGTAAGTTCTAGTCAGATTTTTGGGACAATAAATATAAGTTGTAGGACTTATGTTTGAAGATTTAATAATAGATAAAACTGTAGTGAAGGTAAGCATTTAATTCAGTGAATTATTAACATAGCTGTTCTCTCAGCAGGCTTGAACTTCTTTACCTTCTTCTAAAAACGAAGCTGATATGTATGTTAAGCTGGATCTTGTCATCCTGCTGCTGTCCCTTTTCATCGGGCTAATGCAGAATGACTACAGAATTGTAAAAGAAAAGACATGGCGTTTTTTCTGCACTGGGTTTTTTACTCAATATATCAGAAGGATGGATTAATTTGCATTTATACTGAATAACATTACTTAATTTACAGTAAAATAAAATAAATAAGATGGTGACTTATTCCCAGTTCTGTCCAAAATAGCAATGTCACCTAAGATACCGAACTAGACATGGAAAGGATCAGTCACTTTGAGCAGCATGTGAAGCCCAACAGCTACTTCATGTTTTCTTGTGAACCTGCACACGGAAAAGCCCTGCCATGGCCCAAAGTCTCAGCCTGCTGAGACATTGGGCCATGCCTATGAGACTCTGGAGATCAAAAGTTGAGGGATAGTGGTGAAGTTTATCAGACTGTACCAGTCTGAACCTCTGAAAAACTTGAATTACTCTGAATGCCATCTCAGAGGCAACAATTGCTCTCCTTGAATGATAGACTTGACAGTGTTGAGGGACATAACTAGCACCAGTCTAGACAATCTTCCTTCATATTGACAGTGCAACAGACAAAACCATAGGAAACTGGGTATGCTTGTGTCACTGTCTCTTTTATCAGTATGTCCTGAGTAAACAGCCACATTTGTTTGCTTTTGAAGCAAATCCTGTATCACCAAATCTCAAAACATGAGCTGACAGGGAGGTCATGTCTTGACAGTGAGGCTGACCATTGCAAATCTAGTGAGGTTCTGGATATGTCTTATGAGTGGGTAAAACCCTTGCAAGGTCACAGAGGTTCATGGTGTGTAATTGTGTCCAGGGCTGCATACTGAATGCAGCCTGCAGTATGTTATCTCCTTTAGTTTAGTTTTTGCCATTCTTGGTTCCTTGGGAGGAGCATTACTTACTTAGCATGTCGTAGACTTTATAATGCATATTAACTGCATTAATGCTTCTAAAGAGGTTCAGTATTGCTGAGCCCTGGGGGTGTCCAGCTAGGCAGGGCTGCGATCTTTAGAGAGCATCTCCACAGCATGGGGCAGCAGGACAATGTGGGGAGCTCACACTCACACGCACAGTGACCAGCACACACATGGATAAGGGGGAGAAGCAACCACACTGGCAGCAAGGAGCACACAGGGGGCTCTCTGTAGGTTCCAAGGCTCTGGTTTATTCCGCCACCTGAAGGATCCAGTGACAACAACCCCGAATAGGGGCAACCCAGCCCTTAAATACCGAAGAGGGCGGAGATTACAACAACCAATAGGGAGAGGGCTAGGGTGTGGTACAATGCTCAGGGATGGTGGGGGAACCAATGAGGAGGGGTTGGAGGAGGGACCGAGGAGAAGGGGCCAATGGGCCATTGAACGGGGGAGTACATTCTAGAGAAATTACGCATAAGAACAAAAGGGGCGGAAGGCAAATTGGCCTGCTGGAAGAATGGAATTAAAATAAATGTATATAAATAAATGTGTCTTGGGGAAGAACTTTGGATCACCCTAACTGTGGAGGATAACACAGCCCTAGGGGCTGTGTTACCAGTAGGGCCTTTCAGAATCCTGGTCAGCAGGCTTACTGACCTCCACAGTTCAGTGTTATTGCCTGTAGTAGCTTCAGGTTGGTCAGCATTGTTGGCAAGTTCCAGCAGTTAACTTAAAGCTATCAGGTTATAGAATATTAGATACACAAACTTAGTAACTGGAAAATATACATTTGAAGTTCTACTCCACCTAGCAGTTTTTGCAATGATAGCTACACTACAGAAAGATTATATATCTATTAATAAATGTCAGCTACATTGTTGAATTTCCTCCAGTAAACAGATGCAAACCAAGTGCATTTCTTGCTCCAGTGGTTCTCTTTGCCAGACCTGTCCTTAAGTGTAGAACATATCTGCTGATTTTTTTTTTCTAAAGATGGGTCCCAGTTACTAGCCCACACTGCTTTATGGTATTCAAAAAGGTCAGCTCTGTTGCCAAATATGATAAGGACCACTTTGTAAGCCTATTTGGTGGCAGTTCTTAGTGCAGCTTTATTACAGAGTAGTTACAGAGTAGTAGTACAATCCAGAGGGATTGATGGGGAGAGGAAGTAAGTTTTTATTGAAATAATTTGTAGTGGTAACAATATTCTGTTTGATTCTGTCAGATATTGTCAGGCTATTGAAGTGCAGCTATCAAACAAGCAGGAATCCCTGCTGTCTAACACGACAAGTGGAGAAGACAAAATTCATGCTAACTGAGTCTTTTACTCTATTTCAGTGTCGCCCATCCAAAGGCCGAAAAAGAGGTTATTGCTGGTGCGTGGATAAATACGGACAGCCACTTCCTGGGTATGATGGGAAGGGAAAAGGAGATGTTCTCTGCTATAACTTGGAAAGCAAATGAGGGCTGGGTGCCAGCTCTTCTGGCATCTGTGCAGGGCCACTGGATCTCACAGAGACCTTGGAGGGGCTGAGCAAACACTGTGGACTGCACTGTGAATGGAGTAACAAGCTCTGCCTCTCGCAGCAGAGGAGGAGTTGCAGCCTCTGCGGATGCTGCTGCAGCTGCACCCTGCCACTGACACACATTGAGCTACCCATGGGATGCATAGGGAGCTCTGAATTCCCATGAAAACCTGCACTATTGATACCCAGAGAGAGAGAAAAAGAAAAGGCACTTCAGAATGGAATCAGGGAGTCTCCACTGACTTTTTAAAGAATGCCCTGTGACCAGTTTGATCCCAAAAGATACTGGATTTTTTATTTTAAAGAATTTGTAGACATTAAGCTTGTAAAAGTATTGAAAAGAAAAACAAAAATCCCACAAGAATTTAAAGGTAAAGCTTTTTTTACAGGTCTTATGGGAAACTTGTCTTCACGGGTAAAAAGTTTTATAAAAAATCTTGAGGAACTTTTTAAAAAAATGTATTTCTAAAATAAAGACATAGCTATTTTTTTCTGTAAAATATATAATGAATATTCTGTTAGTCTGTATTTAATATAATTGTTTTTAATAAGCTTTATTTAAATGTAGTATGTGAATACCAAATATTACACAGTAATTATAGTGTATACGTCTGTATGCAAAGAGAAAGTAAGGCTATGGAATGATTTACAAATGTTTAAATCTGTATGCATACACACTAACCTGTTCTAGGTAAGAGAAATGAATTTTTGGAGCAAAGGAAGTGTTTCCAGAAGGGATTGAGTTTTGTTATTTGATGTAACTACAAATACCAAGATAATATTTTTTAAATTATTTTATTGATAATTCTAATGTACCCATCGCTGAATTATGCCACTGGAAAGGATAACAGTCGCACTGAAGCTCTTGGTAAAACTCTCTTCTCTCTGTTCTTTGCTTCAGTTTGTGCAACGGGGCTTACATTTCCTCCATTTACTGCTCACACTAATACATAATATTCATGAACAAAAAATTGACATTATAGTACTACCATTTGTATTTACTTATTTATTTTGAAAACGTGTATCTCTTCTGTGTTGTCTTGGTAATTCAACCAAAGCACTTACTCTATATGAGGAACTCTGTTGAAAAAAGTATTGACAAGATGGGGGCATTGTGGACCTCTTGTGCTGAGACCAATGGGTTTCATTTATGCTACACACAATCGTTGCTTGCTTTGACTATGGTAGAAATTATTTGCCTGCATCTAAGCATAGAAAAAGAACCATTTGGTTTAAATAGTTAAACTCACTGTCTGCCATGGTGTTATATGTCTTTTTAATAGGAAAAGAAATGGTTTGGTTTTGTTGTGGTATGTCATGCTTTTGCATAAGGGAGGCTTTGGCAACTTTTTTTTTTTTTTGAGACTGATTTTTTTAATGTACTTTGAAAAATTTTATATGACAGTGAAATGTGGATAAGGAAAGGTGGCCTGTGAAATGTATCATCTCTCTGGAAAACAATGCCATATTTTGTATATGTATTTATTTATATATTTTATATAAATATTTTATATATTTATATAAATATATATATTCTTATGTGTCACTTTAAATGTCTGGTGTCACCACAGAAAAAAGAAGCCATCAACACTGAAATTTCTTGTTGGATAGGGAACTCCATGAAGACAAAAGGACAGTGGAATTTCAGCCACTGGGACTAGGGGTTTTCTTGATGGAGAAGAGGCTGTGGTGCTGAGGAGCCTATTCCTATCCAACTGCATGAATTACAGCCATCCTTGTTCCTGCCAGCAATCCAACAATGGCAATGGATCTAGAAACTCTGACATGGAAGTATTTGGATGTGCAGCTTGCCAAGATCAAGGCAGCCCATCACCATAAATCAGATGTTTAAAGCCTTACCTGAAATGTATTAGCTGAACAGCACTATGTGTTTACATCTTTACAATTTCGGTCTAATGAAATGAGTTCATATAATCGTTAAAACTTCATTTTTATAATCTCATGGGAAGAAAAAATTGTATGTGATGTGATACTTACTCCAGGCTAATACAGATTTCCTGACACATGGTTACAGAAAGCTTTGTGAGGTGAAAATTTATTGCAATATTTTTATTGCTAAAGCAAGTCTAATGCCTGCAAAGATTTGTTGGCAAAATAATAAATGCTGGGCTTTTATATTTTTATATTGTTATTTGGGCACGTAATCATAGATAAGAAAATAAGGGTTGGATTCATTGAAGTGAGTTATTTTTTTGCCGTTTTGTTTTTTGTTCTTGTTTTTGTTTTATAACCATCTGGTGAACTTTCTGAAAACAAAAATCAGTTTCTTGTCAAAAATGCTAGATAGCTGCTTTGCAAGGCCCATTTGTCAACTATGTAAGATGTTTAAACAGCCTGTGGCAGGTTTTATGTTTTGAGTATTTCAGGTATTCAAGTATTTAAATTTTTTTATGTTTTTTCCTACTATTAAAAACAAATATCTATTGAAGAAGCTGGCTAGTAGAGGTCCTTAAGTCATGTTTTTTTATGAGAAAACCCCAAACAAACTACGTCTCACAGAGCTAAACCTCATTTAAGCATGCAATCTGTCACGTGAGTATTTAAGAAATGGCATTCAGCTCCTTTATTAGTACTAATGGTTTTTAGTTCAGAGACAGACAAAACATTCAGCCGTAAGGGGGAAAAATAAAGATACGTGTGCAAGTCTTTTTTGTCATTTTGCCTCCAACAGATTTCTTTAAAACAGAAATTTTGTTTTAAAATAGCCCCCAAAAATAAAGTCTCACCTGTAATTTAAAGCTTTGTCCTTTTCAGAATTTGCCTTTTAAATTATTTAAATTTTTTACAAGCACCGTTGCTTGCACTGTTATTGGATACTTGCTATTGTCAATCTTATGTCCCTGTCAGTTGACATTGGTATGAAATGCAAAATAACATTATTATCCCTCTCCAAAAATATAATAACTTTTTCAAAATGAAAGAATCAGTGGTGGCTTTTTCCTTTTTTTATTTTTTAAACATTCCTATATCTGTGAAGAAAAAGGGCCAATTCAACAGACAAAAGTACTTGTCATTCAAAGACTTTTTCTCATGGCTAAGGGACCTAGGCTGCAATTCAAACAAATATAGGTATCTACACCCAAGCACCAGAATGTGGGCAGCACAAAGTAAAGGTATGGGTAAATATCAGTTCAGAGGAAGATGAGTTATCTCCAGTACAGGTTAGAAATTATTCTTGCTAAGAGCTGCAGTGAGTGAAGAACTTTGGGTTTGATGATAGAAATGAAACCAATGCCTTAGAAAAATCCCTAATGTCTTAACACCGTCACTGTCTTCAGCTTCAGTATTTTATTCAGCTCTTTTCTAATTTTTAATAAGCTCTTTCAAGAAACTAAAGTGATCTGAGTTAATATTAAGAAACCTCAGAAAAAAACTATAACATTATTTACACCTCAAATACTTGCATGGCATAAAAGATCAAAGTATGTATTGCAAAACTTGCTGATTTCTTCTTGAGTACAGTATTTTGTCTCTAGTTAGTACTTGGGGACCATATGTAGCCCACATGTATGTTTTAAGTATTTATTTTAACAAGTGTGATAAATAGCTGCACAAATCCCTATAGCTGACCAAAATGCAAGTTAAAGCTACCTGCAGGCAGCTCTATTATCTTACAAACTCTGAGAAAGTTCCATTTTTTAATAGATCTGCTGTGTTACAGTTTTTAGAGCCCAAAATATTCTTTTCCACCTTTTTGACTTGCCTGCCTTTCAGGGCATAGTGTTAGCTATTTGTGCGTAAGGAAAGGAGGCTTCATTGAAAACCAAAACCATGGAATTAATTAATTTTTAGTACAGTCTGAACTTTTTATTACTAAATTCCATTGAAAACCTACATAGCAGTTGAACTGAGACATAAATTTAAGTAGTGATTTTCTGAACTGTTTGGGAAATCATCTTTGTGTATCTCTAGTCACTCTAAAACTGTGTAAGCAAGGAAGGCTCCCCAGAGATTTCACATATTAGCAATAGGAATTTTATTTAAAGTATGAAAAGTACTGAGCAATTTTCCTGGATGCCAAAGAATATTAGTATACAAAATGAAATGCTTATAAAGGTAGCTGTTTTCTCTGTGGTCCTGCTGTGCATTTAGAAATCCCTAAATTCTATTAATTTCTACCAGAAGAACATGCATGCTTCCTCATTAGAAAGGACTCCATTTTCTTTCCCAACTCCCACTTTTTTTTTTTTTTTCTGAGAGATCCAAAAATAAGATCCAAAAAGGATATCAGAGTATTTTAAGGACAAGATTTCTTTGATCAGTATCTGAAATGGCTTCATCTCTAAGCATGCAAAATAAGTTCAAGGCCTTTGGAAGTCTTTTGGTATGTCCAGTGGACCTGGATATCTTCTTACCAGAACATATTTAGCCATTTGGTATTGGAGTCTCCATCCTTGGAGATACTGGATGCCATCTGGACACAGTCCCAGGCAACCATTTCCTGTGGCCCTGCTTGAGCAGGAGAGGTAGACCAGGTCACTTTTAGAGATCCCTTCCAACCTCAACCAACCTTTGAGCCTATGGGCCTATGAGCCTATCAGCAGCCGTTTGGTTTCCCAAGTTCCAGCATGAGACATTGTCTAAATTATGCAGTGCATTGACCGAGAAGATGTTACAACATTTTTTGCCCAAAAGAAAATTTTCTGGCAAAATGATGAGTAGTATGAATTTGATGTTCACCAAAAGAAGCTTTAGTTTCAAAATTATTTTAAAAATAAAAAGCATTTTATTTACTTTTTCCAGTTCAGATTTTGCAGAGGTAGAAGCATATATATCAGCTTTAAAGAAAGCCTTATTGAAAAAACTTTACTTTTGCATTTAACCTGCACATATGTTAAAAAATGCAAATGACTTCAAGGCAGAATGTTGCTGCTGGAAAATAAAATGGAGACCACATATTAGCAAAAGCAAAGGCTAATACTGCAAATCTCATTTTATCCTTACGAATTCATGTCCTGATGCTGTAGGTATCCTGGCTTTCCACTTCTGCTGACCTATCCAAATTCCTTAAGAGCCTTTCTGTGTCAAGGTTAGTTTCACTGCTCTGCTCTCTCCATCAGTGGGGATGGAAAGAAAGATAGCAAAATTATCTCTACAGAAGGAAGCTGAGGTTTGGTCTCTAGCTCTAAAGAAAATGTCATGCTTCCTATAGCCCTTTGTGGTAATTCCTTCCAAAGGCAGAGTAGTGGAGGGACTTGCTTACAAAGACCCAGGTTGAGAGCGCGTTTCCCTCACTCCTTTCAACTGGAGAGCAGAGGCTATTTTTGCCTGCTTATGCCATATCGAGAATATTCAAGGTGAAACTTGTTTCCTATGTCTACTATGTATCAAATAACTTGCGCTAGTAAAAAAGACCTAACTGAGCTTGGAAAGTTGATTATTGTTTTATCACAGGTGTGCTGCAGGCAACTTTCAGCCCTCAGATCCTGCCATACGTTTCTACAGCTGCTATTACTAAGCTACCAGTAATATGTTGCTGACCTTTTTGTTCCCTTGCTTGGGCTCAATGTCAAGGGCTCAGTTGCCAAAGCAGCAATAAACAGAAACTGCAGGCAAAGAAACAATATAAAAGAAGATGATTGTTACAGCCACCATTTGCTCTAGGCCTCCACAGACATCCCACACTAAGATGCTTTTGCGAAGAACCTCAGCATCTCCTCATCAGCCTGATGAACTACAAAGCACTGTCAGTGAGAGAAGGAAAAAGTCACCTGTCACTATTTGCATAATTGTGCAATTAAAAACCTCAGTGTAGGCACAAATAGGCTGCTCTTTGTTACCAGTGTCTCAGCTGGAGAGGAATGAGAGCAAGAGAGAGACTGGCTATGCTGTGTTCAACATAACAGAACTGCAGCACAAAGGCTTTGCAGAAGAGCTGTGTCTGTTGGTCAGGCACTGTCCCTTATGGGAAATGTGACTGGTAAGGAAGCAGTAAAGACTAATGCAAGTACACAGTCCTGCCTTCCCTTGCATTGTCCTTGTCTCTGCTAGGCTGCCTGTGCTGCCACTCAGACTTGACAATCCAAGGAGTCTGAAAAGACAAGCAGAAACCTTTTCAAAATAAATCAGCCATGATCTGGAATGGACTAAGTTTAAATTTATTCATTTAACTTTACTGCAACATCCACGAACACCCTTGCTCCCACATCTCTCTTAAGGGATGCTGCCCCTCTCCCTGCATCCTCACAGTAACTTCCTTGCAGATGAACCTTACACTCTGTTGGAGGTTGTAAGTCAAGGGAGGAGCAAGGGAGGGAGAATGAATCCTTTGTTTGTTGGCTATTTTCTTTACTCAGAGAGCAAGTGCAAGTATGTCTGGGATTGTGCTCCACTGCTGTTTTTTTGGTATTTGCTGGTAATACAGAATGAAGTGGCTGTATTCCCAACAGATCCTCTCCTTCTTTGTCCCCTCCCACCTTTAACCTAAAAGTTACTAGGTAATATGGGGTGGTATGTCAGTAAGAGACACCCACTTGCACCAACTCTACTACTGTTACTCAATATATACCACCTACCCAAAACTCAAAGAGTCAAATAAACACAATTAGGTTTTTGTTAAGATGCTGATACCCACCTTTCCTGTACAGTGTGGATACCTGCCCAATTCTCGATGCAATGTACAGCAAAAATTTGTCCATAAATGTGAAATGTGTCAGCAAACAGAAAACATGAGATCTGTCTTCAGTGCAGCCTGGGGAGACTGTTTAGGTTAGTGGTTTATCAGTGGAGTGAAAGCCAAGGAAAAGTAGACCAACTTCAAAAGAGTTGTCTAAAGATAAATGTAGGACTTGACCACTCAATTTGCAGCATACTCAGAGAGTCTACCTTGGAGTGAATAATTTGGATCTTTTTCTTTTTAAAGGCATCTTTTCTTTATTATTTTATTTCTAGTGTATTATTGTTATTTATTATTATTATTATTATTATTATTATTGTTATTATTATTGTTATTATTATGATGAGTTTAGCAGGGGTTAGATATTGGTGTTATTCTGCAATAGCAAAGCAAAAATAACATAATTCTGAAAAGGTAGTGCTGCTAGACTGCTGGTAAAGCACAAACATCTTTACTTTCGACTTTGCAGAAAAAAAACCCCTGCCCTGTTTTAGCATTTGTTAGGATTCCCTTGTAATATCTAGTACTATGGGAGCTGAGTGATTTCCAGAAATGCAGTAAATCCTGTGACAAATCTCTGCCATTTGCCATTCTTTTTCATCACACTTTTCTTCTCCCTGAGGAAAGAAACCTCTATAATGATGCTTTTTCTTTTCAACTTTAATTTTTTTTTCCATGTTTAAGACTCACATTAGCAAGTGCAAGATCAGAGGAATGTGTTTGTTTGTAAAGCAAAAGGCTAAATTTTCATATGCTTAATATCTAATTGCATTTTGAACTGGAAACTGCAGGAAGTTGTTCCCTGACTAAATTTTGCTTTTCCAAAGCATATGTTCTTATAGTAGAGAAGTGACAGAGATGCTGATGTGTTTTCAGATAGGGTTGGCTGCCCTTTACCATTATTTTCTTTCTCTCCTCCTTTCTGCCAGCTCTAGCTAACACAAATGTGTCTGCTATACACCAAAGCAATGAGCAGAACTGACTCAGTATTAGCAGAGCCCAATACCAGGTGATTTTTGGTTGTCTTTGGACAGCTTTAGGGGAAACGGTGGTAGAAAATGAAGTGCAGAGGGCAGTGACCTCATTTCTGTGCTATGAGCATTTTGCAGCTGGCAATAGGCCATGGGCAGGAGGAGGCATGGCTGGGAAAAAGCCCTGCTGCAACAAACCTAACAGGGTTTTTGGCAGGAGGAAGCGCAAATTGGGTAGGCAGGCTTTTCTAATGACATGAACCAAACATCACAGGTGCTCACCTAAGGTCTTCCCACCAACTAACTTCTTTTTAGGTAGAGTAGGAGGAATGTAAGTGAAAATGAAGGGAGGGAGCTGAAAACACAAGGATCAGTACATCCCCTTTACACATCCAGCTACACACCAGGCAACTTGACCTGCTGAGTGTCCTGTGGCACCTTCCTTGTTTGCCCACTCATTTCCACCAGTCTTGGCTTGCCAGCACAGGGGGAACCATTACAGCAGGCACACACTGAAACCATGAGTTAGCCGACACATACCAAAATTAAAAAAAAGAAAAAAAATTAAAAAGTAAAACCTAAGTGCTCCACAAACAGAAAAAATAAAGAAAAACTGAAGATCTTTGATTTTTCACCCTGGTGTTTGAGGCTGATCATAAAAGTTAGGACAAAGTAAGGTGTGTGTCATCCATAGTGTAAATGTAGTCCTAGCTCCCAGCAGCATTTTTATAGGGGATGCAAAATTTGCCTGCTTTGCTTCCTTGAATTAGCCCTAATCCCAGTATATGGAAAAGTCAGGTCCTAGTCAGACAGCTCATCCCATAGCAGCTGAGCAGATGTCTGACCTGGTGAGTCCTGGCAAGGTGTCATAGGAGGCCAGATTGTAGATAAGGAGGCACTCCTGCCCTGCTACTTTCAGTGGGAAGTAAGGAGCTAAACACTTCTAAGAAACTGGCCTGTCATTCCTGAATGTTGTGCTAAGTAACTTCTGCTTCTGGTACTTACAATTAGAGGAAAGAGTATCTCCTAAACCCTTGTCCCTACTGAAAACTCCAATTTCTTAAAGCTATGATGGAACTTTCCACCCTGCAAAACATTTGAAGTAGCTGTCTACTGGATTGTTATTCTGCAAATAGATTATTATTACATAAACTACAAATGTTTCCCCCATACATATATAATTATCCCAACAAAAAGAATCAATTTCTGGCCTTTAGAGATAAATCTTTACACAAAGCCTATGGGATGAAAACAGTCAGAGTACTCTTAAGAGTGTGCGGCATCTCTAAGACTCTTATTTCCCCTCCTTTCTTCACCGTTTTCCCTTGGCAGTGCCATGACAATTGCTCAATACTGAGTAGACTCCCTGAAAAGGACTCCAAAATTCTGGCCAAATTTGCTGCTTCTTCATTATTTTGATACAGTGACTGCCAAGCATTTGGACATAGAGGATGTAGTGCTGTAACACAGTTTTAGCCAGGTCTCACAGTAGCTCATTACAGGCATGTTAGACATTAGTTACTTCAATATCAATACCATTGTCTGTTTTTTCACAGTGCTTTCCTTGGGAAGATCTCAAAAGACTTCACAAAGGAGGTCAGTAGTACATACATACTTTTAAATCTAGAGCAGTTTAATAAACACCCATTGAATTGGCAGATATCGGCAAGCAGATACAGCCAACACAGTGAGAGCAACATATGAAGCCACAGAAACGTGACAGGGAGACCAGAGATCTCCATGCTTTGGCTTTGCAGTTTCTACAAGCTGCTTCCCTCTTCCATGTAAAACTCAAAGCTTGTGTCAACAAATGGCAGGAGGATTTTAGGCTTTCACTTCTGCCAGACTCTTAGAATATGTTATCACTCTCCTTCCCAGCTGTTTCCAGTAAGGAAGGGTTGATGCAGACTGTTTTCACCTGTGGGACTTGCTTACTCCCACACCAGTTTCTCCATGGAAAAAATTATCTTGAAGCCAGAATGGCAGTCACTTGCATTCTCTTTTTCTCTGCAATCACTAAGTCAAAGGAACATGTAGGGGAGGGAAATGGACCATATCCCAAGCCAAGAGTACCCTCTTCTCTACTTTCAGAAAAGTGTGTAAGGCTGGGTTTTTCCCAGCCTCCTTCTTATAACCTCTGACTTTCTGTGCAGGAAATGGCTCGTTCTAGTCTTGATGTTATCTTTTAAATGTACTAATACTGCTGCTTTGGGCTTTTGAGTGGAGAAAGGCATCCAGCTTTCCTATCCAGAAATCTTTTAATAACTTCCCCTGGAGGCAGCTGTTTTGCTCAAGGCAGAGTCTTGCATGGCACAGCTGGGAATGGAAAGGACAGCCCTAGGGGAACAGAGCAGGGAGACCAAAAGAAGGTAACTCATTGAAGGTAAAAGGAGTGTGGCATTCAGGAGGCAGATTTGCAAGACTTTTGCATGTTTACCAGCCACGGTCAGAGTGTTGAAAGTAAACAAGCAGAAAACAACAGACAAGAGCAGAACAGAAGAATTTTAATAGCTCATTTTAAATAATATTGTCAACATTGTGAATGACTTACACCTGTCAAAGGTGGTGCAGAATATCATATTATGTTTTGCCATTTATCCAGTGTATATGTTTAAAAAATAGATAAAAATACTGTCCCTTCAGGAGCTTCAGTATATAATCTTAAAAAAGATACATCTTGGCATTGAAACAGAGGTGCAAAAGTAGCATAATATGTTCACAAAACGGGTTTTAAATAAGTTTCTAAGCATATTTTCTACTTATATCTATTTTTAAAATTCAGTTTTACATCTATAAATAGGTAGTACAAAAATGCAAGTTTACAAGCTATTTTTCCCAATACCCATGCCATTTGAAGTCTTAAGTAGCAACATTCTTCCAACATGATGCATATATTTAAGCATAATAATATTAAGTATTTAAATATAAAGTTATGAAGTGTTTGAGAATATAAATTAGTAACAACACATAGAGAAAAAATACATGCAGTGTGAAATAAATAATTCATCAGCTTTACATATGAGGGTATATATAATATTATACAATGAAATATACAAGTTATATTGCAGTTGTATACATTTGTCACTTAAACATGTAGGCAATCTCAGTGCAGTAAAAATGTTACTTTATGGGGTTACTCATACACTCAAAATCAGGTGCACAAGATTATCTCAGTGAAATGGTTCCTGACTGGAATGCTTCCTGACTAGAACAGGTCCCACAGAAAACTCAGTGTGAAAAACCTTGGTGTTAAGTTTTACTCTTGTGAGCTGAGATACTGTTGGCATTCTGGGTCTCCTTTAATTTCTGGAGATCCAGGAATTCTTCTACCATTTTTTGGATAGACACACCAGCATTCAGCAGATTCTCCATCCAGTAAACTTTCACACTAGGATATTATTGCAAAAAAAAAAAAAAAAATCACAATAAGCAACTGTAAGATTACCTCTGAGTTACTGCAAATAGAGGTGTTGGACAGAATTAGGATCAGAAGGTGGGGACTTGCCATGCACAGACTTGTTTTGAATGCAGTAGTCTGCAGAGCCTCTAAACAACATGCTTGGTTAGGGAACCAAGACCTAAGTTCAGCTATCACAAGAGCAACTTCAGATTTAAAGCTGCCCAGTCCTTGGTAAACAGCAATATCTTCCAGTGCAATGTGAGAAATGGAAAGATGGCAGAATATAAAATCTGGTAGGGTGAAAGCAGTGACTGAACTTTCTGTCTCTTCAAGCAAGGAGACAAATAAGATGGTCTGTTTTGGATTTTTTTCTTGGGGAGGGGCTTAAACAGATTACTGTTGTGCTTGATTAGATCCCAGGTAACAGTGTTTGTGAGTCATTGCGTGATGCCATGCCCAAAACCAAGGAGTCTTGGTGACACAGATTTATGCAGACCTACTAAATTTGTGTGCATGACCTGTGGTTACAGGGTGTGGCTTAAGGTTCAGAACTTTAGCTAGTTTTGCAGATTACTCTCACTGTAATTTGCAATAGGTTTTTTTTGAGGATATAATGGAAATGAGCGAATAACCTAATGCACAGGAGCCACAAATCAGTATTTTTGTTAGGCATTCAGAAGGTTAATTTTTACTCCAAAGAGTTTTTTTTTTTCACTGCCTATGTACGTTTTCCACTGCCTGTGAGTTGAGAGCCCACTTTTTACATAGTGATTATTATATATTCAATGGGGTTTGGCAGGTAGTATGGCAGGTAATATGAATTAATTTCAGCTGAATGTATAGCTAACAAATCAAGTACATGGGAGCAGACAGTTAAAATATTTCGGAAAAGGGTCTGTGTGCACCTGTTCTGTGAAGGGAGAAGACTCCTGCCTCTGTTGCTGGCCAGCATGCAGCTCACCTTGAAGACCATCTGCTCTCCCTACAAATATCCCTGTTTTCACAACCTGCTGCAAACTTGTGAGTTTGGGAGCAGAAGGCTGTGAAAGGGTTGGCTGTATCAGGTTGTCATAGCACACTCTACTGTGAGCAGAGAGGGGGGTAAAGGCACGCACCTGTTTGCTGTGGTAAAATCCATCCTTGTTGCAGTTGGGCAAGTAAAATTTATAAATCTCCCCTTTGCTTCTCTGCTGAGCCTTCACCAATTTATGCAGGGCTCTGTAGAGCTCTTTCTGACAAGGACCCTGCAAAATACCGTCTAGAGATAGTGAATACAAAAATCACAAGGAAATCAGCTACACAAAAGGTGAACAGAATAAAGACAGAAAAAAAGCGGCAAATACGTTGGCATAAAATCTACATCAGACTGTTTTGCATGTAGTTTCCTTCTTTCAGTAGGGGCACAGCCAGGAAACTCTGGTGTTGCATTCAGACCTTTGGTTTTATTCTTTGAGCTATTTTCTGTTTTCATAAACATGGGGATTTTATTCCTTAAATTGCCACTCAAGAAAATTTAACCTGTACTAAGTAAACACATTACTGCTTCGAGGATACAATCTCTCCTATTATGGGATGGTGGATGTCAGAAGACCGGTATGTGAGTTTGGTCACGTTTACTGGGTTGGCATGGACATGTGTTGGTATACGGAGAATATGTGCTAGACATATATAGATGGTGCAGGAACAAACATCTGAATGTTTGCTATCTTTTGTACAGGACAGAACTGTTGCCGAAGCAACATGAGCCCTTCTGTAGCTCTGGGATCAAACCCCAAAGTTCTTGGAACCAGCGATGAAGAACTGTTTTCACAATTTACTGGCTCTCTTTTTCAAAGTCACAATTTCTGTACATCAATAGTAGCTAACACATTTGAATCAGTGCAAGAAAGGAAAAGTGACCAAAAATATTTTTACTTTTGAGTGAAAACAAACATAACCTCTGCTTTTGCAAGACCTCCCCATGTTAGCCGCTCATATAAACTGTCGTATTCTAGTCTGTGGGCTTATCTGTGGCTTTGGGAAGCAAACTCTGGCAGAAGCCATAAAAATCAGAACTGCAGCTAACAGCACATGCATAACAGTGCAAACTAAATCAGTGATTAAGTCCTGTTTTGGATACGGAATGAAGCTTCCTAAGGTAAGGTGGTGGTTAATATATTTAAAATTTTTCCTTTCCATTTTGTCAGTGACCATTATGAACCCAGGCTTCTGTGCTGCCTGACTAGCCCACCATGATGCAGGGTGCTGCTGCCTGGGACTAGTCTAACCGTGGTTCTCTGGTGCCCTCAAGTGGAACACAAATTTGCTTGCAAAACCCCACTGGCATTTTCCAGTGTCTAAGGACACTTTAATTGTTGAGCTTTTTCTCTTTCTGTATGAATGTACTTAATAGTGTTTTCCTGTAAACAGAGAAAATAAAATTTTATTTTGCATTGTCATTTTATCAACAGCTACATGAAAGGACTCCGTTTTATTTCACTGTGTATTGGACCAGTGAAAAATGTCTTTTCTTAACTGAAACAAAAAAGGAATCCAAGAATTTAATATGGATTCCTGTAAATTATGGGGCCAGGTTATAATCTGATCATAAATGTGGTGTAACATTCAGCCTCTGCATGAAGTCTGTGTAGGACATACCTGATGCACACCTGTTATTATCACTCCAGACATTTTGCCTGTTCCTCCCTCTGATGAGAACATTCCAAAAGTTGGTTTGCCAGCTACCCCAAATACTGACACCTCAATGTTGCTGCTAGAATTTTTTGTGAGGATATACTGAAATGAAAGGTCTCTGAAAGGTTTACATAGAAAACCCACCTGCTCTTTCCATTTCTTGAGTTCAGATATTCTCTTCGCTTTCATGTTTTCATATGCAGTGATGGAATTCCAGGGGATGGATTTATCCTGGCCTATGGGAAACATCAACAGCTGATCCTGTGTTATTTCAGTGCTTTCCAAAGGCATCTCATCAGGTTCTACAGAATCTGGAAATGAATTATATTATGGTAAACAGCTTCAGTGAAATTTTGCATTTATTTCTCAAAGTTAAAAAGGTGAAGAAAAAGATCAACCAAAAGGAAAAAGAAAGTAATATCTAAGACAGACCCATTACAGTAGATCTTGTAGGACTAAATTACATATGCAGCATGGCACATTATACTTTGGTCATAAATTCATAGAATGGCTCAGGAGCTATTCTCTGACAAGTTGGTTATTTTATGATCCTTCAAAATTACCTCAGTTCCAAAGTTGAAGCTGCAGCCAGTCTGTGAGAAGCCAAAAAAAAAAAAAAAAAAAAAAAAAGCCTTCTTGACTATGGTGGGTTGTAGAAACTTGGCTAAATGAGAAAAGTCAAACTTGTAAGGAATTTAGATTTTTATCAGCAGGATGTGTTTCTGGTTATTCATGAGAGGAACTGGTCCAGACCTTACCCCATGGTATCCTGTACTTTGTTCTTGCCTCACAAATAAGAAGGGGTAGCAATTCACAGGAGCCAGAAGTAGCTTATGCTGTCCTGCACTAGACCAATTAGCAAAGGACTGGTAGAAAATATATGAATCTGCCTGATCATGGCCTTCATGCCAGTGCCTAAATCAGCATGTGGGAACTCCTCCACTGAAAGCAACAGAAGCTCTTTGCAATTACAGGCTATTCATCATAGAATAATTTTTTTTTTGTGTCTAACTTATTTTCTAGATCAAGGCTGTAAGCAGGCAATGGTCTAAAAAACATCCTTTGACAATGTTCAAGAAAAAATGAAGGCGAGGAATTGAGGTGGGAAAGGAAGGAACAAAGAAAGGAAAGAAGGAACCAAGCAAGCAAACTCTGGAAATAATCGAAACAAATCAGATAGCAGGTAGCTTAAGTATTCAGTTTAGTCACTGTTCTCTGCCTTCCTCACCTCCTCAAGTTCGGGAGAAATTCCACTTGCTTCTACTAATTGCTATTGTTATTTTGAGTAAATGATGATATTTTTGTAATGCTGTTGTGTTACTTTAATCACCACTTCATGGACATACCAGTAGTGACAATGAAAATAATAATAATGAAAATAATAATAATAATACTCATCATCATCATCATCACCGTCATCATCGTCAATTGAAAAATAACGAAATAACACTCAAGAAATTCCTGCCCATCATATGCCTTTTTGCCTCAAGATAATTTGGCTAGCACTCCACTGTTCCAGGCACATTTTATTCCTGAAATGAAGCCACACACAAAGCCTGCTTAATCTTTTGATTCTCTATCATGACTTTTAGAGATGAATGTATAAAGCCTATAAAACATTTGTCCTCCTTCAGCTACTGTTTACTATTAAAGAAAAACTGTCTGCAGCCTCCCAGACACTTTATTGTAGTTGTTCTGCATTGTGCCATCACTATGCTTTAGGGGTTTCCATGCTCTCAGACTGTAGCATAGCAGCTTGCTGCAAACGTCTTAGGCCCGGCACCAGGATGCACCTCACCTCGAACAGGTCAGAGCACGTTTCCCTGGAAAGTGCATTCCAGCCTCCTTGTTTTTCAGACGCCTGCCTAACTTGGCTCATTATTCCGAGCTTCTGGCCCCCAGAGCCCGCAGCGATGTTTCCAGCTGCGGCGTGTCGCGCCTGCCAATGCCCCCGGCTGCTCTTGGCGGGGACTGCGCCGCAGCGCTCGGTGCGCAGCTCCCGACCCGGCC
>JAHLSL010000218.1:442685-463836 GCA_025920805.1 Petroica traversi | reverse complement strand
CGGAAGCCAGCCGCGGCACAGCGCGCACCGCGGGCCACTCATGCCGCTGAGCAGGGGCCGGGGAGGGCAGCTCGGCGGCCTAGAGAGCAGGAGACACTTCTCATACATTCGGCTTGCCCGGGCTATTTATACAGTGCTTTGCCTGGGTATTAATGGTTAACCCCGAGTTAACTATTATCTTAACAGGAGGGCCGGAGAAGCATCGTTTCACTGGCAGTTCAAGTCCCTGGCCACTCTTCCCCTCCCCTTTCACTTTCCCCCTTTATCTATTTTCTTTCTTCCAGACATGCAGGAATGCTTTTATTACCTCACTCCCACCTCTTTGCCCCAAAACAGTTAGCAAGGAAAAATGTGATGGAGGCTGGAGACAAAATTGGCAGAAAGGAATGGATGAGCAGGGGGTATCCCCTCCCCTTTCGCCTGCCACAAATGTCTCCTGTTCTTGACATTTCATAAAAATGTAAATGTTCAAAAAACAAGGAGGAGGGCAGGAGGAAGAGGGAAAATCCATTGAAACTGAAGCAACTGAATTCATATTTCCACAGCAACAAATGTAACAAACCCTGTTTAATTTTTGTCATGTGGCTACAGGTTATGAGTACACTGACATACCGAAGAGGAGGCCTCAAGGGTAATAAAGCCATCAGGATCTTGTAACTGCACACATGCACGTATGAACCCTTGCATTAACCTCTGGGAGTGGCTGCACAACTGAAGCAGGATCTCCTCTGCCTAGGCTCAGTTTTGCTACTGCTCCTGGGGTGAGAGGAGGATCAGTCCTCAAAACATGCACTTGTGGGAAACGAGTACTTGTCAAACAGTAAAAAAATAAATGAGATACCTGCTTTTCAATCTGTCCTTTTAACCCTCTCCATCTCCTCATGTATCACCTAGTGGAGGTGTCGGTGGGAAATCTTTCCTTTTCTCCTCTGCCTACAACAGTTGACACTCCAGTAGGAGAAAAAGTACTCAAACTTCACTGTGCTGAACAGATTATTTTATCCTGGTATTCACAGTATGTACTGAGTTTGAAAAAGCACATTCCACTGCAAAGTCATCTAATGCAGCATGATTTTTCATTTAGTTGGTTTTTTGGGGTTTTTTTTAACATTTGTTTATCTTCTTATGTAAATACATATTTTATGTGAAAGAAAGTGAAGCAGAACTGCAGAGCATGTTTAATGACGTTGTTCACTCTGCTCTCCAATATTGATGCCAAAGGTTTTATTTATAGTGTAGTGATTTTTTACTCCTCTATATTCATAAGTCAGTTCTCAAAAGCATTCTCATTGATTACATGGATTGACACATTTTGACTTAACTCCCTTCATTTTTTTCTAATTCAGATAGTTTCAGGATCTCTGTCTAGATACATCAAAGTTAAAACTCATTAATATTTTTAAGTACTTCAAAGAAATCTAATTTTACAGATTTTAAAACAATTCTGTGGACTTTGCATGTCTGACTGGGAGTAAATTTTGGCTTAAAATTTAGGGCACAAAAATTTCTGCAGAACACTGCAATTAGACTATTCAAGCTCTTTCCCCTCTTTCATTTCTACTTTTTCTTGTACATCTGACTTAGAAAACTGCAACTCTCTTACCATTCAAATGAAGTGAAAAATATACAGAAATATGGCTATTTCCTCCCTCAAAGAGGAAAAGGAAACAATGCAAAACAGACTCTCATTCATGAAGAAACATGAAAAAAATACGAATGTTAAGTAGGCTAAGTTGTAAAATGACAAAGACCCAAAGAAAACATATGCATTTGTACATGTGTATGCATATATTCATCCACTTATCTATTTATAGTCTTTGCTGTTTAGACAGCTTTTTATGAACAGAATTGAGGACCATTGACCAACTGCCTAACATAAGCTACTTGCCTCTGAAATTACTGTATTCAAGCCTGCCACAGTCCTGCCTGCAGTTTTTCTGTCTAAAAAAACTGTGGCAAACTGAGAGTAAATAGCTTTTAATGATATATATGAAATTATTTTTAGAAAAGATTTTTTTAACTCATCACCA
The DNA here is from genome assembly GCA_025920805.1 of Petroica traversi. NCBI lineage: Eukaryota > Metazoa > Chordata > Aves > Passeriformes > Petroicidae > Petroica > Petroica traversi. The sequence goes on along the minus strand of JAHLSL010000218.1, from coordinate 461,806 downwards.
TCATTATTAAGTAACCAGATAAAGACAGTTAATGCAAGAACAGCATGCTTGTCAGATGTACAGGCCTACATAACAAAACTCTCATTAGTTTCAAGAAAACCTCATTCTTCCCATGCACCATCATGTTTTCAGGTCTTTGGCAAGTTCTTCCTTGTTGTCAGGCATCTGGCAGTATCCAAACTGCTCAGGCAATTCCTAACAACTTGCAACCTTTTACAAGTCAGATCTTTTCAGTGTACCCAGTAAGATAAACAAAAGTTAAACAACACTCCTCTCCATGGATTATAAAACATTTTGAAAGTGGTTTTGGTTTGTTTCCTTTATGGTTCCAGGTCAATTTGAAATTGTGGCCCAGCCCTTTTTACATTTTTTATCTTTTGTGAAATCAAATTGAGGAAACCTAAAAGTCTGCTAAAGCAGACTTTATGAGATGTTCTTCTGTACAAAAGGTAGACCCATAAAAATCAGTCACTTCATATTTCATTTATGTAAATGTAATGAACATATGTTAGAACAGGTTATGATAACTTACAACAGTATCAATCAACCAGGCAATGCTTTCGTATAGGGCATGGGACATCAATGAAGTGAAAGTAGTGTATATGTTTATGTAGGTTCTATTTGATGCAATACTACAACTCATCTACCAATCTCCATCTCTGACCCTGATATTGCTTTAAAGAACACAAACAGATAAGAGACAAGAGGTTAAAAACATTAATGATGTAAAGTTGTGTTTACTAAAGAGTTTTGATGGTAATTTTTAGGTGTTCGAACTGTGGACTCCTAACTTGAACCGCTTGTCAAAAGACAACACATGGATCCTGGGCAAGAGTTATTTTTTCTGCAAGATTTTCTCATTGGTTTCTCAATAATTCTTAGTCAATGACCTCACTTTGAATGATAAATAAAGTTTGAGATTTTAAAATTATTTTTCTTTGAAGTCATATGGAGCAACTTACAGAATGTAAAGTTTTATATACATTTGGGTACAAGTCAGTTTTATCCACTAATTACTAAAAATTCAAGTAACTTGTCAAATAATTTCCTGCTGGGACTCTTATCTGGATATGTTAAAAAAAAACCCCAAAAACAACCAAACCCAAATAACCATTGGAATACCCTCATTATCTTTTTTTTTTTATGTTAGAAACATATTCTGAATTTTAAGCTTAATATCCAAAATCACTATGATGCATGCACACACACCCCACACAGATATGGCATCAAGCATATGAATAGAAAAAGCTATGATAGAAATCTAAAAACCTAGTTTCTTCTCTGCGTTTATTTCACATAAAAAATATTCTATTTCAGCTTATATTATTAGGAATTCTAGTCAATTGTGCTAGGTTATTGATGAATAATTTGATTCACACATTTTTCGATTGTTGTCACTTTGTAACAATGACATATAAGCCATTTGGTATTGTTTATCTGTTCTGATTGGGTTAATATTACTTTTGGAATTAAATTCTGGATGCAGAGAAGGAGATGTTCCAAGCTTTTGCTGCACTAACTTTTGGATGCAGGCTGACTTTTTCTATTTTCCCCCAGCAATTAGTTTTGTTAAAATATGGGAAATAGCTTATAAATACCTAAAACTAGATCTGCAGAAGTTCTTGTGAGAGTGCTGTCTCATGGTGAGTTTAGCTAGGGAAGGCTTCTATGGACTTTCTGCATTAAATAAAGGGTCATGAAAAAAAGAGAAAAAAGTATTTTATCTCCTCGGTGGCACTCAAAGTGTCTGGGCAAGTAAAACACCTTGTTTGCAATGTTATGCATACATAGACCAGCCAGAAAACTATTTTCTACAAACCGTTCCACTCTTCTAGAGGTTAAAGTCCTTTAGTCATCCTACCATGAGCCAGCTGCTTTCTAAGTTTGCCTAGCTGGAGAAATAATACAGACTTTTTGACTTACTGTGGTATGACAAAACAGATAGCATGTTGCAGAGTATGAGTTCCTGTGTGGACAGTTAATATAAAAAAGGTTGTGCTTCACTGCTTGTGCTACAGTCTGCATTACTGAACCCAGGCAGGGGTATTTCTGTGACCAGCCATGGAAATAAAGGCTTTTCAGGGCCTACCACGGTGATCTATAGCTTTTAAGGGGCTTTAAAAAATGCAAATTACCCCTTTGCGCTGGCTCCAGGCATCTAAACCAGCTGTTTAAATCTCTTTGTATTTTTCAGCCACTGTGTCTCTCTGGGCCCAGAAACAGAAATAGAAAACACCACTAACCATATTATATGCCCTTTACCGCAGTCCCTGAGGGATATAGGCACTGATGGAGTAAGACTCCAGCCTCCACCACCGTTAGGTTTATTTGCTGAAGTTGTTGCTGCCTTATGCTGAGAGAGGAAAAACATTTTACTCTTAAAGCAATTTAAACGTAACAGCACGTTCAAGCATCTCTTGTGAAGTTTGAGACAATATCAAAGGACTACAACTTTAGTGTCTGGGTCTGTCACATGGGTTAAATGACAGGATTCACATGAAAGTCCCCTTTTTCCCTGAACTAATACGTGGTTTCCCAGACACAAGCATTTCTACATGCAGTAGTGAGAAAAGTAGGCAGTCCTGATTGAGAAAAAGGGAGATCCAGACCTAGACCAGAGCCATCATAGCCACAGCCAGTTGCACAACTTAGAGGAGAAGTGCCTGGAAACAGCCAGCAATAATTAATATTTCTACCTTATCAAGTGCAACAGTGGATATTCTCTTTGGCAGTAGATAGACTGATGTTAAAAGAAACTCACTGATAACCCAAAATTGCAGGAGCCTCTGATGTTTCAAACTTTCTCTTCTGAGGTTTACTGGATACTTTTAACCTCCATGAATATATTTGACTCTTAATACTTGAATCTTAAGTGCCATTTTTTCATCTTTTTGTCTATTAAAAATGATAACAGAAATAGGAATAGTCATTGGACCCAGACCAGAGTAAGTCAAGAGGGGTCAGTTTTCTCTGGTCATCTGTGCCCATGAAGTGGGTAGCCAAAACTAGGGGTCAAATATACCAGAACTTTGCTTGCTATAGGAACAGGGGCTGGGCTTCAGGCCCAGAAGACATCAGTCTGGAATTCTTAGTAAAAGAGCTAGTGGGTTGTTACTGACAGCAAAGTGATAAATGCTGTTAAAATAGGAGGACACATTTCTCTCTGCCAATTAAAATAGTTTTTCACATTTAAATTCTGCACTGATTCTTACAAAAATAAAATTGCCCAGCAGCTTTTGTCGGAAAATCTGTCCTTGCCTTTTGTCCTGGGGCATTTCTCATTTCAGCAGTATTATTGATATTAAAAATTATTATTATATTGTTGGCAGCAATACCAAGAGTACTTTTTTTGGGTTTCCAAGCCTCTACTGTATCTACAGAGGTCAAGACACAGGGCTTTAGGACTTCAGTTAGTTCTGGAGAGCCTGAGGCTTGCACAGAGAGCTGAAATCAGGTAAGCTGCCTCAGCTTTAGTGTCTGATAGTGTTGAGTTTCACATTGGCCAAATGCCAGGCACCAACTAAAGTCTCTCATTCACCCTCCCCTGCCACAGCTGGCCAGAGGAGAGAAAAAATTAATGAAGGGTTCATGAGTTGAGATAAGGACTGGGAGAAAACTCTCCAAGGGCAAAATTTAGAGGTATAAAGTGAATTTATTACTATTAAAAACAGAGTACGATAATGTGAAGTAAAATAAGATGTTAAAAAGACCTTTTTCACCCCCAGCCCCTCCCTCCTTCCCACCAACAATACAGGAAGAGTGGGGGTTTGGCCAATTCGTCACCCCAGATCTTCTTCACTGCTCAGGGAGAAAAGTCCTTCCTCTACTATGCTGTGGGGTCCCTTCCCACAGGAGACAGTTCTCTCTGAACTTGTCCAGTGGGGTCTCAATCTCATGAGCAGCAGTCCTGCCAAAACTTCTACAACATGAGTCCCTTCCACGGGCATACAGTCCTCCCAAAACTGCTGCAGCATGGGTCACTGTTCCAGGGGTGCAGTCCTCCAAGGACAGGCTGCTACACCCTGGAAGCAGAGAACCCCTCTCCCCACAGGACCTCCCCCTGGATCACAGCCACCTCCAGGCATTCACCTGTTCCAGTGTGAGCACCTCCCCCACAGCCTGCAGGGTGGATCTCTGTATCCCCCAAGGACCCCCATGGGGTGCAGAAACACTGCTGTTTCACCATGGTCTTCACCATGGCCTACAGATGAATCTTGGCTCCAGCACCTGGAGCACCTCCTCCCCTTCCTTCTCCACTGACCTCGGTGTCTCCGTATTGTTTTCCTTCACATTTTCTCACTTCCTCCTCTTCTGTGACTAGGAACAAAACCCATAACTTTGTTTTGATTTTCTTCTTAAGTATGTCATCACAGAGCTGTTACCAACCACTCTAATTGGCCCAGTTTTGACCAGCAGAATGTCTATCTTCAGAGCCATCAGAGATTGGCTCTGCTGCACATGGTAGAAACTTCTAGCAGTTTCCCACAGGAACCAACTCTGTGACCTTCCGCTAACAAAAAACAGGCTGTTCAAAAACAATACAAGGGGTTATTATAACTTGTTATTATATCAAAATCATGCTGGAGATAAGGTTAAATGTTACATGAATATTTACCTACCCATTGTATAAATAATCTCTGCCATCAAACATGAAGATCATGCAGAATTCTTGGATTAAAAAAAAATCAATTTAAGTGATGTATAAGGAAAAAAAGCAAAAAGAGAAGATTGGATTGTTAAAGCATTTTGTTACGGATGAAAGCCGAGTGCCTCTCTACAAATAAGATTTGACTACCTTTGGTAAATCATTGTGATTTTGTTTCTACAACAAAGTCACATGGAAAAGAATGAAGCTTCTAGTGACCCATAGCTTGGTGATGATGGGGCAGTTGTAAAAACTAAGACATACACAGGGAGAAATTACTAGATCAAAAGCTTTTCTCTTGAGGAATCTGATTAATCAAGCTGTTGTAGAAATGCTGATATGGATAAGTATAAAAGTAGGATATAAATTTTATTTTTGTTGCTACTGTAATTACAAACAGTGACTGCTTGACCATGAAGTGGTCAGTATAACAAAAATATAGAACTCCCCCAGAACATACTTCTTTTTAATGTAATTTTCTACATTTTCTTGAATAATATATTTCCCTTATGAGCTGAAATGTTTCTCAAAGATATCTATCTCGTGAAAAACCTGTTTTACAGACTTATTAAGTATATGCAAAAAAGGGACACCTTTTAAAATATCAAGTTCAAGAATTATTTTCCTTTAACTAACTGATTTTGCATTCTGAGAAACTGTAATAGTCAACAGATCTTTTTGGTGTTGCGAGTCTGCTATAGGGTTTTTGCTTCTCTTATGATCACGTTCTCCAAATATGATCATCATACACTTTTCATTTTGCTGGTCTTATACAAGGAATTTGCTCTGTGATTTGTTTACTTTTATCTATTTTTATCATCTCCCAGCTGTTGCCAAAAAAAAACCATCTGCTACTGAATATACTAGTAAAGGTCAGGATACACTGTCGATTTGCATGCTTGCATCATAACCTTTTTGTTATAATTGCCAGTCCTACAGTCTTAATGAACTTTTTCTCAGCTACCCAGAGGTGTTCAGGATGCCATACAGTACTTCTTTCTCCACTATTTCAGTTCCACCCTTTCTTTCTTCCTGCTAACACAGTTACAATGATAACACATATCCATCCACATTAGCATATATTTTGCAAATATTTTTTTATATTGCAACTGCAAGCCTTTCATCTAATTGCAATGTCTTCCCCCTCCTGGTGGCCACGCTTCTTGCTGCTGCTGAGGTATGGTTTGTGCATGCTTTGGGGGTTTGTGTGATTTTTTTGTTCTAGAGGACTAACAAATGAATCCATTACCCTTATATGAATACTCTTATGCAACACCAATTTGATTTAAGTGCATGCCATATGATGCAATGAATTGCTTGTGCCCTCTTGGCCGGAAAATATACTTTGAAACCCATTTTACCTGGGCATCTTGTAAGTGCTTTTCTTGAATCCAATTCCCCTCTGAGTAAATTTGTCAGCAATCCTGGGCATACTTTCTTTCCTGTATTTGAATTCACATCAACTTTCCATATTAAAAACTTGAATTATTCCATTTCTAGGAAGAGAATCTTTCTGTTCCTGTCTAGACGTGTGAGATATTTCTTTACCCCTATCACTGCTGGCATCTTTTCTTTAGGAGAAGAGGTAAGCTTTAGTAGGATTATGGTATCTGCTCATAGAAGAAGGTCACTACAAAAGCAGAAGACACTTACAGTAGCACATGTAGAGAAGGAAAAACCAAAAGTATGAAGTGGAGGACAACAAAAAGGATCAAAATGGAAGCAACAGTAAGAAGCAGAAAAGACTTGAAGGATATTTTCCCCCTTTATTTCCATTTCTACTATAGAAATTAAGAAAAACAGGAAAAAACCGCCACAAATCTACGAAGAAATAAAACCCGCCAGATACAGGGCAAAACACAGCGACTAACAGAACAATAAACATTTAAGTGTTAGCTAAAATTAATAAAATTGTTAGGTAACACTTAAAAACAATGACCTCACAATAAGCCTAGAAACAATAGTTACTGCCCTGTGAGCTAGAACATTTGGTTTCAGGTTTCTATCTCAGATGAGAAAGGGATTTGAAATGCAATCTGTACTTCCCAGTGTTTTATACTGTGGGCTGCTGGAATTGAAATCAGACAGAACTCCTATCTCATTGCTATCTGCTATGCATCTCCATGCCATATGTACAATTTCATGATGGGGGCTAAGGTGAGTGCTTCAAAGCCACATGTAATGAGGAGACCCAGGAGGCTGGCAACTGTCAAGCTCTACAGGATTTGCATGCCTATTGGGACTGACTGCACTGTTAAGCACCATTTAATTGCAAAGGAGCATTTGGTACCTACATAGTAGGACAAAGCCTGAGCAAGGTTTCAGCAGGGTGAAGGTGACTTCTTCAGGTCTCCATCCTAAAGGAGGTGGTAAGATCTGTGTCTAGTTGAAGTTTTTAGCAACATTTGAAAATGTTACCCAATTGCTTCAACTGGTCTAACTTTTCTAGGTGTTGCTAGGCTCAGTGTTTGTTCATTTGTTTCTAAGAAGTTGGAAATGTTGAGAAGCAAGTTGGTTTAATAGGCATGGTGGAGTGCATCAACAGATGGAGCTAAGGGAGACTTTTGTATTTGTGTGTCTTATAGAACAAAACACAACCAAGTACAGATCAGTGACACTGTTGTGTGATTTATTACTCAGGGTTTTGTCCATAACAGGAAAGTAACTATGTTGTAACTTAGAGGAAAAAAAAATCTGGTTTTATTTAAAAGTTTTCTGCTTTTCCTAGTTATTCTAAAATTTTTCAGCTGTGATCAGTAAAGGAAGGAGTTTGTTCCCATTTGTCTGTTACATAAATCTGAAATATTTTAAATAAATGTGCTAAACATTTTTCTCTTCAAACTGGCCTCCTACAGAAGCACTGCAGCTGGGCAGAGAATTCCCAGCTCTCTCAGCAGTATTATCATTCAGTGGGAACAAGGCTGAGCTCATAAATCCAGGGTGAAGACATTTCTGTCTCTTCCCTCTGTTCTTGGTAATGTTTTTGTTCTTCTCCATCCAACATCATGCTTAGTCACCATCAGCAGGTAGGTTGTGTAATAACTATTCAGGGACAAGTGTACTGAAAACAGTTCCATAGGTCAAGGTCATAGCTTCACTCCAAAAGGAAAAATACTGCCCTAAAAGAACACTCTCAATGGGAAGGCTAGTCTGAACTTAGAGATGTGTCCATGCTACATTTGAAAATCAAGACAACACCAAAGCTCAAGAGCATGTTGCAGCTCTGATTCACATTCATTCATGCAGGAAAAGGGCTTTTTTTTTTTAACAGAATAGGATGTCTTGGGGATTATCTTCTCATAAGTTTCTGGTGTCTAGAGCCGCTAACCTTTTCCAGCCTCAGCAACTACACCTCTGGCCTCCTAAGGTCTGGAACTTGTCCCACATGACCTTTCCACTTGGCCTAGCATCATGGAGGACACCAACCAAAGCAGACAAAGGCACTTTGGGGTATGACAATGGAGTGTGAGTTTTGGCAGAAGACCAGTGTCAGATATCAGAGGGTATCAGATGGGCAAGGAATCCAGCTGTGAAGAGCAGGCACTAAAGACAGCTGTGTCATATAAGGAAGGAAACAACTAGAGGCCAGGTTGGAGAATACATCAGATGAAGACATTTGAAGACCAAGAAACAGGATGGGTAGGAGCCAAGAGTGACTTTGAGAGGCAGCAGTGAGAAAGAAAAGCAGAAGCAGTATCAATACTTTCTGAGACTAGGATGAGAAGCCTGAAGAAAGAACAACTGGAACTAACTGGGAAGGTACAAAAAAACAAGAGGCAGAACTGGGTCATTTGGATCAATGCAGCCAGACTATTCTGTGCTTGTCCCAGGGGTAGAGGAGGGTTTTATGCTAACCTTGTACTTGCCTGATCTTAGTTCAGCCGCTGGCACAAATCACAGATACTGATGAAATGCCTGCAGGCTCAAGGGGAATAGCAGCATATTTGCAACTATGCCTATTTTATCTCAAAAGCAGCTTGGGATCTACACCAGTCAGGACCTCTCTGTTTGCCAGAGGAACCTGTGGAGGCCAGACAAGCAGCCTGGGTAACACACACAAACAAATTCCAGAACATTAACTAATCACGAAACCAAGTGAGTGTGACTTGGCTCATGACCTGCAGGACAACATTACCCCACCGCCTGGCTTCACAGAAAGCCAGGTCTGAGGATAAGGCTCCTCTCCTGAGCAATTCTGATGAATTTCACTTCAAGAAGGATTAACAAAAACATCCTAATTCCTTTTAAATCCTGAGAGAGGTTGTAAAACCATAACTCCACTCTTACATTTTGGAGTGTAACACAGATGCTATTGACTGGCCTGTCCCATAACATTGGCATGGGACATACTTCTCCTTCTCTGCCACCTTGGATGTGAGATATTACAGTGTGTAGGAAGGAAATTCAAAAGTGTCCCTTGCCTCCATTCTTAACTGGCACTTCTCCCATTTGGGGTAATTAGTGCCTAGAAGTACTGTGAAACCAGTATAAGGCAGGAAAGTGCACGTGCTAGAGCCACACAGGTGCAGAAATACGTGTATATAGGTGGTAAATCTGTTCTGGATTCCTGCTGCTGACACTCCACAGATAACTTAAAAGCGATAAACTTTGCCTGTTTAATCTAAAGATTAAATAACAGAGCAGTAGGTACTAAAATGAATGTAGAGCTTTTTGCATAAATCCTTGACTGATGTTTCAGAAAGTCCTTTTGAGATGAATTACAATTTTGACAATACATCTGTCAGGTCAGACACCCTTCTTGACCTCCATACAGCAGCTCCAGAGGAAAACAAAAACCTAACAGAAACCCTAGAGTCCCTCAAAGCACACAGCCAAGAATTAAGTATCTCTAATAAAACAGTGAGTTGCATTTACAATTAAAGGCTGGGACAAACTGATTCTGAACCAAAACTTCAAACTAAACAATCATTAATTCGTAATCTCTAAAGAACGGCCTCCCTCCTTGGTGCCTCTCAGTATTTCCTCACCTGGTCAGGTAGCAGCAAAAACATTCCAGATTGCATCAGCTTAAATGAAGAGATTCTCCTTTGGCTAACTAGGATTACACCCTATGGGGCCACTAGAACTTTGTCTAGTGAATTCTCATTAAGAAACAACAGCAACTCTATAAAACTTGAACGCTACACAAAAGATTAAGGCCAGGAAGAGCTGTAGCAGGATGAAGAATGATTCTTAAACATTAACTTATTCCTCCCTTTGCTCTAGGCCTTTCAGCCATTATAAATTAACACTTACTCTCATGTATAGGCTTTTCTTAATTTATACCTGACTTCACCTAGATTTAAGAGGAAAGCATGACAAAACAAATAAACAGAAAAAGAACATTTTGGAAGGAAAGAGGAAGTCTAACAGGCACTATAACAAAAAGTGTGATTTATTGGAACTAGCCATTCTCACAAGATGGATGTGACAGCACTTATCCCACAGGTAGTCCAATCAAACTTCTTCAATTGTCAGTTCATGTTTAGTTGCCTCCTCAATGTTTTTAAGTTGACGAAGCATCCATTCTCTTTCTTTCTTTCTCTGTTATAGAATAGAAAATATTATTTTCAACCTAATCTATTCAGATGCCACCTTCTTTCAAAAACAAACAAGCTACACAAAGAGTTTATGACCTAACTCAATTTTGGTTGGAGTTTTCCATTTGTTTTAAGCAAAGAAGCTTTTACTCTCAAAGCTGGCAAATTTTTGTGAATTTTCAACACACTCAAGAACAATATGATACAGAGAAAAAACCAAACCTGAACAGAATTTGAGGGCTTCGCACTGACATGACAACCTTCAGAATCTGGCTCTGCTGCCTTCCTGTCCTTTCTATGGGTCTTCCACAGGCCCTTTGCTAATAATTAAAGTTTCAGAAAATTGAGTTCTTGTGTTTCACAGACAACTAGACCCTGCAGAGCATCTATTAATCTAAGCTTTCCCTAGGAAACCATTAGTCAAAAGGACTGCTCACAAGATCCCATTTGCAATGAATCTAATTTTTTCTGTAAAGCACTACATTTTAGATTTAAAAGAGAAAGGGAATTATTTGTTTCTCCAGTTTGAGCTGACTTGCTAATACTAAGAAACTTTAGAATTTAGATTACTTCCTATTTCGTAAATATTTCTTCCTATTCTTAAATATCTTCTAAACAAAGACATTTAAAAAAATACACTTTCCTGATAAGGTACACAATGAGTCATACCAGCTCACAAGCTGAAGTAAATGCTAGTTTGGAAGTTTGCATGACATCCCATCTGTGATTAGGAATGGTATCACAGAGTCTACCAGGTACTGACCCAATTCATAAACAGATGTCCTTACTGACAAAGTCATGGAAATATTCTATTTGTAAACTATTCCCACTTTACTAGAAAGATCTGTATATATTCAGCACTGGTTTGTAAAACTTAGCTATTGTATAACTAAATGAAAGCCCTTACCTGAAGAGTTTTATCAGTTTTCTTCTTTCTGGGTTTTGCTGCCAGGGGATCTTTTATTCCTGGTATTCCAGAAACAAGACAGGAAGATCCACTCTTGGGAGTTACTGCAGCATCCACAGATGCTCTGGTGGTAGCTTGAGTTTCTATGTTTGGGACAACCTTGTGAGCTGGCTCTTGGTTTGATTCATCAGAGGCCAACACCGTGGAAAGCCTCCTTCTAGAAAATACAAGCCGAGAGCTTTGGCTTTTCTCCTTATTTAGTTCTTGCAAATCAAATGATGTTGAAAACCTTTTTGGGGATGTATGAGGGATGTATGCATCAACACGTACTAATGATAACTGAGATAAGGATCTACTTGGCACTGGAGATCCATAAACTCTCCTGGTGGCATCGTGGTCCTTGATTTCCTGATTTGTCACATCCGTAAGAGATGGAATTGTTCTTGAATGCATTAAGTACACTGGGGTGCTGTGTTTCACCATTCTCTTTTTCAGAGATCTTTTAACATTCAGGAAAGAATCATCTTCTTCTGACATTTTGAAGTCAGGTTTATTGCCTTAAGAAAATAAGAAGATTGTGTAATTGTTCACACTGTGAAATGTAATGCAAGCTTCTGTTTAGTAACAAACTGTTAAATCAAATCCAAAGTGTTCCTATTTTCATGTCTACATTCTGTCTTTACATGGAATTTATCCTTTTTTAATGGAAAAGTGCTCAAGCATTTGGAAGAGCCATGTTGAAAACAGAACACGAGAACACAGCTAGTCACACATCCAATACTTACTCCCTCTCCCACCCTTCTGCATGAGGAGCTCCAAGTGTGCTAGAATTTTAAAAGATCTTTCATTAAGAGAGTGTTTTCTCCTTCCAAGTATATAAATAATATACTACTGGGGTGTTAGCTGCTAACACTTCGCATGCAGCTGGAAAGCTATTAGATGGCAGAGGGACTACCATTGTGCAGCAAAAATTTAAGTGCTCTAAAGAGATGGGCAGAGAATTTGTGGGTTCACCAGTCATCTCTTAGTCAAATGGCCATTTTGTTTCCCTTAATTTCTTGAAAGGGGGCTCACAAACCTCTAATTACCTTCTATTTACTTGACATTTCAGCTAACTCTAAGCTTTGATTCTAAAAATATACATTCTGTGCAACTCAGTTTTCAATTGAACTTACAATGGCAAGGTTGCTTTTGCTAGTAATATTATCCCTATCCATTTGCAAACCCCCAATAAAAAACAACTTTACTTCTTACATTTGCTACTGCTTTAACAGAAAAAGCTCGAGATGGAGATACCAAATTTAGGACATATTTAAGATAAGTATCTCAATTAGGTGGGCAGATAAGTACTTCTAGTAATTGCTAAACTATTTGCTTTTATGACATTGTTCAGATATTTAATGAAAATTTACTGCCCCACATTCTAAGTGGTATATAGATTGAGGCCTTGGAGGGGTAAGACAATAGGACTACTATGAAGCACAAGAAACAGTGAGAGATATATTTGCTCAAATAAAAGGCAATAGTTCTCCATTCTTTGTCAATGTTTTGCACTTGTGTAGTGTTTAAGTTTTCTAGTAGAGATTCACATCCTCTTTGTGTTTCTAAACACAAAGGCAGAAAGAAATAGAGCACTGACACTTCAATACAGCAGAAGTCAGGTATTTTGTGGGTTTTGGGGTTTTTTTTCTTAGAAAGAGGGAAGAATACACCATAATAATTTTTATTTGGATACCCATTTCCCATTTATTTTCTCACTTCTTAGCAGTGCGAGATTGTGTGACACATAGTCTACCAACACTGCCTTTTTCCTTTCCTGTTTAGACAGATCGACTTCCTTTAGTCTTTATCATAAAAGCTTACTCGGCAGTAAGCTTACATAATTAAGCTTAGAAAGGGAATAAGAAGAGTTTGCAGCCATCACTCCTCCCCAAACCTACCCACAGGTATATATTTTAATGTCTCCCCCTTCATCATTAAATGGTCAATTAAAAGCTATTTCTTATTTAAATTAGTTTAAAATTTTTTTTCAACCAAAGCTTTTATGGAAAACAACAACTTAAAAAAATTTCGTATTTCTTTATACATTAGAAAGATTTTTTTCTGCTCTAATACTATTATAGATAAAGAAGTCTAAAAACAACAGAGAAATATAAACTATTTGAAAATATTAAAGCATACCACAGAGAATGTATTTTGCAGGAAAGTTGACAAAATACAGCAGGGTTACCAGACCTACAGTTCTGATATCTTCCTTCCTTCCCTGTTTAAGTAATCTAGCTTCAGCTGCTACTTCCCTTCTTATAGACCTGTTCAGCCAGGTCATTCTTTGCTGCAGACACTCCCTAATTAACACATTTAGCAATTTTTGGGAGTATCAACAGTGCTTCTAAATGAATAAATAACTAAATAGAAATATAAGATCAATTAATCATAGGAAAATGGACTAGTTGATTTATCTATGTGCTATGTTTATTGCTATTTAATCTCTGCTGCTTGCTGCCTATTTCAATTAAAAAATGCTCTAGTGGTTAATTGGCTTCACATGGCTACTTAAGGCACATGGAGGACCTGCTGCAAGATGGATGTATTTTGATGTAGTATATTGCATCCTGATTTTATTTTCTCACTGCTTTTCTTGCTCAAAAAAGAAATGGAAAATTAATGTTAAATCTGCTATGAAAAAGCTAATCTTTTAGGAAAATAGGTGGTGAGAGTAAACTGGAAAACTTTAAATTTCAGTGTGAATATCATGGTCTTTGCAGCTAACAGCCAATGACAGCATTTTATCTTGAAGCATGTGTTTTCAAAGTATCATCTCTTAGATTAGCATTCCATTGGCTTGAAATGGTATGGTTTAGGTGGAGGATTGCAATTTTTATCAACAGGAAAGCAGCTGGAATACCCCAGTCCTTCAGAATTGCAAGTCAGCTCTGTGGCAGCTGACAGTAAACAGCTGTTACCACAATGCTGTAGAGCAAGAACAGGTGTGAGGGAGCATGTGCACAAATATTGGGGTAGTCCCTTTTGACAAAGCGTCACCTGTGGACCTTTAAGCTGATCAGACAGACCTAATTTCAGGGCTTTATGTGAATGTCCTGGTGTTATGAAGTGCATCTAGCACAGACAAGGGGCAAAGCAATGATCTTAAAGGGATTTGAATTTTGGTTCCAGGGAGTCTCTATATTTCAAACCTAATAATAAACCACTCTCTCTTGCCACATTAACAGTTGTACCATGAATAGAGAATTGGAGCTACCAGTTCAATATTTAGAAGTAATAGTCTGTCAGTATATGGGGAAAGTTGCTTGGCTTAAGTTATGTGCCCCTGAGGAGCTGAAAGAGAGCTTGAGAAATGGAGGCACATTACAATCACATGGATTGCATGAGTAAACATCTTGGAAATAAATAGTCTGTCCAGGATAAGCTATTTATTTCCTAAACTCCCAGGGGAAGTTTCTACAGGAATATTTTGAGAATTAAACAAAAACTATTTTGAGATACTTGTGGCTGGGGAAAAAAAAATAATCTCAGTCCTTTATAAACATAGACCAATCTTTACCTCATTTTGAATATTTGTAGTCAGTTTTCATACCTTGTGGCTTGGTGAACAAACCGACCAGGCCAGCTATACAGTGCCTCGCAGGGCCCGGCAAGCCAGTTCCTTATATAGTACAGAGCACAGAGTGATGTCTTGACATGGTGTTGCAATGTTTGTGCTGTCCTGCTGTATCGTGGCATATATCATCTCTCCCTGCAAGCCAGTGATGCAAACAACACTGAGCAGTATGAACCTGCATGAGAAGCTTTTGGGGTGGTGAGAAAACTGACATAATTTCACTGGACCCCTTCAAAAACCCTTCATGGCCTTGCCTACCAGCCGATGCTTGGCACTCCTTGCTGTGCTTGTCCTCCCTTTCTGTGTCGTTTTCCACGATCTCTCACATTCTGCAAGTGCTGCGTGTAGCTGTATCATCTTTATGTCTACCTTCCATGGCCTTTTCTTCAAAGCTCTTAAAGAAAAACTTTTTCCTTTTCTAAAAAGTCTTTACTTGCTGTTTTTTTCTAGAACCTTGCTAAATGTTCGCAAGATACAAATTAGGAGATTTGAAAATGTTCTTGCTGTTAATAATGGTTTATCTTCTGTCCTACATATTCATGTCTATCAAGTGGTGGCAGGATGTTACAGAATATAGGAAAGACAGAAATAAGACAGAAAAGACTCCAATATTAATGTAAGAATCAGAGCTCAGCAGAACATCTGTAGTGATATTACCTTAGTCTCAGTGTATCTGTAGCCATGCTCTGAATCTGAATAGGAAACACCCAAACTCTGACTTGAGTGACACCTTGAAAGCTACTTGTGTCTTTCAAATAATCACACATACTGTGTCCTGCACTCAGAATTATTCTTTGTGAATAGTTCCTTCACTAAATTTATATTCTTTGGAATGATCATCTTAATCCTCAGCATTGTCTACTTGATATTTTGAGCAAGAACTTCAAGGGTTTGGATGCAGCCTTTTGGCCTATTTTTACACACAATTCCTCTCATTTGTTGCATCATGCAAAATAGTGCTCAATTCTAGCAATATTATTATATACCTCCATTTATATTATAGCAAACCTTCCTCTGCTTTAGGTTTAGGTCTTGAAAGATTCTGTTGATGAACTCATTCAGGGAGATAATTTAATCTAAATTTTTTCAAAAAATGCAAAACCTATATCGGTTACTGCAATCCCTTAAATGAAATATTGTTTCTTAAACATTTTACTTCCAAAACCAGTAAAATTGGGTAATATAATAAAAGCACAGTGTTTTGTTCGAATTTCAGCCCTTTCATTCCAGTTAAAATACATGAATTCACTTCAAACACATGGAATTTTGAGTAAGCTTAATCTGGAAAAGGGCAAAATTGGAATTATTTTCAGTTTACCAAGGAATAATATACATAGAGGGACAAAAATGGACACCTTTCTCCCTTTGTCTTCTGGTTTGTTTTGAGAGACTGCAATTCTTCAATTGCTGCTCTTTTACTTTCTTCATTTTCTACCCCGAGGATGTCACCAAACAGTTCTCCGGAAGGGAACTTCTATTCTGAACCAATCATTAGCTCATAGGCTTCCCTAACATATTTTCTTGAATTGGATACGTAATTCTAGTTTGTGAAGTCACGAATCTTGCATAAGTTTCCAAGCTAGGTGCTCTCCAAGAGCTAGGTACAGTCTTTCCTAGGCAGAACACTAAGAGGCCCTCTCCCTGCTCTTGTAGTCTGATGTTTTTAGGAATAGAGGATGATTCCACAAAGAAGTACACAATAAGAAATAGGAGCTGGTAAGTACAGCTCAGTATCTAATCTGTGTGATGACCCATGGTGGGATGACCCTTTTTGAAGCATTATAAGGAGGAAGGAAGAGCCAGAGGAAGCATAGAAAAGGTGGTGAGGAGCAAAAGGAGATTAAAAAGAAGACATGAAGAGACTAATTAAATTGAATGTGAAATGTGAAAATGTGAAAATGTTGTCCTAAATTTAGACTCATGTAGAAAGAATAAATTAGAAGAAATATAAAAGGAATGGACAAAACAAAAGAAAAAATTAAAAAGAAAGGAAATTTAATGTTTCCTAAATGGTTTAGATCACTTGGGCCCAAATTGCAAGTTGTTTATAGATGAAACACCATAAAAATACATATTTGATTCAAATTTACATAAACTATTCTTCCTGTGTCTGAGTTTTGTATGTAGGCAAGTCAATCAGGAGCGCCCTAAGAGAGCTGATCAGACCAAGCTTCTTGGTGAAAATAAGAGTGGAACATTTTATTTGCTAAGTCCAAAACTAGCAGGGAACGTCATCATGAGCTAACCTCTGCAGAAGTGCCTTCTTTGGGACTGGAAAGCATTATGATACAATGGGCAAATGGAGAAGTGATTCTATCCCAGTAATGCCCACTCTTGGGCAGCCACAGACATTGAAATGGAAACACTGCAACACATTCTGTGGACTTAATCTCTTCAAGTGCATAAGGCTGTGCAGAGGAAGCCAGTAAAACTTTTCAAAAGCAGTTCAGCACTATTTCCAATTATTTCAGTAGGAATTACATGTCTGGACACCACTGAGAATCCTGAGTTTTGTGATAGGGTAAACAATGGGGACAGGCATTTTATAAGTGTATTTGGAAGATACTTTAGAGTAGAATAGAAAAGAACAGATTAGAATAGAAAGGAATAGAATATTTCAGTTGGAAGGCATCTTTGATTTTCATCCAATCCAACTGCCTGATACTGTAAACTGACCAAAAGCTAGAGGATGTAATTAAGGGTATTGTCTGAACGACTCTGAAACACTGACAGGCAAAGGGAATCAACCACCTCTCCAGGAAGCCCTTTCCAGTGTGTGACAATCCTCTTGGTAAAGAAATGTTTCCTAATGTCCAGTCTAAATCTTCCCCATCTAATGTGGCTTTGAGCCATTTCCCCATGCCCTGGCATTGGGTATCAGGGAGGAAAGATTGGCACCTCCCCTTCCCCTCCTCAGGAAACTGTAGTGAGCCATGAGATAACCCCTCAGCCTCCTTCTCTCTAGACAAACTAGAAAAAAACAGTGTTTTCAGCTGGCATGTCTGCCAGCCCCTTCACCTGTAAAACTTTTGCTGAAACCTTCAGAAATCAAGGACAATATGAATCCTTTGTAATCTCTTAAACAAACTTTTCAGTGCCTGTAAAGCCTTATGTACAATCTTACTCTTCAGCAAATTTAAAGCGTTTGATTTTGGAAGACTTTCTTCACAAGTTATTTATGTAATGGTGGTAATGTGGAAGTAGAACCTTTGCAAGTGTTGGAGGTTCCCATTTTTCCGAGTCGCAATGCCTTTTTTCTGGCCAGAGCCAAAAATCAATGTTTTTTTCTAATGTCCAGGAACAAACCTATGTATGGCATAATTTTCATTCCAATCTGATCATAGGAACACCTCATAAGGAGCCTGAGAGGAAGGCTTTAGGGAATCCTGCATAAACAGGATAAATTGCTAATTTCATAACCTCTCAGGAAAAAAAAAAATACTTTGAACTAGCAATACACTGAGTCATGATGTCTGCTTCTGGTTATATATTTCTAGAGTTTTTGGTTATGACTGCTATGACTGGACCTGTCCAACTGGACAACAAATATTCCATATGTTTAATTTCAGTAAGAATTTGAGGAACAATGAGACTTGGCTCTTTGTCTCTGAACCATTTCAAATGGTCTTAAAAGCTTTTAATAGGGGTGCTGATGTACATTTTTCACAGAGGTCCACCAATTGCAATTTGAAGTATTATTCTAACAGCCAATTATTTTTTCTGCTTTAATCTAACAGTAGGACTGAAGAAACAAGTTTCTTAAGGAACATACCTTTACACCTCAGACAAGTTCAGTGCCTCATTCTCCCTCAGTTTAGACCAGCTCTGCCCTCATATACAGTACTTGGTGTCTATGTGAAAGGAAGATTAGTTCATACACATATAAGGATGCTACAATATTAAATTCAATTATAATATTTTAAGGCATTAAAAATTGTTGTCTCTCTTTATTAATCAAGGATATAATACACAGATAGCCAGTCTAAAACCATTGTGGGATGTTAAATTGAGAAAATGTAACTTTTTTATGTAGAAGTCTGGAGGATCAAGATTTAACTTCAAAAAATCTAAGTACCTCAGTAGTAAGAAGTCAGGAATACTTTAATAACAGCAGACGTCACTGACCCTGATAAAATCAATGTGTTACCACTGCCTTTGTAATTGCGTCAATGATTCCTCTTCATTATATGCTTATCCACTTTTGTCTTACCAGAATGCCACTATGTGCTCTGTCTGCATGTTGTTTTTTCACTAGTTGGTGTCCTATACACTTTCTACGTGTTTCTACACCCCACAAGTCAATCTGAGTTAATATTCAACTGGAACCTTTTCTCAATAACTTGCTGTGTCTTTTCTGATACAACTGCTTCTCTTTAATATGCTGGCAGAGCTGCTGAGGAGCACATAACA
>JAHLSL010000218.1:419058-442675 GCA_025920805.1 Petroica traversi | reverse complement strand
TTACCAGAGGATAACAATCTAATGCAGACACTGCTTCATTCTTTAAGTGAAACGAATTTTCATACTGTCTCTGAAGTGATTTGGCTCTGTAATGGGGCATGGCAGAAAAAAGTTACCAAGTAATGACCCGAGTCATTAATCCAGAGCATATACTATCTCATTAATATATGTGTCTGTGAGTGTACACATTTTTTACACAAGTTTGAATAGCTCTGTGTGTTGTCATGTACATAGAATTCCCCAAAACAACACAGGAAGGTTACACATTTTAGTATTAAGAGAAAGCCTTAAAACACCAATGTGGCGGAATAGGCACAATGAAAGGTGAGGGACAGATTTTAATTTTATTTATGTCTTTTTTACTTTAGTGGAGTCTTTCTGATTTACACTTTGGAAGGTCTGGCATGTTATCTTTCAGAAGGGAAGGACAAGCAAAAAGTGGCAACATAAACACTTTCCACTAAAGTACGGGCAAACCAAGAACAGTTCCGTCACACTCCCTGACACCACTGTAGTTGTGCACTACTCACACTGTGCTCTCTAACTTGCAAGAAAAGCGGCTGGGGAGACTCTCTAGCATTTGGATTAAAACCCCTTCTGTCTGAGCCCAGGCTGTTATACATCAGAGGAGACCCTGTGTTTCCAAATTATCTCAGGGCATACCTTCTTGGACAGGAATGAGGCACCTGAACATCTCTGCTTCTGCTCTGAGCTGGCCAGATGAGAGTCTTCTGCTGTTTGGAAGCGGTACAATCAAATTATTTTGAACTACCCAAGCTTAGTGACTCTCTTATGGGGCATATTACCAGCGAAAACTTTTAAGTTTTAAGTTAGCCTATACAATTCCGCTCTCAGGTTGGCTTGGTATTTTGCACAACGTAAACTGCCTTCAAAATCTACACTTGGCCCAAACTGACCAATAATTTCTGCCTTGTGGAAAGGGAGAGATAATCTTCTCCTCACTCTCTTCTGGTCTATGTGGCAGGTATTTTGCTAGTCATTGCATATTTACTTTCCTCTGCTTGCACAGTGAATGGTACACTTGGCCCAAGCTGGCTTACACAGTGGTCAATGCAGAAAATCAACAAGACTCAAAAGGGAGTGGAATTGTTCCCATGAGATTTTTTAGTTCAAAGCAAATCTAAAGCAGAATTGCAGCATTTCTAAAGGCATGTTCATAGCCCAAAACCTGAGAAAACTGTAGCTGGACCCTCTGAGAGGCAGCTTGGTATACAATAATGAGTGCAACTTGATTTTAAAAGCAAACAAAAAGAAATCCCAAGCAACCTCCCCACCAAAAAGCCAAACAAAAACCAGAACAACGATCTCAAACAGCTGTTTATTCAAGCAAATTTTTCCTTTATTTTTAATTTGATTCCAGAAATTATAATAGTGCAAACACTCAGTATAAAAGTTGCAATAAGAAATTTACATTCACATTTAACATTTCAGTCCATTCACTTTTTAACATAAAAATAGGACAAATATTCAATTGCTCTTCTCAATTTAACAATCTTGAAAAAGACTGGAAGATACTCTACAATAATATATTTACATAAAAATAGACCCGTATTATCATGAAAATCTATCATTAGAAGTTACCCAGTGTTAAGTTATTGTATTGGACTATGTATATACATATATGTGTATATATATATATATATATAATGTATAGCTATAAAGATAAAAAGATTATTTATAGGTTCAGTGGGCTGTAGCAGTTGGAATAATGACATCTTGACTTACTAGTTCAATCCTTAAAGTTAGGACTATCCATTTTAGCTATTTAGAAGTTTTGTTTGTGATACAGTAGGCCTCCTCCTGGTCCTTTTGAAGTCACTGGTCACACCTCATTTGACATGGCAGAGGAATAGACACTAGAATAAGGCCTAATCTAAAAATTCAATAATTGTTGAAGTGAATATTTTCATTAATTTTACTGGGCTGTAAACAAGACAAAAAGTTCTACTGAAAACTTTTTTTGCCAATAAATACAGAGAAGAATACATTGGTTTTCCCATATGATTACCTGATTCAAAATTTTTTTTTTTCTACAATGTCTGAGAAAATATTCTAGTTAGTTCAAAACCTGCAAACATCTGCAGGTTAAGCACTTGATAAGATTCCTCTAGCACTGTGTTCTTATTGAATGTTTGAATTCAAGCAGCTTTATAATACTACAAGCCTGTATCTTTCCTCTCTCTAGTATTTTAGTGAAGAGCGGTATCCAGACACAGACAACATGACTGCTCTTGAAATAGGTTTGCATGTTCTTTTTAAACTGCTAGGGAACATGAATTAGACTGTACCACTCTTGCTTATCTGTGTCTCTTCTTCGGGCCCTTGAGCAGAGGTGCTGCTCTGCTTGCTGATGGCAGGCTGAAGCCTCATTACCCACTTGCTGCCACTTGTGATTCCTGCACTTCCACCACAGAGGTATGTTTGTGTGCCCTTTCAGGTGTGCTGTCACATGTACTGCTTCCTAGTGAGATTATTTTAAATTTCTTTTCCTCTAAACATATATTATATATAAAAAAATCAAAATTTTTGAAAATATATTTTCAAAAAGGAACTTTGACAACCATGGGACATAGGACCTACAGAGGGAGATAGTAAAGCAGGCCTGAGTGGACAGTAAACACCTCAACAAAAATATGATGGCACTGAACAACTGAAGGTGAGTTAAGGGTAGAAGGGGTACCAGTCTCTGAAGAAACAGTATTTTATGAGCTGTAGGTCATATTTTTACATCCAAAGAAGACTTATGTGGTGTTAATAGTCAGGTAGGTATGTCTAGCTCCATCTCCTCTTATTGCTGTTGTATTTATTATATTTAAATATTTATACGATGCTTAAAATTATGGATAAGCCTATAATGGACTCTCTGTCATCATGTGTAGGCAGGCTAATTTTGTTTGTAGGACACATGCTCTTGTGGTATTTTGCTTCCTACCTTAGGCTGCTGAACATTAATTAAAAAACACTTCTAAATCTTTTCAGTTAACAGACTGGAAAAATGCTTAGTATCTTATTTCCAAGCAGAACCTATGTACATGTGCCAGCAGGGCCGAAGTTAACCTCCAGACAGTAGAGTGTACAAGGACTTACCAGCAGGATAAAATCCAGACAGATGTTACTCGCAACGTAAGTTTTAAAGACAGGGATTTTAAGAGATGGGTCAAATTTGACTGAGTCTGCTTGAAACTGTGAAGCATGTGTCAGAATTTCAAAGAAAATAGTATCACTGCTCTAAGATTCTCTATATCGAGTTAATTCTACTAGAAAAGATAGCTATTCTTGGTTTCTAGTTCTTAGACTAGTAAGCATTGGTTTCATTCTTAACTTATTAGCTAATATTTTTCAAAGGTACTTCTCTGAAATAACCAGGCGTTTGAATGCAGAAAATAAAATCTCTGTTTGCTTCATCTAAGTTCAGCCAATTATATTTGTAAATGGGAGCAAGTTATGCAATTTCTTTTCTTCATTTTTCCTTATTGAGACCTAGTAATGTTGCTGTAAAGAAGGTTAGAATTCTAAGTGAAGAAGAATCTCTACTGTAGCAATTAAAAATAAAATTATCATGAAGCAATTTTGATGGCACAGATAATTTTCATTTACATTTCATTGAAAATTAATGACATATTGCTTGAATGGCATTTGAAATGTAAGGACAGCCTTTGCACCCAAGTACACTAAGGAGCAAAAGACAAGAAATCACCTTAATAACTTCAGTGTGCCAGCTGAAGGTTTTCATAACTGATGCTACTACAGACAGATCTAGGATTAAAGCATAAGGTCAGGCACTTGAAAATAAGACACGTCAGTGTGCACAATGACAGTGATTAAACCCCATTTTAGCCCATACCAAGAACTGTTAGCTGTTCTACCACCAGCAGGCTAACCTACATCTAGCAAACCTGACAGTGCAGTTACAAGGTGTTCTGGAGAGGAGATAAGCCAGCTTTGTAAAAGGAGCCCCAGACTATCTGAAAATATTTTCTGCAGAACTCAGCTCACTGTATGTGTTGAGCTTTCTAGGAAACCTATTCTTCTTTATTTTGGACCTACATATACCTGTGTATGGCCTCTCCCCACAAACAAGTAGACCGCTCCTTCCATCCACATAGTTGTACTGGTAGTAAACCAAAGTATAAAAGAAATTAATAAAAAAATCTTCACAGTGATACAGCACTTTTTTGTTCCTTCAGTTTTCTGCACGTGTGTCATGTCTGATGCCACAGAAGGCATAAAATGTGGATCCTAATAATAAAGAAGTTGATCCTTCAGAATACAGTAAGGCACAAGCAAAACCAAGTCATTTCAGCACATACATTATGTACATTAATCAATGCTAATTCAAATTCCAAGGTGCTTCCTTGTGATCAAAAAATAGGCATTAAAGGTGACAACTATTTATAATAATTCCTTCTGAAATTCTGAAAGTAGTTCACCAGGACATCTTGAGCATTTTTGTAAATGTGAACTGACACAAAACTTTAGGAACTAATTTGACTATGCAATTAAACACAAGCCTTACTTTTGTTGCACTGCAAATCTTAAGTACTCCCAGCTCAGATACTCCAGACTCTCATGTCACTGAGTTTTACCACTTAATTCAGAAGAGTACTGGCTTTTCACCTTTTTCTTTCAGCAACTGTTATCTCACAGGCTTCTTCTTTTTGTTGTTTTGAAATCTTGCTAACTTTGCCCTTTTTTTTTCTTGTTTCCTTCTTTTTATCCTTGCACTGATCAGATTGTATATCACATCAAGACATTAAGCAGCATGATATTTTGAAGAGGAATTAAAGAGCAAAAGGCAGCCACTCCTTATATGTACTTTTCCCATTATTTACATTAATACTTTTATTAATCATTTTGATTTGACCTGAGAACTCAGTGAGAGATGGGATTGAAAGGAACAATTATCTAAAAAATTGCCTAGGCAGAGTTCTGGAAAACAGCAATTATAAACAGGGTTGGGGTATAGGAGCAGTGTCCAGATTGTCATTATTCACAACAATTACACTACACTGAGATGTAAAACCCACTGCATTTGAGATGAGTTAGTTTATGACTATTAGAAACGCTTAACTACTAAAATGAAGACAATCGTTAGTACAAGGTAGTGGTTTTTTTTATGCAGGCAACAGGGATATATTGTATGAACCTGCCTCTTAAGATGACAAAAGTACTTGCAGAAGCTGTACTGCTTAGTTAACCCTATAGTCACCTGATTAAACAAACAAATTAACAGATTTCTGAGTCCTATTATAAAACTAGCTCGAATTGTAAAACGCAATCCTTATCCAAAGCAGAAAGTATTCACAGTCCATGCTCTTTTCCCTTTGCCGCAGACTCAGTGTTATGCTCCTCAAATACTCCTTATTTATCATGCAGCAGTTGTATAAGTAATTTGAGAAGCAATCCTGAGTTGTAGTGACATGGACATGACAACTTTAAAAAAAGAGGTGTGCAAAATACCTTCAGAATTTTAAGTTTTATTCATCAGCTTTATGGGAAAAATCAGAGAGAGGATTGGATATTCTTTTCTTATTTCTATGTCACTAGTTGACATTGGCCTCAAGCACTGGGTTAGGCTGTGATGCCTAAGGAAGACATCGCTGGAAGAATGAAATCAGCACAGAACCCAGACGGCTTACAGCCAGATAAACCAAATGAACTTTCTCCAGATAGTTTTGTTAAATACTTTCTGCTTAGCAATAGACATTATTTGGAAAATAAGTAAAAAAAATCTGTCAGAAATAAGGCAACAAAATTAATTTATATATATACACTCACATATATATATATACATACGTATGTACGTATCCAGGAAAACCACCGATTTGCTTCATGTACTTTTTACATACAATAACTTATTATCGCATTAGAAATATACTCTGGGTAACATTGATGGGCCAAATTCACCTTCTTTGCCTCCCATCGCGTTGCACCTGCATACAGCAAAGATGGATTTGACACCTGGTCCTTCTTGATGACAATACTACATCAAGTGTAGTATCAGAGAATAACCATTGAATATCAGATACTACACCATTTTGAAGTATTGGTTTGCTTTTTATATTACAGAAAGTTATTTATTGCTTCTAATGACCAGAAGGTACCTTATGAAGACAGTTTAGATGTTGATAACACTTTTCATATACTGTGTTATGGACTTTGAAACACTGAAGTTGGCAGATCACAATCATGAAATTGTTTTTCTTCTTTATTTGCTGTTTGTATTTTGATTTGCTGAATGCACATGCAACTAGTGATTTAACTGTGCCAGAAGTGATATGTCAAAAACATTTAGGAAAACTTACTGTTTTGTTTTACTGAAGTCAGGCATGAATGGCATGCAGTAGATTGCAAAGAAAACCAAAGACATCCATTTTAAAAGGATATATAATCGCCATGCACATGTAAAATGCCTCTTACAAAAATCATTAGTTTTTGTTAAAAGTGCGCCTTTTTGCCTCTTTTTATACAAGTGTACATGCAATTACCTGTCCAAGCTAAAACTATTTACAAAATTTCATAGTACAATACATCTTTTAAAGTGAATAATACGTGAAAGGCCAATGTTTTCTGTTGTTTTGTAACACTGTACAAGATTAAAAATAAGGCATTATAATACAGGTTTATCACAAATTAAAAAAAATGTTGGTTTTCACTGTAATACAAAACTGTAACTTGAAAGAATATTATGGCTAAATAGTCCCCTGCCTGGGCAGAACACATACAGAATCTGGACTTACTGATGTAAAGAAAATGCATTCTTTCTGCTTCAAGCAGGAATCCAACACAGGAAAATGATTCACGCTGCTTACTAATGTGTTCAGACTCTTCAAAGCACTGAAATGGCACAGCTCACATACTGTTTCCCTTCAAACAGTGGCACCCAACTACTTTATTTTGCCTGACAGACAAAGTACAGGCAAAAGTATTAAATAAATTTCGGTGTATGACCTACTCTTGGTTACAGTGTTGTAAAATATTCAGCTCAGTATTGATGTGAGGCATCACTATAACCCAAAGCAGAACTTGGCCTACAGAAGTTCAACTTCTGACCTTCACAAGCATACTAAACTGGTAATTGCTGTGGATACATAAGGGGATGCAGATTCTGCCCTAACAAGCTGAGGCTTTTGGCTCTCTGTCTCACCTAGGGAAAGCAAGGGAAAAATTGTGTTTGTTTGGTGAGGATGAAGGAGTGTCACTTGCCACAGTGCGAAGCCGCTACCTAAACCTATGCATTTTACATGCTGGGTAAAATAGATTTCTAGCCAGTGTAAATGGAATAATTTTGGAAATATCTACCTAGTAATCCAGTGGAATGCCAGTTTGCAATCTCAGCAGAGAATAATAATTTAAAAATTATTTGAAGATAAAGGTAATATAGGAACACCTAGAAATTAGTTCCCAAGACTAAAGATCTCCGGCATTAATAGGCTTATATAAAGAAAGAAAGACTTCAATTATTAATACTATCTGAAAGAGAAAACGTGCAAATATTGTGCTTTCTATTGGCAGACATTGACATGCCAAAATGGCATCACTTTGTTGTAGGGCTTGTATCTGTTAATTGTTTCAAGCTAACAGCTGCACAAAACACTGAACAGAAGTAAAGGAGGCTATTCTGCCCACAAATCAACAAGTTACTAATCTCAGATAAACACTAGGGACTTCTGCTTGCTGTGAGACAGACTCTTTGATGGGGCCACAGGAAGGTTATCCAGGCAAAAGTTACAACACTTGACCAGAAAATTAATATATGCAAGTCAGGAAATACAACTACATGCAATAAGATAGACACAGCACAAATCCCACAGAAATCCAAGGAAATCCTGAGGATTTTTAGGGATATTAGAATGGCCACATACTGTCTTAGGTCAAAATTGCCAATAAAAATTTTGCTTACAATGTCCTCTAATTCTGCAGAAAATATGCATTTATTAGGTTTTCAGAAGTATACTTACATGTATATTTCCCCTCTTTCCGCGTATAAAACTTAATAAACATGTCAAAAAAATGCAGAAGAGCTGAGGGATTAAATATGTCATTTAAAGCTGTCACATAAGAGCTGAAATTAAACAAATGTAGACAGAATAGGAAAGTGGGAAAAAAAACTATATTCTATATGAATAGGGAGGGTAAGCATAAAGAGAAGAGTACAGCTTCATTATATCATGATTTCAGTGGGCACTTAGCTTTCATTGTCGAAATGGCTGCTGAATCCTGCCTGTCATTTTTACATGATATTTGATTAATCTATGCCTTAGCTGAACTTTCTTCATAAATTTAAACCGTTAAGTCCAGGACTACAAATATAATTTTCCCCATAGTAAAACCAGCAACAACAACAGTAATAAAAATACAAAAACCATTAATGATAGGATAATGATGTTAATGATAATGAACTTACAGAGAGTGATGTTAGCCCAGTCTTTGGAAAGTGTCTCTGTCTATGGCAACAGGGTTGGAACTAGATGATTTTTAAGGTCCCTTCCAACCCAAAGCATTCTATAAATCTATGACTTAAAGTCTGGAAACTAACTCCAAATATACCATCATTGATTCTGTAAGTTAGGACATACACACCAGCTTGCCTGCAGTACCAAGAAGCCATCCTGGTTCACTCAACCTACTCTGGGAGGCAGAGACGTCCTCCAAAAATGCAGAATGAGAAGCTGCAGATGGACTGTGCCTATCTGGTCCTTTCTATTCCACATGGAAAACATTCTTAAAAAAGTCACATGCCTTATTTGGCTATTGAAAAATTCTACTTAATTTTCACCTGCTAATCATTTAAAATGTTAACATGAATAACCTAAATTTACCTTGCTACATGATCTTCCACTGACATAACCAGACTGGGAATGGGTCTGGGAAGGAGAACAGTCAAAAAAATATCAGCAGAGGGGCCAATTCATTTGTGCTCACTGTCCACTTAGTCAAAGATCAAAGAAACAATGGCAGGATGGCTATATCTTGTGCATAATAAAAAGAATAACAAATAAGTAATTTCACTGAAAGCTTTTGGGTGGGTCAATGGGTGTATTTGGTAGATGTGTTCACATACTAGACTAGATCTACAGCTAGGATCTGAAGATGCTTTTATTTTATTATTATCAGTGAAATTATACCAAATTCACTGGATTCAAAAATTGTGTATCGTGGGTTCTTTGAGAGTCGAACTGAGTGGTTAATGCTATTGCACATCATGCTTTCCAGATTGGTTAAATATTTAACTTGCCGAAGTGATGACTTAGTTCTTATAAACCTGTTAGAGAAACTAACTGTGCAGTGTGCTTTACATGAATACCACTTGTTTAGTTTAGTTATGTAAACATTTATTATTTTAAATCTGTATTCTCTACATGTATATTTTTAAAATTATTTGAATGTCTCAAAACCATAAATAAATTATTCTAGAAGAATATCCGTGAACTGCATAGCTCTTAGGGAGATAAAGAAATGCAGTGACTTTCTTCAGCTCAATCAGGGTGCCTATTACCTGTACAGTACAATTAGGAAGCAGTTCTCAGCTTTTTATAATCACTTTAATCATAATACTAAGTTTCACAGCTTTATAAAGAAGCACCTAGCAGACAGGGTACACAAAAATTAATTTAAAACTCTGCTGAAAAACACTGGAGTCCCACAGTGTCCAGATGTGGAGAACTGAAATTCCTGCAACATTTATTTAACCATTGCATCTACTGACATAGTGCTATAATATACTTTTAACACAAAAAATTACTGCTCCAAAGCAAAGACTGATTAGAGGGGACTCTTTCAGAACCTTCTTTCCACTGAAGTCTGTAACAAAATAGGCCCACCAAAGGGAAATGCGACACCTAGAACATCAAAGTTTTCTATTGTACAATCTGTACAACTTCTGCATTCTGGAGTGGGATTTTTAGTTTTGTGGGTTGTTTTTGTTGGGTTTTTGCCTTTTCTTGCTGTTGTTGTTAGTTTTTGAGCTTGGGTTGTTTTTTTTTTTTGAGGAGGGGGGGCATTTTGTTTTGCTTGTTAAAAGGAAGTTTTGCATGTTTTTAGACAAACTAAAGTATTTCTTCTCTTCTGGAAAGCAGCCAAGGTTAGTTAGTCTGTGAATCCCCATCCGGACAATATGGCACATGTCCATGAAGTACATGCCCCTCAATGGGATGACTTTCAACTGCTCCCACCTTGACTATGGAGCTGCACTCCACATTTAACATCTGGAACATCATTTCAGGATGAATCCATAAACAATATGATGAGGGCAGTAGTAACAAAAAAAAAAAGCCAAAATATATTCCTTTGTATGCAGATTAAGAGCAGGCCTCACTCTCCTGGCACATTTACCAGTGTTCCTTATTTGGCAAAGTTTTACTGTGCTTGTTTCTCAGAAATGTAGCTTTCTAAAATTGTGCAGATTTAAAGAGTGAGTCTGGATAGAATCAAGATAAAGTAAAACTGTGGCAAAAATTTAAAAATCAATTAATGTATAAACCTGTGTTTGCAAACATACAAATGTCATAAAACTACCAACAGCATCTTTGTCACCAGTACAGGACTATTCTTTGAGCTGTTTAGAATGGTAAATCCTGGACTTGAGCCACAACATTTGTGCTATTTCTAAAAGCCTGAAATCATGTCATCCTTCTTCTCCTCAGTAAAATCAGTACTGTACATAAAGGAATGTTTCTATATTGCATATGCATATTGCTGTGCTTGCAGGGTGGTTCCCCTGCCTTGCACAGAGTCAAATGACCTACAAAGAGGCAGCAAATTCTATCTCTACCACTCTTGTATGTTTTTATTGAAAGAATATATATTGTTCTTTTGCCTAAACTTTAAGCTATGTGGTTTATCAATAGATATCCTAGTGTAATGGTTTGATGGAAAGCTTTTGCAAGTTTTTGGAGCATTCAAGGAGAATTAAAAAAAAAAAGTAGGGTTCTGTAATTAACTGAATCCAGTCTTCATTAATCTGCTATTGACAGCACAATAAACACTGTTCTCATACATTAATTCATACAGTGGGAGCACAGTTTCTCAAAGTCTTGCTGTAGCCCTAGAGAGTCTCCAGGCATCCCACATTGCATGGCTAAATGCAGCTTTGCTAATCCCAGGCCCAACAATTCTGGCTATGACAGAAAGAGAAATCTCTTTGCTATGTCACTGTAGGTGGATGTGTAAATAAATACACATTTTTATGTTCATTCCTATAAATCTCTATTAAGTCTACATAGAACTGTTTGTATATGTGCATATATAGATTAAAACATATATATGCACACACACATAAATAATTGCTTGCACATTCATCTAAATGTTTTCATTTACTGTTTAAAAATGCCAAGAAAATATTCCTCATTTCCAGAAAATCCCGTTTTGACTTTTCATAACAGAATTGCTAGCCCTTAAATGTTCCATCACAAGGGTACGTTACACAGTCCCAAAGTTCTCTTTGGTTGGGTTGTAGTGGTCCTTGGTTAATAACATGGCCTATAACCTCTGACTTTTTAGAAAAATTTCAGGCAACCATTGCTCTCCAAGTTCACTGCAAGTGGCACAACCAAATCTCCTTTGTTCTATGCCTCCTTCACAGCTGGCACAGAAGGAAGATAATGCAGTGTTTGGTTTATGTGAGTGGCAGATGCTTGACCTGCTCCAAGACCAGGTTTTACAGTAAAGCTAGCAACTGAAGACACTGATGGACAGCTGGTGCCTAGTTTTGTCTGAATGTTTGCTCTCCCATAGGGGTACATTTTCCGCTCTAAGTTTAAAGACCGTGTCTGAGAATTATTTCCATCAGCCTTTCCTTCCAGGAAATAGGTCAACATCTCACCTTTTCCCTTTACACTGACTTTACCCCTGCACACAAATTCATAACGGCACCTTTTTAATATCCGCTGAACTTCTTCTGTCACCTGAAGACAGAAAAGAAAAAACAAACCTGTTACTTTTTTCTGTTTATGTAATTGCCCACCCCTCTCCATTTTAATTCTCATGAAATCTAAGATTTGTGGTAATGAAATATGCATAAACAGAATGGATTAGCGCCTCCAGCTGCCCTTAGGCTCACTTAGAATTTTCTTTAAGTAAAGATCATTTATAAAACTGGAATCTGAGAAGCAGATTTTCTGGTCTTGAGTTAAATAAATACACAGACATATTAAGCTCCATCCAACAAAAATAGGTAGCCGAATTGTAAGCTGGATCAGTTCCAATGATGTTATTTTATTGCAGAAGACATTTAGATCCCTGGAGATTAGACAGGTATTTAGGATAAACTACTGCAAGTGTTCATTGAGCTTTTGAGAGGAACACCATAGGTTCTAGTCAAGCTCTAGTACAACAACGTTCTCTGACTCTGATACCTCTCCAATCCAAAGTATCCAAGCAACATTTACTCCATAAAATGTAGTAACATGCAAATGGACATACATCCTTTCCTTGTAGGTCTTATTTAGGCAGAATTTCTACAGCACAAGACTGGCAGTGTTAGCATTCCCAGAATTGCCTCCAACTGCGTCCAATGAAGAACAGAACTCTTGTTTCTTCTGATGGGAAATGATTTATTTGAGGATTTCATTGTCTCTAAGCAGTGAAGTGCAAAAGATGGAAAGCAACTATGCCTCTGATGGTGAGTTATCTGGAGATTGTTGCCCTCTCCATAAGAACAAAGCGAGGCTGTGTTTTCTAAGTGTTCTTGAAAATGTAACCACATATAAAACAGGAGGTATGTAAAGTTTCCAAAACTGTCTTAGCATGCACTCACCTGAATCTTTCCCTGCACTCCAGTACTATCCATCCGGCTGGCAACATTCACAGTGTTCCCCCAGATATCATACTGTGGTCTTCTGGCTCCAATGACTCCTGCCACTACTGGCCCAACATTAATGCCTAAAATTAAACAGTGAGTTTGGTTTTCACTACAGCATATTATCCAAGGGAAACATGAGTCCTTCCAATCATATTTGACACAAGTGTCTTAGCATTCTTTTTTTTTTTTTTCTTTCGTAATACAGTAATATATGTTAACATCATAAAGCTGAGTCAGGAGAGGTTTAGGTTAGATGCCAGGAAAAGGATTTTCACCCAAGGGGGTCTGAGCATTGGAACAAGCTCTCCAGGGAAATGGTCACAGCAACAAGCTTGACAGATGTCCAGAAGCATTTGGACAATGTTCTCAAGCAAATGGTGTGACTCTTGGGCTGTCCTGTGCAGAGCCAGGAGTTGGCTGATAGGTCCCTTCATATTCTATGATCCCTCAGTATATTCATGATTCTATGATTAAACTGATGCCAAGTGGACTTCTGCTTTTGTAAAGGCTTAGAAACACAACAAAGACATTCCTTGAGATATCTTATTGGAAATGCAATATGATAGATAACAAAAAAATTTGATTCTTCTGTGGATTTTGTTGCTTTAAAGAAAGGAAGAAAAGCAGTGGTAGTGTGTGGAGAGTTATGTGGGAAACTGGCTAGCAGAGCACGGCCGTAGCGGAATTCAACTAGTTAAGCGATAAGGGCAAGGACACTGGGCAAGGTATCCTTACATAGAGCGAAAACAGGATGTGTGGGAAAAGGAGAGAACTCAACACCTAAAGACTACAATAACATACGAATAGGCGGAGATGACTTTTAGCTAAGAGACCAATGATGAGCTTAGCCTTGCAATATGTATGAACCTCATTATTGTATCTATATAAAGAACAGAGTTGTTGATCATAAACTGAGACTTGCTAATCATCACCGGGGTCCCATGCTTGTCTCCCGTCGTTCCTGACAGTAGTGCAGAGTTTAGATGAAAATGGGACAAACTGTTAAAGATCTTTAATTACTTCCTACAACTTTCACTGCAGTTGCACATATAAAGCCTTCTAATAGAGGTTTTCCATGTGGAACAGAAATAATGGCCTGGAATACACAAGGATTAGGGTAAGGAAAATGTGTCACGCTGGTTGTTAGTACTAGACAACTCAGATCCTAGAGACAGTGGAAGAAGACAAAAGTATATGAAAATTGTTCAAGTGAATTTTTTTGAAAACCGCAGAGCTAAATTCTACATTTCTGACTGATTTCAACACCTTATTTGGAAGATAAAAGAGAATGTTCCGAGTGCCCTGAAGAGCTGTAGATACTAAACCCTGCAGGAGATTCTGTGCAAGGACTTTCCTAGGCAATTTTTGCAGAAGAATGAGGGTTAGATATTTGACCCTTTGCGAACCTGGAAAGACAGGTTAAAACAGACTTCAAAGAAAATTTGGTGTTTACAATTGTTTAGATGTAGAGGAGGTCAAAGATGTATAACTCTCCTATTGCTGCCTTTGATGTCTTTGGTCTTTCTCCATCTTCCACTGCTAGCAACCTCAGTTTTCCCATTGTCCAGCTCATTCTCACAAGTCAGCCATGAAAATATATAGAGAAAGAAGCTGGAGAAAATTATCAGTGTTAGAATATGGAATCAAACGAGAACCGTAGTGGAAGTAACACTGGAGAGGAGCAAGATACATGAAGAAAGGGAAGCAGGGAACTTGATCTCTGAGTAGGCTGAGAGAAATGATTCTGAATGGTAAGACATGTAATAACATGTAAAGGATTGCATGGGAAGGGTTGTGTTGTACAGACCAGAGAATTTGATTTGTTGGAGAAAACAGGACTGGTTAAGGTGATTTGGCATCCGTGGACAAAAAGCTCCCATTGCAATTTTAATGCCAACAAAGTTTTTGCAGATGCAACTTAATATAATACAGTAAGAACCAAATTTCAGCAGTTTAGCAATGCAAAGCAGTGTAAGCCACAAGACTGGGTACACTCATAATATTGTATAAAATTAATGATGTACTTTCCTTTTAGGGGTGCACAGATTAAGTAAACACACTGGAATTGGAAGCAATTAAAATTCCTTAATACTAATGCCCACCATCCAGACTGCTGACCTTCCACATGGATGTTACTCTCACACTAATGGAGTTTTAATCATGAGTGCAGGACAGGTAATCCTTTGCTGGCAGCACAGGAAAAGCCAATTAAAACTATCTTCTGCTTGAGTGATAATTGTAGAACCAAATTAACTTACCAACACGTAGGACAAAGTCATTGTAAGACTGATAGTTGATTTCATCAAGAACGTCAAACATCTCTATTGCAAAATCTGCCAGTGTACTCAGATGGGAATAAATTGATTTTTTAGCCTAGAAACAAAATAGTGTTGCACATTAGATTTGTATGGCACTGAGATTCAGCTTAAATACCAAAGTAAAAAATAATGAGAAGCTCAAAGAGATGGCTTAGGAAAATAATCTAACCAATTTTTCTGTTTGTGAAAGGAAACTTTTGAAGGTAGTTACAACACATGCATTCTTTTTTTCTGCTATTTCTTTTCTTCTCTGTCTCATTTTGATTTCTGGGAAGAATGGGAAGCAAAGTTCCCATGGTAAAGTGGTTTGGTTGCTAGAGAGCTGCAGATGTTTGTTTTGAGTAGGGCAGGGAATATAACCTGCTTTCTTACAAAACTACTTTGCCTGATGATTATTAATAACTATAGTTTCTGCCCTCTTCTCCCTTTGGGCTTTTGCTAGCTTCCAGCTCCTATGGGGTGCGTGCTCTTCCTATTTGCAAAATTCCCATTAGGTTTAATCATGTGAGATGCAGAACCCCTATGTTTTTTATTTCCAGGTGAGTTGAAGGGAGCTGTTATCAAATGTATCTAAATGAACGAAAGCAAAAAGCCAAAATGGGATGAAATGAAATGGTGAAGTATTATCTTGTAAGTAAAACCCCAAACATAAGAAAATAATTTTTACAACTTCAGTCTAATTAGACTGTGCAATTAATTTTCAGAGGATATTGTGGATTCTAAAACTTAGCAAGATTCTAACATAATTCTCAAGATCATAAAAGAAATATTTGCTACAAATATATACAAGTATATTATTCGAAAGTGGAAAAGAGGGGTTTGCGTATTTGTTCTGTAACTCATGTCCTCCCCCCAGGATCTAACTTTGGTTAGTTAAAGACAGGCTACTAGAATAAACCTTTGACTAAACTCAGTATGACTGCTGTTATGTTGTGCTCTTGTTTGAATAAGAAATATTAATTTTTGAACAAATTTGCAAAGTGAAAGTGGGCTAAAGGTAGGGTATGGTGAAAGAAATGCAGGGTCAGTGACAGCTTCAGTAGGGTGTTACACAACAGGACTGTGCAAGCTGGCATGAGATGAAAGTTTGCTGAGTTTACACCATGGTAGCAAGATTTTATAGATGCAGCACTTAACAGTGGCTGAAAAACCTGAGAAACAGGTTGCTATTTGCTTTATTCACCTCAATTTGAAAAGGTTGCTTCATGTGGCTAGGAAATTTACAAAAAAATATGAAAGTCATCCTTGTGCCAGTCCAAATTTTTGGGAAGGATATTTTTATTTAACTGCCTGGATGTCTGGAATTCTGCTTCTTGCAATGTGAACTAGCTAACTCTACTCTTTTCCAGAATCACCAAAACAAAGTAAAACCAATAATTAAGCTTAAAGAGCTGATGGATACATTTCCAACAGAGAAGGAAAAAATATTTACTGTCTGGAGCAGGGAGAGAGCAGTGCATAGTTTTGTTTTTTAGTCTTCTTTATGTTTCCTAACTTCAATTTCTTTGCTGTCTGATGAATGTTCTATTTTCCTGTAATGCCCTTCAGGGTTGCAGGAGAAAGGACTGGTGACAAATACTGAGTGCATTGGAGGTGACAGATGCCTCTCAATAGGACTGGGGGAAACTCTTTTGAACCTGCACTGAAGAACACCACAAAGTGAAGTCAGGATCCTGGTGAAATACAGATTCAATTAATTTATATTGTGCAAAAGATCTACAAATAGCTTGGTTTGTGTGCCACCCTGTTGATATAACTGGTAAGCAATTATTTATTTAAACATCAGAGTAGTTACTGGAAAAACTGCCCAGAGCATAACAGCAAAGTCACTGCAATAGAGGCAATGTGCATTTAGTGTAGTCACCTGCTGAAGTCAAGGTGAAGAAACAAGAGTCCAGTAAAATAAGGAATTTAAATATTTAACTTCATCAGGGACTGGGTTCAGTCAAGAGCACAATTAACCCCATCCACTGCTTTCTGTTCATGTCCAAATCCTAGTATGAAATTAGTGATTCACAATCAGAGGCTGTCCCAGAATTTCTGTTGAAGCTGGGAGACTCCTGGCAGAGGGCAAACCAGTGGACACATATGATTCCGTAGGACAGCCCAGGGACAGTGATTGTCTGGGCATAGCAGGCCAGCTAAGATTATCAGATTTCTAATATATAGGTGTATGCTGAAGAACTACTGGCAAACTGGCAAGAGGATGTGAGTGATTTCTACTCATTTGCATCACATGAACAGCTGGGAGAGATCACAGAAGAGCTGAAACCCTGTGTTAAAGTAAAAACTATTGTCTGTTTCATGGAAGATCTTTTTTTCTGGAACACAGAATTTTAAATAAATTCTACATGTACAGAAAAGATCAATTTTTGCCCCAAGATTTAAAAGGAAGGCAGAGTACTGCAAAAGATCTTCAGCAGTGATTTAAAATGCATTACTATCATAAGCTCAGAGCAGTATCTTCAGTACTGGACTAACTCAACCGACCCTTCACTTAACAACTATAAAACACAGGAGACAAACATATTTAAGTTTTGGAACATATGCTGGCAAGTTACCCAATAACCCACTTGTTTTGAGGATTATAGTTCAAAGAGCATTTATAGCAGACACAAAAGTATGCCATTGCCTCAGATCACACTGAAAAAATTCTAAAGATCAGTGGTTTTTGCCTG
This sequence comes from Petroica traversi, assembly GCA_025920805.1. Lineage (NCBI taxonomy): Eukaryota > Metazoa > Chordata > Aves > Passeriformes > Petroicidae > Petroica > Petroica traversi. The sequence goes on along the minus strand of JAHLSL010000218.1, from coordinate 424,856 downwards.
TGTCAGAACCCATGAGTCGAACATTTTAGGATAAACAGATTTTTAAAAATGCCTTTTTTTTTATTTTATTTTTTTGTAATGCATAGATTTCTAGGAATGATATGAAGGCAGGCATGAGCTGGAAATATTTTGCAGATCAGAAGGTTAGCTGTGCGATACAGTCCAACACGATTCTAACCATTAATTTAAACATGGTCTTGTTTTTTATTTACTTAGCAGGGAAAATTGTTGCTAAAAAGCCCACAGGGCATCTTCTGGCCTTTTTTGCTATTGCCTTCTAATTTCATATTATTTTGCAATGCTAAACCATTTTATTAATTTCATTACATTTTATAATTTCGGGGTTTTTTAGTGTAATTACTAATGTGCATAGTACTCTGTATACTATACATTTAATATAATGCCCACAGGGTTTTCTGATTTTCCAGATGCTGCTTGGAAATCTAGGAAATCTCTGTTCCAGGACAGTAACTTAAGGTAAGAAAAACATTCAGGGGCAATGATGAGGATACAGAAGAACTGTGCCCCAGAGTTAGTGGGTCTGAAATGACTTTGACTTTTTTTATTGCTGAGTTATTAAAGTGGTAAATAGAAAGCATTCTATGGTAGAGACAAAGAAGAGTTGATTTGGAGGAACCAGGTACAGTGCAGCACTGTACCTGGCACAAAGTTCCTGTCCATGATGGGGATGGGAGAGGATGTTTATTTTAGTTCAAGGTTACATCCAGATTTCAAAATTTAAAAATATATGTAAAAATTTCATTTTAATATTCTTCTGCTAGTTTTGCAGTAATTCACTATACCTAGAGTCTCCTTTTCCCTGCATCTTACAAGCCCATCTAAGATACTAGGTTTAAAACAGCACCACTCTGATTTAGAAGCTTTTATACACCAATTTGCAGGGAATCCAAAGCTGCATACGATGAAATCACAAGTGAAGCTACATAATCAAGTGTAGCAGTTTCCTTTTCAGGCTACAGCTGTTCTTTGAATTTCAGATTCAAAATGTTGTAAAGAAGTCATACAAGTTATCAATAATCACATCAAATTAGTTGTGTTTCTGACGTTCCCCTGGAAATTGAAGGAAAAGCATTCCTTCACTTAAGAGTGTTATGTAAAATCTTCTTACCTTAGTTCCTGAAGTAGGTACGAGTCCCACAGCTGCCATATATGTACTTCCAATTGTCTTGATCTTTTCAATATCCTTATAATAGTCTTTGTCCATAAGCTTTGTTTAAAACATAAAACTGTTAAATATTACATAATATTTTAGAAAAGCAACCATAGTTATCAGACAATATGTGCAAGTTCATGAAACCATATTATATTTGCTAAATTGAGGCTTGCCCACTTTGAGGTCATTGAAAAATCTGCCATTAACTTCCATTTTTGATACTCTTCCTATATCCGATAAATTTTAGATCAGAGTCATGTGCCTAAAATTAAAAATTTGACACTTTGGAGAATCCTAGTGGACACCAGCTGTGATTATATAGGAAGTTTACAGTACTGTTTTATTGAACAGTTCAAGGTACACTGATTTACTTCAGATAATCTCGTTGATAGTTATTTGGTAGAACCGATATGGTCAAAAGACAAAGTGTTTAGACCTTACCTCATCAAAATCAGCAATGATTTCATTTAACAGGCGTAAACATTCCACTCCCATATTATTGCCATCCAATTCGATGTAGAAATCATTGAAATTTGGGATGGAAGCAAACATCACTCCCACTTGTGAATACGACTGGTAATAAAGGTCCTGTAGTTCATAAGCAGATGTAATTTTTATTTAAACTATTAATCTAAACTAAATATCATTATTACAATACTTATTCTACTGCTAAGCAATAGCTAGGACAAAAGTCATCAGTTTTTCTAGATAGAAAACCAGACTTCTTAAAATGATGTTGAAAGATATCTTCACTTGAGCACAATAGAAGGTTAACACCTAAAGTATTAAATCCATTTAAAACAACTTAGGCATTTTTTTCCTGTTGAGATATAGAAGCAGTGAGACAAAATTTAGAGAAAGTCTTGACAGTTATAGAACTTCTATTGTACAAGAAAAATGATTACATTTTTTCAATCTTGTTTTATAAGAAAAAATAAGAGATGGACCAATTTTATCCTGCAGTACAAATCCGGCCTCACTCCTTCAAGTCTTTCCATGCGTTGTGGAGTCCTATATAATATAATGCTGCTCTGTATGGTAAGGTTTCTACCCACAAATTTGGAGTGCTCAAAGAAAGCAAAATCACTCTTCTGACCCAAACTCTCAAGGGCAGTATCGTACACATTATGGCTACTACAGTGCTGAAGGTTTCATATAACCAGGACTCTCATAAAGACTTCCTGAACCAATTTATTTAGTCACTGCAGCCTTTTATGTTAATCTATGTCTATTAATCTATGTCTACCTTAAGTATGTACAATTCTCTGTTTTTAATTTTAAATAGATGGTTTTGCTAACGGTAGCATACTTTCCAGAACTAGAGTGTTAATACATAAGTGTCTGGCAGTTTATACACTTCATCATTCAGAACCAAACTGAGATCATGCGATACTGTGATAAATTCCAATATCCTACATTGATTGGAAAATGAAAAAAAAAAAAAAGTGATTTACATGCTGGTACTTGGCTACATTGATGTTCAATGACAACTTTCCCTTATCCTGAATTTTATAAAAATTCTTCAGAGAAGGAGGACCATACAGCAAAAGAAATAATCTCAAAATAATTCTTGAACACAAGTTTTTACAAAACTACTATTTTAACAGGGGAGAAGTTTTTTTGAGTCTTTCTTGAAAACAGAGAGATGGAAGATGGCCCAAGCAACTCAGGGACACATCCATACATCACGTATTTAAATTTTATCTTGGTTTACCATATTTCTTGGATTAGACATAAGAAAGTGCTGTGCAACATGGGCCGGCAACAGGTTGAAAAGAATTCTTTTATTATCCAGCTTGACTCTCTCCATATCATCTCTCTCTTCTTCTGCCTGTTGGGATAGAGGAAAAGAAAAACCTTTCCAAAAAGCAAAAAATTAGCTGAGCCTATCAAATAGCTTCTATTAATTCATCCTTTGGAATTCAATCAAACAAAATGTAGAGAAGAAATGTAGAATGAGAACAGTTCTTCTCTACCACTCTTCTACATTAGGCAAAATCCCTTTAAATCCTTAGTAATTCAAGGTAAAGTCTCTCAGCTATTTTCAGGGTTTGATCAGCTAAGTGAATTGGTATCTTCTGTAGCTCTCTGTTCTTTTAAACAGACACTTGATATGTTTACAGAGTAAGCCAGAATAATCCCACTTAAGTTACATTGGCCTTGGAGGCCAATTACTTCCAAGGTAGTTCAACACAGTGACAGCAATATTTGATCCATCTTTCAGACAAGAGATGCCAGTGAGAATCACCAGTGTTTAAAGCAAACATATGTAATTTGCAGTAAAATTGAAACAAATCTGGTAAGACAATAGCTTCAACAGAGAAGAAGATTTTAAAATTGAGCATCCTTAAGAATGATGTACAATTAAAGAAAATTATTTAAAGACAGTTAACATTTCTAGAGATTGTTTTAATTATGCCAGTGTTTGTCATGAAGACATATATAGCTCCTTAGCAACAGAAATTCTGTTATTCATGTGAATGGCAGCATTCAGAAAGAGTGCTTAGGAGTTAACACCTCTGAGGTCCTTAACCCAAGATACTGGCAACTGATTACAAGTGCTTGACCCTCAGAGTTAATGTGAGTCATACAATAGGAAATTATTCTAAAAATCAGACCCCTTATTTGAAAAATATTGAATATCTAGGAATCTCATTTGGGTCTCCTAGGTTTGCAAATACCAGCCTAGTCCTTCATAGATTCATCTGCAAAACTACTTCTCCGGAATTTGCTCCTTGTACTTAGAGTGACTTCTGGCTTTGCATGGATTTCAGTTAGAAAACCCTTGATCAGTATCATATAATTCTTCTCACAGAAATCACAGCTTATTCTTTGTTCCTCAATCATACTTACAAATCTTTTATAATTTTGTTTATCTAATTACAGTCAGTAGAAGACTGGAAGGCCAAATTCTCAGATATTGATGTGGAACTACAGTCACACAAACAAAATTGATGAACCTGTTTGAATCTTTCTTGGTGTCCCATTTATATATGATTTTGGTATCCTGATCTATTACAAAGTCCACATAATTTCTCAATATCCATTCCTATCTAAGTAGGAGAAAATCATTCACCTATTGCCCTCATATAGTCAAACAATATTATTTCATGTGAGTTTTTTTCAGGAAGCTAAGTTTTATTTTCCATGACAAAACTTAGGAAACAACCTTTTTATTCAAGTTGCAAAGTCTGCTTTGCCCTGCAGTTTATTCTGTATTTTTAAATCTTTATACAAGTAGAAAATAAGAGAACTGATTTTATAAATATAAATTCTTCAGGAATTGTTGCCTTTTTAAACAAATTCTCAGCTCCTACTCCAATCTCGGTAATAAGAAACAGAACTTGTTCAGAGGTGAAATATCAATAAACTTTAAATAGTAATTAAGTTTGGCAAGAAATATACCTGAGGCTTTTATTCTAACTAACTATGTTCTGTTTGTGAGCTGTTTTCTTGACACTTCTTTCACTGTTTAAATTTCACATGCTCTTTTCTTAAAATATCTTTCCCTGTTTTGGTGGTGTAACTCTGACTTACTGTTTTCTATAAATATGTGAAATGGCCTCTGGCATTTAGTTTGACTGCTGGAATTGAAATGTTTTAATGGGAAAAACATTCTTCAGATGAAAATCCAAACCAAACTCGCAACTTTGTTTTACATTTTACATCCTACTGGAATATAGGAAATCTTATTCTGACAACAGCAAAGATATTCAGATTTGTGAACTGAATTGATGATCTCAATAAAATATCCACTCAGATCTTCCTTATCCATTCCTCTATTTTTTTGAGCAAGAAATTTTATTGCTACTTTCTTCCTATGAATGTTAAGATTCTCAGTTAAACTACCAACATAATATGTGACAGAAGGTATTCTGCCTAAAGAAAAATACTTTTTTGCGTCAGGGCGTGGAAATTTCTGGACCAATCAAAGGAATCAAGTATGGGTAGATAAGTGGAGTAAGTTTGATGCATTGTATGAGTAGTGATGTTGCTCAATCACCGGCAGCTGCTGTTCATTTCTGATGTGGAAATATGTGATTAAATTCCTCTGCCTTACCCACCTGTGGACCAAAATGTTCATTTTGGAAGAAATTATTGTAAAGATTCTTCAGTACATCCATCATTATATATGAATCGCAACAAAGGTTTCAGAGCAAGGAACACCCATGACTAAGAAGTAGAGAACCGAGCTCTTGAGTGAAGAGGTAATTGCGCAACTCAAAATATCAGAGTAATGTCTGAGGTGGTGGCAAAATCATCTAAGAGCAGGGAAACACATTAATGATGTCACTATTGCTAATGATAGAATGCTACATTTTCAACACACCTAACAAGTATCTCTTCCCTTTTCGGATGCAAAACTGTTAACTACAATTTTGACTCTGAGAGGGGTCAGTTGCCAAAAATGCGTTTGTGGGAAAAATACTTGAGGTAAAATTAAAGACAACAGTATGGAAAATACAGGGGGAAGTATGGATGAAGCACAGTCAGCACACCCAAACTTCCACATAGAGTACAATCTAGGGGGCCTAAATGGAGAGTGGAGTGGAGTGGAGTGGAGTGGAGTGGAGTGGAGTGGAGTGGAGTGGAGTGGAGTGGAGTGGAGTGGAGTGGAGTGGAG